>OZ012738.1:20048828-20648828 GCA_963859935.3 Lathyrus sativus | reverse complement strand
AACTCTCGAGTCGCTCAACTAACCTCTTCATCTCACCTCACTCACCGTGATAACGTTTCCAGCTTTGATCGTCATCACGATACAACAACACACGTTCAAACAGTCGAAACACAATCACTAGTGAAGCTTCCTCCGAGGCAAAGAGAACTACGACATGGATCTAAGAAAGTTTGATGCGGGACGCACTTCGTCTTCACAACATTTCCTGTCGTCTCGTTTTGGTTTCTTCTATCGACGGTAGCTCTGTTTCTTGACTTTTTTTTTTCATTTTTTATGTGATTGTTAAAGTTGTCATGCTTGTTGCTATCATGATCTTGTGGCAGTTTTGAATTATTTACGATTACTGTTGTTGTGTTACATCAAGTATATGATTTGAGTAGTTTGATTTATATTGCTGCTGTTGTTATTGTTGTGTTCATTGCAATTTTTTTTTTCTCTGTCACAAACTTGAATGTAGAGATAGTTTAAGTATTCTAAAAATGTGGTGTTTTGTTTCTTTAGAGCTGTGACATTGTTGTTCAGAAGGTGATAAGAATAGTGCATTATTATTTTTTAGAGAAGAGTGAATGGCCATTTAATTTAGAGAATTGATATTGTTACACTGAAGTGTAACACCTACACCGTATAATTATACGGTTTTGCTTTTTTAAAATATTTAATTATTTTATATTTTATTTTTCAACAAACAAATATGTGGGCCCATGATGTATTTTGTATGGTGTAAGCCTACGGTGTCATTTTTTGGATGTAAACATAGCATCCCTCTTTAATTTATATAATTTTTTTTTTCTTTTCTCAACTTGTTTATTATTACTATTACTTGCTTCTATTGGTCTTAGAAATATATTTAATTTTAGATTTTAATGTATGTCAACATTCTACTTATTACACACTGTTATTTGGATTTAAATTTAATAATTGGTTTTTTCGTTATATACTTTAAACTTTGTGTCTTTCTAGTTCATTATTTGTTGCTGCATATTTATTATTTGTTTTTTTTGTGAGGCAAACTTGGCTAATCATTCCATTCATGCAATATTCATGTCAAAAGCCAATATAGCACAGAGAAAACAATTCTCATGAATTCTCATGAGGATTTCTATTAAGATTTAGTCTGTAGCATATCACTATTTGTTTTGCCATGAGTTTTAATGTCTTACTACTTTTTATTCATTCGATTCTAGAAATATTACAAAATTAAAAATTTTAAGAAATTTAGTGGAGATTAATAAGTTAAAAAGAGCATGGATACTATTTTTTTTTGCTAATATATATATTTTTTTCTCTAACATATTTATTTTTCTCTAATCTTACTTTACTTTAATAATTGGGCTTTTTGAATGACAATGAGGGATGTAGTTTCTAGTGTGGCCCTAGTTGGATGTAGGTTATTAGATATTGTAAATAATCTGTGATAATTGTGATTGTGTTGCAATAATATTGGTTTTCGAATTTATGGCTTCGACAAATTCATGTTGTTTTGCCACTAAATATTCTTACACATTTGTTGAATATCTCGCTGCGTTACGAAAGTAGTGGGTTCTTGGGGTCTACCATCTCTTGAATTCTTGGACAACCGCTCTCGAAGCGCACGCTCTTGAGTTGTGGTTGTTCCGTCTTTCGGTTTTCAAATCGTTTTTTCACTCAATTAAATTTTTTAAGAAATTTTTATTAATTAGATATTTTTAATTATTCCTTCTTTTAAAAAACATATTTCAAAATTATTACCAAATAGATTTTTTAAATATTAAACCTTTAGAAAAATATACTTTATTAATTAAGTTAAAACTTTTTTCTAAGATATTAATTTTTTCTCAAAACAATTTTTAAAATAATTTCTCAATTTAGTCGAGCCATTTTCTACCTTTGATCACCATACACAACATTTTAAAGCTTAATCCTGGACTTCCTTACGGTGACACTTATTTGATCAATTTTTTGTAGTTGGTCACTTAGAAGACTAACCCACTTTGCTAGTGCACACGCTTAAAATTTAAATTCAAACCTCGACTCACCTCGAGTACTTTTTCAAAGCAAATTAAATCTTTGAAGTCTAGCACTTCTTAGATTTTTGGACGATCATTATTGAGGTGTACACCTTAAATAATGTGTCGTTCGACTTTTCGTTTTAGCATTCTCTTTTGGACAAAGAAATATCATAAGAATCTAGCATTCAGTGTGGTATTTCTATTGTTCATCCAAACATTTTTCAAATGAAAGAGGTGTTATCGAGATGTTAGATCTCGATAATACTCCGATTAATTGGTTGTGAGGCTGATGTCTCATTTACTAAATAATCGTCATTTTTCGAAACCAATATCATCTTCTTACCTCTCATACCACAAACTCTTTTCATACCCTCGATTCGATTCAAATTATTTTCTCAACATTTTCTCAATTCAAATTCTGAAAGAAGGAGGTTCTTGGAATCTAGCATTCTTTGAATCTTCGAGCGAATAATTCTCGAGGCACGCCCTTGAGTTGTTATTTGCTCAATCTTTCGACTTTTCAAATCAAACATCTTCAAACACTCTTCTAAGTCGAGTGCTCGTATGCATTCACAACCATCAACATTTCGCACACACATTCACAATTCATCGTGGTTTCGATATTAGAGACACCCTTAGGGACTAATATCGTTTCTCACAATCTTAACCCTTGACACGTCATCAAGTCGGTTCCATTTTCAAACAAACCCTCGATATGTCGTCGAGACATTTTCAAACCAACCTCATTTGGCCTCGCATTTCGTTTTTAATTCAATCTTTGTACAAACATTTTTTAAACTTACGAAAGAGGGATATTCTTAGAATCCAACATTCTTTGAATATTCGAATGAGTAACCCTTGAGTTGTTAATAATTCATTCTTTCGATTTCAAAACATCCAATCCTTTATCTCCAACCCTTTTCAACCCAATTTTCGAAAGAATTGAGTTTTTGGAATCGCGCATTCCTTGAAATATTGAGTGATAATCTCTTGAGACATGCCCTTGGGTTGCTTGTTAGTCACTCTTTCGTTTCTCAACCTATTTCAAACCTCATCTCTTCGTGGTTGTTACCACGAACTACAGACGCTCTTATTCTTTATTCATTCTTGAATATAAGATACGTAGGCACAAGATTGCGATGATCTTGGCGAGCACACTTCCATTTTTCTCCCCTATTCCACTCTTCTACCTTCCTCCATTATTTCGTCCACACTTTCCCCTATCCTTTCTCGTAGTCAAACTACGACACTCTGATTTTTTATTCTCATCTGAATGAGCATACGTAGGCACAAGATTGCGATGATCTTGGCGAGCACACTTCCATTTTTCTCCCCTATTCCACTCTTCTACCTTCCTCCATTATTTCGTCCACACTTTCCCCTATCCTTTCTCGTAGTCAAACTACGACACTCTGATTTTTTATTCTCGTCTGAATGAGCATACGTAGGCACAAGATTCCCAATCTTTGGCGAGCACCCTATCCTATAACCACCCATCTCTCCTTTGCGTCTTTAACCTTTTACCCTACCAATTTTACCTTTATCATCGAGAAGAAAACAAGTAAACCTAGACAACACTCACCACAAGATACCTTAAGAGGTTCCCGTCGAGTACGACGGATGTGAGGGGTGTTAATACCTTCCCCTCACGTAACTGAATCCCGAACCCGGAACTTGGTTGCGACAGCCTGGTTCCTATCCTTTCGTTTTAAGAGGTTTTCTCGATATTTTCCTCTCCCGTTTATTCGGGATAAATAAAGTTCGGTGGCGACTCTGCCGAACCGCATTTCCGCGCCTTTCGCGCGAGGATCGTGTTCTCCGAAATGTCTCAGTGATTTTTTGAGCTGTGACACCATCCAAGACAAAGACGAGCAAAACAGTAAAAATGTAATTTCTTCAATACAAAAATCAAGGAGTTGCTACGCCTAGCCGTAGCAGCTGCTAGGGTCGTAGAAGCACAAGCCATAAATTCTCCATTTGAAGCCTTTCCAGTACAAGTGGAAAAGGTCTGCTACGACCACCCGTAACAGCTTCTACGGGCCGTAGCAGAGAGGTGAGAAATTTTGAAATTTTGTTTTGCTTCCTTAATTAGATTGATTCACTCTTAATTGTGGGTCTTAGACAATGTTGGATTTATCTCAAATCCGAATATTTCACATTGAACCAAAGATATATGTCACTTTTATTATTTTTCTATAAAACTCATTGTCTGTTATGAGTTTAGGGTTCGTAACTTTTGTCACTTTTCATTCCTAGTTTTCTATGTATTTTGTTCTATTTTTTCTATAACTGAAGTCTTCATGGGATAAATTGTTGAACAAGTTATATTCATAATTCAGTTTTTTATTATCTATTATCTTTATATTATTCATCTTTGTGCTTGATTGATATGAGTTTGATGATGAATACCTATGTGATTATGTTTGCCCTCACCATGAGTGAGTAGTATTCTATGGACTAGGGGTTATGCGTATTATTTCATAACCTATCGTATGATCAATTACTATCGATTGCGAGAATTTTAGTTAAACTTATTTTATAATCTGAGTTCATCCATTCCAACTTCGTTACGAAAGTAAATGATTCTCATGTATCGACCGTAGACTGAAGGGATATGTGTCGATACTGGATCACAAATTTTTAAACAACCTAATCTGGAGCATGCAAAAATGCACAACCAAGTTTGAGAAAACATATAGCTAGGCAAAAGTAATGACTCGTCAAATAATAATTGGGACAATGTGAAAGTTGATGGATTATTCGTCAACGATAAGGGCAATGTGCTAGCAAAAGCAGGTACTGGCCAATTTTATCTATTTTTTTATAATTTATGCAAAAGTCTCGCGATAGATGTTACAAAGATCGTGTGATTATGTTAGAAATATGAACTTTGACCCCGGGTCCTGTTTGCCCCAACTTAAGATTTAAGTGATTTTTCCATTTTCAGCTTGCATGTTAGATCCGTCTTCTTCTCTGTCACCTGAAAAACAATCAAAACACTAAACGAAATTCAAACCGAAACTCACCCTTCAATCTACGGCTAGCGGTGAACGTTTGGGTATCCGATGATGTTTGAAAAACTGAGGATGATGATAACGGATCCCGGTGGTAGTGAGGCTGAGCTTCACGGCCGCTGCTCCGTAATACGTTGGTTTTGTAGTGATCTTAGATCTAAAGTTCTTCTGGGTTCTTGGCACTGTTTTTGTTTGTTTTGGGTTCTCCTCTAATTTTCCTTCTTGACCGTGATGAGAATGATGAAACCCCAAAGGTTTCTGACTCTGAGTTTCATGTGATTCTTGCCGTTTGGGGTGTGTCGTGGTGAAATTTGGATGTCAAACTATTGATTAACTTGAATCTTAATTCATTTACCACCGGTCTTTGATTTGTCCAGAGGAAGAGAAAAAGATCGAAATACCCACAATGCAATGTAATGCAAATGCAAAAGCTAGAGAGTTTTAGGTTTGGGGGTTGGTTAAACTTATGGAAGGTGCTAGCATCCTAAGTTTCTGTAGTACTCTACAGGAACCTCTTGTTTTATGTTGTTTATTGCTAAGGTTTATCTGCTTAAAGGATAAAGGACCTTGGGGTTTATTTCTAAGTATACTCGATAAGATATCGCATCTTATGCCTACATATCCTGACGGGAGTGGAATCAGAGTATTTGTAGTTCCCCTAAAAGGTTTTGAGGAGTTCTTTGACTATGGTCAAAGTTACTAAGGGATAAGGGTAGTTGATTGATTGGTTCTAGGATAAAAGATGAGTTGTCATTTTAAGGGAGATTTCTTAACTCGCTTAAGATGATTAACATCTTATTCTCTAATGTGTTTGAATGAGTTTGATTTGAGTTGATTGTTTTTCTTCTATGTTGTAAGAAAGGTCCTTCCTATGGGGTAGGATCTAAACTTAAGAGATCAACTTGAATAAGATCAAGGATCATGGGGAATATGATTCAAATGAGATGCATACGCGCAGGTTCTTCCTTTGGACATAATGCAGTAATGCGATAATAGTAAGTGTGGTAAAGGTAAAGGACAATAAAGATAAATTGCGGATAAAGTGAAAGCACACACGCATGAAAGCGCTAAGACATAAGTGTGTGAATTGTGAATGTGCGGAGTGGGAACATGCACGATTGGACTAATTATGGGATATCGATTAGTTTTAGTCGGATTGATTTTATGAAGAAAGTTTAATTGATTTTATGAGAAAATGGTTGGATTTGTCTTATTAATTTTTACTAGAAGGTTAGATTATAAATTAATTAGATTTTGGGTAAAATTATTTTAATTAAATAAATATTTACTCAATAAAATAAATTATAGTAAGTGAGAAAAAAGTTTTATTAATTATTACAAATTGATTATGAAATAGGTTTTTAGTTAATGTTATCAAATACATACAAATTATTGAATTATATAAATTATTACCTTATTATTAAATAAATTAATTATCTTATTATTTTAGAAAGGGTTTTATGGTGAAAAATATTATTAAATAATTTAATAAAATGATGTTAAATAAAATAAATTAGTTAATAAATAAAAGTGAACTAAAAGGTTAAAAAAGGAAGTTAATTGTTAAAAAAAGCTGATCATGACAAAGATTAATTATTAGTAATTAATAAAAAAAAGAATTAAGTTAATTGATTTAATTTAATTAATGGTAGAATAATGGTTTTACGGTGATTAACAAAAGGTTAAGTGGATTAGTGGCTTAATTAAACGCTGGTTAGTGGGTAATGGAGAGATTACGAGGTGGGTCGGACGGATTCGGTGTGGGTGCGGCTTATGAGGGTGTATCATGGAGCGTGATCTGAAACGCACGATAGGATCCGTTGGAGATCCAATGGCTCGTGTGTGAGGGTGCATTGTAGTTAGTGTGTGTGTGTGTGTGTGTGTTTACATATGATTACATAAGAAACAAAAACCCAAAAAAAACGAAACTCAAATCCCTAATTGCCCCAAATCCCCCTTTCACCGTCGATGATCCCCTCTCCTCTTCTTCGATTGCTTATGCTATTGCTCTTCTGCTTAGCCTTTTTCACCGCCTTCTTTCTCACTTCTGTTACTCAGTTTTTCTCCTCTTTCTACCTCCGTTCCGTCTTCTTCTTTCTCGTTTCGATCTCCATTCTTCCTTTGTCTCTCTCTGCTTTTCAATGATCTCCCCTTTTCACCTTCAGTTCCTGCATCAACATAAAAAAAAACAAGTTAAAGAATATAATGTTAGTGAAATAAACTCAAGATCGCATGGTTCTTGCAGGGGTTTCGTGACGGCTCGAAAGGGGGAGGTTGAGGATGTCAGATTCGCCTAAGTGGTTGCGATGGAGTTTGATGATGCTAAGAAGATAAGTCCTCATTTTTCGATTTAAAAATTAGGGTTGATTTGGGATTTTTTGGAGTTTATGTGTTAACTGTTGTGAATTCCCCCGTTTCTTTGTATCAATTCCTCTTCTTATAGATGGTTGAAATGAAATCTTGAGTTAATGACAATAACCAAATTTCCTTTTCGGTTCAAGAAATGTTCGATTATGTCGGTTGTGATTTGAAACTTGTTGATGTCACTTTGACCTTTCCTTTCTAGATTTGGTATGTTGTGTGATGTTCTGGTTTTGCGTGATTTATGAACTTCACTTCAAGCTTTTATTCTGTCTTGAAAAAAACTGAAGGTTTCTCTTGAACAGGGGGATGCCTCATGAGCAAAGCTAGTCGTGCTTGTACTCTTAGTGCGTAGGATGCCGACATTCTCGAAGTTACGGACGTAGTTGTACATATTGGTTCTGGATATGTCGCTTGCTCTGAAATGGAGTGGAGAGTAAATGAAATCCTCTTAATTGTAATGAGATGATATGCTAGTTGCAGTTTGACAGTAACTTATCAATAACACTAATATTGAGGGAAATGGATTGATGCAACAGCAATAACTCAGGTGATTTTCTGTCACATGTCGGTTTTGGTACTTGAACGAATAACTCAGTTTTGAATTCTCTCTTTTTTTAGAGGTGTACAAGCTATTCCTCAAATTGTGGGGCGCTCGCCTGAGATTATATGTTAACTGTTGTGAATTCCCCCGTTTCTCTGTATCAATTCCTCTTCTTATAGATGGTTGAAATGAAATCTTGAGTTAATGACAATAACCAAATTTCCTTTTCGGTTCAAGAAATGTTCGATTATGTCGGTTGTGATTTGAAACTTGTTGATGTCACTTTGACCTTTCCTTTCTAGATTTGGTATGTTGTGTGATGTTCTGGTTTTGCGTGATTTATGAACTTCACTTCAAGCTTTTATTCTGTCTTGAAAAAAACTGAAGGTTTCTCTTGAACAGGGGGATGCCTCATGGCAGAGCTAGTCGTGCTTGTACTCTTAGTGCGTAGGATGCCGACATTCTCGAAGTTACGGACGTAGTTGTACATATTGGTTCTGGATATGTCGCTTGCTCTGAAATGGAGTGGAGAGTAAATGAAATCCTCTTAATTGTAATGAGATGATATGCTAGTTGCAGTTTGACAGTAACTTATCAATAACACTAATATTGAGGGAAATGGATTGATGCAACAGCAATAGCTCGGGTGATTTTCTGTCACATGTCGGTTTTGGTACTTGAACGAATAACTCAATTTTGAATTCTCTCTTTTTTTAGAGGTGTACAAGCTATTCCTCAATTTGTGGGGCGCTCGCCTGAGATGGTGTATCCTTTTGTTGATTTATGTGTTTTGCAGTCGATACGGTCGTGGGCGAAGTCGCTCTGGTTGAATGCTTTAATTGTTGTTACTGCAGAAATGGTGTATTGCTCTGGTATGTTTCTTCCTCATATTTACGCGGCCGCTATATGCATTTTGCTAACCAGACCTTGCAATCTTGGCAGGACTGCACTGTGGAAGAAAACAGAGGGGAAACAACTCTTCGGAGACTCCTCAAGTTGGCTTTCTTGTGGCCTCTTATTCTGCCCAGGTAAATTAGGACTTCTGTTACAACAATGGTTGTGTTCTGAAACTCGGTACTCAATGAAATATGTCAAAATACCGTTATGTGGCAGCAACTAATGGATTTATGAACTTTCTTTTCAGGAGCAGGTTTTGCAGTTACTTGGATTTCGAAAGACACGGATTCTGGGTGGCTACGTGTTCGTGATGGCTAACAAAGTGGTAAAGAGGCTTTAATGCGTTTCAACGAATTCCTGTTTTCAAATGTAGCCGACTGACTTCCATTATTTTGCAGGAAAGAGTTATCCGTCTTGAGGAAGATAATTGTAGCCAACAAAATTCACATCTTGAATCAAATGACAGTTTCTCAAACTCAGGCGCCTTACTCTTCCAATCACGGCGACATAAAAAGTGTACAAATCCTAACGGTGGGCAACGTTGTTGCGTAGTGCGGTAAGTTACGAAGATCTTTACCTCCTTCCAAATGGATTTCTTTGCGAGTTATCTTTCTCTGAATATTGCTGTTGGTTTTTTTTTGACAGAGTTTCATCGTGTTGGCGTGATTAATTCGATGGTTGATAAATCTTCCGTTTCTTTGAATAGAGCCATGACTTTGCTGTTATTATGATATTCTCAACTGACTTTCCTTATTTTCCTTTTTAATAGTACCTTGCTTACATGACGGTTTACCGAAGGCCTTGGATGCTAAATGTCAAGCATGATGATAGAAGCAGTAGGGTATGTGGATAGGAGGTCAACGAGTTTCCTAATGGACCCGTAACGCTGATGACGAGCCTTGGTAATGCTTCTGACCCTTCTCCAATCACTCGACGGGTTTGGTTTCGTATTGGTAATGGGTTGTGAATTCTCTTCTGCAGATGTGTGCCGTGCGGCATGCTCCGGGTGAAGGTACTTGGAGAAATTGGTTTGCAGGGCCCTAGCAGGGAAACTCTTTTGAAATTATGAAGGCTTATCTTGGTGTCGGTTTTTCCGTATGCAAAAACCTACATTGTCCACCTCAAACTGACGTTGTAAATGGTGTGGCGTTGTTAGGGAAATACGAAACATATCACTCCATCTAAATGTAATGTAGTGGGAAAATAGCCTTGTCCTTAGGTTGTTGTGAATTAGTTCATGACCACATGTTGGTTATAATTTGATGTATTTATCAGCCCGACAAGTCTAACAATCGTCTTTGTCTTTTGGCATGTAATAGAATTGTATTATCCATGCGATGTAATAAAGTTGCCTTATTCATGTGGTTTTTTAGACAACATCGAAGAAGATTTGATACTGGCAGAATATAAGGGTTTGGCCATCCTTAGATTTATAGGAGGCACTAGTTGGTCTTCTTCAAACACTAACGTAACGACTCACGAGAGTAAATAAACCCATTGTGGTATAGATCTCATGTAGTCATGTGATCTCCAGGATTTAG
Source organism: Lathyrus sativus (assembly GCA_963859935.3). NCBI lineage: Eukaryota > Viridiplantae > Streptophyta > Magnoliopsida > Fabales > Fabaceae > Lathyrus > Lathyrus sativus. Next base: position 20,638,483 of record OZ012738.1, on the reverse strand, counting down.
GTGCCTTTGTGTTGGAAAAAAAGTATGTTGTTGTAACTTAATCAAACTTGAGTTGATGATGATGTGCCAAAAATGTTGACCAAACTTGCCAAGTATTTCCACATGTCTTGTCTTGAAATTGAAATAAAATGGATGTGATTCAATCCTCCTTATCATGTAAGTCATCCTTATCTAAAATGGGCCTTGTGGTTTGGAACTTAATTTGTACTTAAATTTGTGATGGTCCTTGAAATAAAAGTCTTGGAGTGACTTTACACTTTGCATTTTGGCATCAAAATTCGGTACAATCACATAAAGACCTCCTTGAACTTGATACTTGGCTACTTAAATGATGAAATCTTCATAAGCATAAACTTGCCATTTCAGATTTATTTTGTCACACTTGAACTCGCGATCGTGAGAGATAATTATGAAAGTGGCCCAGCTCAACTTGAGACCTTAGGATCGACTTGAATAAGAACCAAATGACCATGTCCGGAAGGATTGGATTGTGGGTGCCATCTCCTTTTGAATTTAATACACCTGCATACCCTTGTTAGTCATAATAAACACACGTACAACAGAAAAAGAAAACGTGTAAAAAAACAAGGAGGTGGGATCTTAAGGTCAAAAATTAGGGTGCTACAGGGTGATGGTTCACTTCCGGTTTTCGATCGTTCTTCGCCGGCCCGTGATGTGATACCTGAGGCTAGTGGAGATGGCGGTTGTTTCGGTCGGTCGGGCTTAGCCGGCGTCGAAACCTTAAGGTTTCCGCCGCCGCCGATTCGGGTGATGAAGACAACCGCGGGTCGGATGGCTTTTGTCCCGTCGTGGATATTCTCTACCATAACAATCTCAACGTAGATTTAGGAGTCGCCGCACTCCATGTAAGTACTTCTCTATGAATGCTTACATCCCCTTGGAACCTTGACCACAGTCAAGAGTTCCTTACCCCTAGTAAGGGGAACTACAAACGCTCTGATTTCTCAAAGTTCCTTTTGAGAATACGTAGGAACAAGGCCCCGATCCTTGGCGAGCAACCATTTTTTTTCCTTCGTTTCACAATCTTTTCTTTTTTCCTTCGTTTCAACCTTTTCTTTTTTCCTTCGTTTTAACCTTTTCTTTTTTTTTACCCAACTAACAACTAACTTCCTGTTTACCTTTGCAACTTAGGCTTGGAGTCACCGTGCTCTATTTATTCGTCCCGCCGTGGACATTCCCCTCTTTGCCAACTTTAAAACTTAGTTTAGAGTCTCCGCACTCTATGTAGATGTCTCGCCGCAGACATTTACTTTCCCTTTGGAACCTTGACCACAGTCAGGAGTTCCTCACCCCTAGTTAGGGGAACTAAGGTTGCTCTGATTCCATTCCCGTCAGGATATGTAGGCACGAGATGCGATATCTTTGCGAGCAAACTTTGTACATACTTTGCATATATATTTAGATCTTTACCTTAACACTTTTCCCTTAGCAAGCAAACTTTAGCAAACACAAATATTAACAAGAGGTTCCTGTAGAGTACTACAGATGTTTAGGATGTGAAATACCTACCTTATGCATAACCAACCCCCGAACCTTTAGATCTCTCTTTGCTTAGCTTTAGGCTTTGCCTTTTGCTTTGCATTTTTATTAGGTTTTTCTTTCTTTAAACCTTTCCCTTTTGGATAAATTAAAGTCCGATTGTGAATTTAAGAATTAAAATTCAAGTTAATCAATAGCTTGGTATCACGATTCTCACCGCAATAGAAATGGCGACTTCACTGGGGACACTCCCCTAAGAGGGTTAAGCCCACCTTGTTTATATTTGTGTTTGTTATATGTTTGCTTGCTTGTATATTTATGCATATTTGTCAATATATCTGTTTGTTTTGGGTGCCTTGAGTGGAGAGATAAATCCTAACTCGGATTTGAGTGACACATAAGATAGGATTGTTGGTATGATCAATAGTTGGGCTATTGGGAGTAGTCCCAATATGTCTGACATATGATGTAACCGCGCTCAGTGGAGACTTTTTGAGATGGTTAGTAATGCATGAGTAGTTGTGTATTCACTAATTGTTTTAATACGAGTCTGTGAAGCTGAGGACCTTTAGTAACACTTTTACCCCCACTTGGCCTTTTAGGACGTAGCGCGGAAATTGTTAGGGAGTAGTCCCTCAATAGTTGTCAGGCAATGCTACACTCAAATGAGTTTATCTTGAGAATATTGTTGACTCACGTAAGTAGTTGTGTTAGTTGGCAATATCCGAAGGATTTACTATGACTATGGGAACTTTGATAGAACCCGTTGTGCAGGTGTTTTATCCCTAGTACACACCCTATGGTTGGTTCTTTACCCAGACCTCATGCTGTGATCTCGAACCTTTGATCTTGCTATGTGTGTTTTTCATCCTGTCTTGCATCGCATTGCATTACATTTGCATCTTTGCATGGTTCGTTGCATACCTCTGTTTGTCCAGTCGCTCATCTCAAGTTGTCTTCATCTTCTAGTGTGCCTTTGAGTCGTCAAGCTGATTCCTCGACACCGATATCAGACTAGAGCTAACTTTAGACGTAAGATGTCAGAACAAGAAGTACACAACACGAAAGTTCGAATGGAGATTGATGAGTTGAAGTCAGGCATGACTAAGCTCACCGAGATGCTTCAAGTACTGATTGCTAGAGGAGAGCCATCTCAGAGGACCGTTATTCAAGAAGTTTCAAGTGTCGATGCTCCTCCTGTTCAAATGCCACAATCTACTTGGCTCGAGTTTGGTTTGCCTCCTAACTACTCTCCACCCCTTGCATCTACTGCTATGTTTGGTCAGACTGTCAAACCAGTTTTTCAAGCCCCCGCCTTTACAGAGTCCAGACCTGTGGTTCATACTGTTGCCCAAACTGCTCAAGCTCCCTTCTTTGACTACAATGCTGCCAGTGCTCAAGGGGAAGACCATGAAGATTTTGTTGAGCCTGAGATTGTCTGTGAACAGTTTCAGAACATAGACAAGAGACTCAAAGTTGTTGAGGGTAGTGACTTCTTCAATGTTGATGCAGACAATATGTGTCTTGTCTATAGCCTCGTCATGCCTTCTAAGTTTAAGATTCTAGAGTTTGTGAAGTATAAAGGGCACTCATGTCCAAGAGCCCATTTGGTTATGTACTTCCGAAGGACGGCGGCTTACACTAACAATCAGAAGTTGCTCATACACTGCTTTCAGGATAGTTTGAGTGGTGCCTCTCTCAAATGGTATATGAACTTTGAGCATAAAAGTGTCCACTGTAACGCCCGTTTTTGCTTCTGATTAAATTAATTATGAACTTCAATTATGTATAGTCGTGTTGTAGCTGTATTCGGGTGTATCAGGTAAGTTTTAGTCGAGATGTGGGTCGTTGTGTATGAACAGAAGTGCAATAGCAGAAAATGGAATTTTGCTGATGTGACGCCCGTCACAGGCTTGTCATGGTCGTCATGCGTGTTACAACTGTCACAAGTCCATTACGACCGTCACAATTACGAAATTCAGTTAATGCAGAATTTGGACGTGCCCACGTAAAAAGGATGCTATTTTCTCTTACCCTCATTTCTGTCATTGCGGTTACGAAGAAATAAACGGAAGAGGAGAAAAAGAACGCATTGAGAGAAGTTGAGAGAAAAGAATAATCAATCGGTGGAATTGGAAGATAGTTGCAGGAAAACTACGGAACCAGAACCAGGAAGTGTAGAGTTGACCTCAAATTCCAAGGTAAAGGCGGGGTTCAATTCTATAACCGTGGGTATGATCGATTTCATGTAGGGAATTGGATAATGGGGTTAGTTTTCGTAGGTTTGTTCGTGTAGGAATGAATGTGTTATGTCATTGGTTTGTGTGAAATTGGGAAACGAAGCCGACACGCGCCATTTTTCCCATTTGTCAGGACGATGCTGTTGATTTTCCTCTGACATGAAAATGTTGTTGAGTTCTCAATTGTAGAGACGATGTTGTTTTTAATTGTTCTCTACGAAAATGTGTTAGGGTCTTATTTGTAGGAACGATATTGTTGGTGGTTCTCTGATATGAACAGGTTGAAATGGTGAGTCCATAATATATGCGAAATGTGATGTTTCTGTTATGGATAATTGGTTGTAGGCTTGATGCCTTGTTGCACGGTTGTTGCACAGTTGTTGTTGTTGTGTTATACTCCATAATAGTTGCATCTCATAGCATATCATTTGGCCTAGATTGGCGACGGTTGTGTCTTTAATGACAAAATAAAATAATTGTGGAGTGAGTTTCCCGTATAATTATGGAGTGAGTCTCCCGGATAATTTTGGAGTGAGTCTCCCAAATGATTGTGGAGTGAGTCTCCCGTATAATTTTGGAGTGTGTCTCCCAAAATGGTACCACATGCATATGCACAATTGAGTCGCATGGAGTCGCATTGAGTTGTGTTTGCCCGTGATGGCGTGTTGATGAGATATCTTGATTTTTGTAGTATATATATGAGCAATGAATCGGTGTAGTAGTTGTTTATGACATTTATAAAGCCGCGAGAATCTTAATTACTGTGATATAATTCTAACATGACTTTTATCATGCCTTATGTTATGTTGTTGATATCTCACCCCTTTACGTTGTATGTTACCGCCGTTGGTGGTAATTTGCAGGTAGTCCGGAATAGAGTTTCCGCTTTGTCGTTAAGGTGTCGTTGGTCGCTCTGATACGTAGCACTCTTGGGGGGGATGCACGATTTATGTTATTGCTTTAGTTGATGTTCTTGTTTCTAAACTTTGTGAAGAACTTCTACTGCATTATTTTAATTAAACCGTTGTAAGCTTATTAACTTTCGCCAGAAGTAATGACAAGTTGTTTTATGTTTAAATGGTTAGTAATACATTGTTGACTGTTCATCCAATTTCGTGTTACGTGTGTTATTTGAATGTGGTTGCATAAATGTATGTTGTCTGTTCAGTTGAATGTAACATCTCTGATATGAAGAATTTTGGGCATGTGACGACCGTCACACCTTCATTACGATCGTCATGCGTGCAATATTTATGCTGTTGCGCTCTGTTTGTTATATGAATTGTTGTTTTTCCTATTATTCGCAAGTGTTAGAGTTGGGGTGTTACATTAGTGGTATCAGAGCAAGTTGTTCCATTCGACCAAGTTATCGAGTCAGTCATCGTGTCTAGTAACCGAGTATCATTGTTTGTAAGATTTGACCGTTGTTCGTTGCAGTTTGAGTTGAAATGGCTGGAAGGAACGATGCTGCTGCTTTGCAAGCGTTGGCTAATGCGATGGAACATCAGCCGAATCCTGCTGGAGATGCTGGATCTCGTAGTTTGGCAACGTTTCGGCGAGAAAATCCTCCTACCTTCAAGGGTAAGCATGATCCTGATGGTGCACTGGATTGGTTGAAGGAGATGGAAAGAATCTTTCGTGTGATGGATTGTACTCCAGCGCATAAGGTTCGTTATGGGACGCATATGCTAGCAAGCAGCTAAAGCTGATGACTGGTGGTTAGAAGCTCGTCCGATATTGGAAGCTGCAGGTGAGGAAATCACTTGGACTGTATTCCGTAGGGAATTTCTGAAGAAGTATTATCCGGAAGATGTCCGTGGTAAGAAAGAGATTGAGTTTCTTGAGTTGAAGCAAGGAAACAAATCTATTACTAAGTATGCTACGAAGTTTAAAGAGTTGGCCAAGTTTTATCCGTACTACAGCGCAGAGACTGCTGAATTCTCTAAATGCATCAAGTTTGAGAATGGATTGAAATCTGAAATCAAGAAGGCAATTGGATATCAGAAAATCCGTGTCTTCGACTCGTTGGTTGAAAGCTATAGAATCTTTGAAGAAGATAGCAATGCTCACTACAAGCTGCTGAGCGAGAGGAGAGGCAAGCCGCAACAGAGTCGTGGTAAGCCCTATGACCCTCCAGTTGGAAAACAGAAACAAAGATCAACTGATGGTAAGAAAACTAGTAGGGGAGATGCTCCTACTGGTATTGTTTGCTATAAGTGTGGGAAGCCTGGTCATAAGAGTAATGTATGTAACTCTGGACCAGCGAGATGTTACCGTTGCAGCGAGCGCGGACACGCTGTTACCGAGTGCAAGCGCAAAGGAATAGTCTGTTTTAACTGCGACGAAGAAGGACACATACGTGACAAGTGTCAGAAGCCTAAGAAAGAACAGACTGGTGGAAGAGTGTTCGCTCTAACTTGAACTCAGACGTCCAACGATGACAGGCTGCTTGAAGGTACTTGTTTCATTAATAGTACTCCTTTACTTGCTATTGTTGACACTGGTGCTTCTCATTGTTTTATTGCTGCTGATTGAGTTGAGCGTATGGGTCTTGTGTTGTCTCACATGAATGGGGAGATGTCAGTTGAGACTCCAACTAAGGGATCAGTGACTACATCTCTTGTGTGTTTGAATTGTCCTTTGTCAATGTTTGATAGAGATTTCCTTGTTGACTTAGTGTGCTTACCGCTAAGAGGAATGAACGTAATTCTAGGTATGAACTGGTTGGAGTATAACCGCGTTCATATCAATTGTTTTGATAAGTCGGTGAGGTTTTCTACTCCTGAGGAGGAGGGAGCCTGTTTAGTAACTACATCACAGAAGAAGCAGATGTTGCGGGAAGATGCTCAAGTGTTTACGCTAGTGGCATCATTATCCGTGGAGAATCAAGCGAGACTGGATGAAGTAGAAGTTGTCTGTGAATTTCCTGAAGTGTTTCCAGATGAAATTCCGGACGTTCCTCCGGAACGGGAAATTGAATTTTGTATTGATCTTGTACCTGACACCAGACCCGTGTCTATGGCGCCGTACAGGATGTCGGCATCTGAATTGGCTGAATTGAAGAAACAATTGGAAGACTTACTTGAGAAGAAGTTCGTCAGACCAAGTGTATCACCGTGGGGAGCTCTGGTATTATTGGTAAAGAAGAAGGACAACAGTATGAGGTTGTGTATTGATTATCGAAAACTGAATAAAGTGACAATTAAGAATAAATATCTGCTCCCAAGAATTGATGACTTGACGGACCAGTTAGTTGGGGCGCGATTGTTTAGTAAAATTGACTTGAGGTCGGGGTATCACCAGATTAAGGTGAAAGATGAGGATGTTCAAAAGACTGCATTCAGAACCAAATATGGACATTATGAGTATTTGGTAATGCCTTTTGGTGTTACGAATGCGCCGGGAGTTTTTATGGAATAGATGAACCGTATCTTTCACGAGTATTTGGATCGGTTTGTGGTGGTGTTCATTGATGATATCCTAATCTATTCTAAGTCGAAGGAAGAGCATATGGAGCACTTGAAATTAGTACTGCGAGTTTTGAAAGAAAGGAAGTTGTATGTGAAGCTGTCAAAGTGTGACTTCTGGTTGGAAGAAATTAGCTTCCTGGGGCATATTATATCAGGTAGTGGAATCGTTGTGGATCCATCTAAGGTTGATGCTGTGTCACAGTGGGAAACTCTGAAGTCGGCAACTGAGATTAGAAGCTGTCGCACCCCAATTTTTGACCTTAAGACCCCACCTCCATCGTGCATTTTTTTTATTATCTTTTACTGTTGTACGTATGTTTATTATGGCTAACCAGCTCGTGCAGGTGTATTAACCAACCGGTGGCAGGTTCAAGAAAATTCTCATGTGGTTTATCCCATCTTGAACCAAGTTTTATTGAAGTTTACAACAAGCTCGGAAGCTGATTTGAACTCAATGGCTTTTATCTGGCTCTGAAATCAAGAGGAAGTATAGATTGATGCGTGAAGAGTTGGATCTCATTCTACCATAGAGAGCTCACCATATTCAAGCTCATGATTAAATCCACACTACTAAGTTGGCACATATTTTGAAATATAGACGCAGGCCACGCAAAATGGAATCGCATAAGAACCAAATTCTTGATTCATGATTCTCAAGACCCATCCTTATTTGCATCAAGAGTTTAAAGGAGAGGTCATGCCTTAAGGTTCCAATTCGAACTCTTTCGCAAATGGGATATTCGTTATTTAAAACTTACTCGAAGGATTCCATGTCATTTAACAATTCAATACAAAGTTACTTTACAAGTACAATTTTCTCTCAAGGATCATAAGGTGGATTTATGATTTTACTGTAAAGGTTCATGATTTTACTATAAAGGTTCAATTAGAAGATTGTTACTTTTACACAACTTTAAACACCACTCCAGCAGTTCACTCCGAACTTATTGACTATTGATTGCTAAAGGTGGAAGCTGATCCACATGATCGCAATATGTTAAACCCAAATTACAACTTTTATCCTCAAAATCAAAATTAATTTCACGTCGGAAACCAAGCATTTCATTTACAAGGCCACAAGTTTGTTATCTAGAATACAATGAATATTAGTCTGTTGGAAGTGTTAGAACATATGGGGTAACACGGTGTCGCTACTGCGAAAATCGGCGCCGGCTGAACAGAAGAGTCGCCACCGTGCGTTATTTATCCCAACGGAGGGAAAGGAAACGCTCAAAGTAAACCTACCGTAAAGACGGGAAAGGAATGGTCATCACAACCAAATCCTGGATTCGGGAGTCGGTTACGCAAGGGGAAGGTATTAGCACCCCTCACGTCCGTCGTACTCGACGGGATCCACGCTTGTTGGTTTGTCTAAAGGATGCAAAAACAATCTATCTAAGGCTGCTAAATCTAAACGGAAGGGAATTGACTCGATAGAGTATCGCACTCTAGGCCTACGTATTCTCAAGAGAGAAAGTCAGAGTCAACGTAGTTCGGGAAACTACAGGGAATTGGCTCGCCAAGACTTCGCGTCTTGTGCCTACGTACTTCCACACAGCATGGAAGATCAGAGCTTTCGTAGTTCAGGCTAACTACGGCTAGGCGGGGTGTTCTCGATCACACAGGAAGTGAGAGATTAAGCTGGTTTTAAAGGTACGGGAACCTATGGGAACTAAAACTACGGTCTGGTCTCAAATGCGTAAGGGCAAGAGAAAGGGAAAACGATCAGTCGTCAGCGGGAAAGTCTCGATCGCACAGCAGCGAGAGAACAAACAAGTTAGTTGTTAGTGTGCTCGCTAGGATATCGCATCCTATGCCTACATATTCTCGCTCAGTACGAGAAATCAGAGCAGCTGTAGTTCAGCTAACTACGGGTAGAACGGGGACCACAACACAAATCTCATTTTATTAATATTCTGAAGGAAATTACAATGATTGAGAAATAGGACTAAACTCCTAAAATCTTATCCATCTATCATGGAAAATCTAATGAAAAATAGTCCCCTAACAAGTGGACTTTTAATTCTACCTCTAAAAAGGTGTAAATGAACTCTATGAAGAATATACCCTAAAAAGTATTTAAAATGCTATGAACTAATATTTTTATATTCCCTTTCCTTGTTGTTTTTTTCTATTTTTATATCTCACTATTTTTTCTCTATTTCCTCAATACTCTTTTTCACATTTTTTTCTCAAGTATTCTTTTCTCAAATATTCTTTTTTCCAATATTCTTCTCAAATATTCTTTTTTTTCCTAAAGATCTAAACAAATGCACATAAAAGAAATAATGAAAAAAACAAGAAAAAAAACCAAAAGGGGTGCAAACGGCAGACCCAGGGGTAAGGCAGCAGAAAATGAAAGAAACTTGGCCCAGCCCAATAGCCAATTGGCAAAAAAAATGGAGGGGGCTCAAAAATGAAACAGGGGGGTGCTGCCAGCAAAAGGTAAGTTGGGCTTAGCCCAACGTCACAAACAAAGAAAAAAAAAACGGACGTGGGGCAATAAAAAAAAAAGGGGTGTTGCCAAAATTCGGTGGGCTTATGGGCCCAGACCACATGATCCACATTCCTTTCACATTAGCAAAACCTTAATTCACTCATCTCCCCCTAATCACTGTTCATCCACGCCGCTCCTCATTTCTCCAACTCTCTGAATCTCTCCTTTCAAACCTTCGTTCAACCTTTCTTTCCCAGATTCCACCTTCGTTCATCCTTCTCAAATAATCCAACACAAACTCGCCACAAAATCTTTCCTAATCTTACACCGATCCAACCTCGTTCCTCTTAGTTTCAAAATTTATCAAAAAGGCTCATCTGGAAGTGATGATAGATGGTGCGCTTTGAAGAACTCCCTGAAGATTTCTGACGAATACTATTCTTGACGAAGAATGTTCCTGACGAAGAATGTTCCTGACGACGAACTATTGAAGATGATATTTGCAAAACGGAGAAGATGAAGGATCCATGTTCGTAGATGAAGGCATGATGAAGACGGGGATATATGAAGGTCGTTAGCAGGATCCTACAATTTTTTGAAGATCTTGAAGATCTTGAGTCCGTTGGTAGGATCTTCTGGAAAACGAAGAGTGAGGACGAACGGTTGAAGATTGTTGTGAAATTTGGTGAAAACTTGGAGAAGTTGGTGATGAACATTGATGAAGAACGACGAAGTTCTTAAGGAAATCTGGAAAGGTTGATGAACAAGATGATGAGCGAGACGATGAATAACCCGAGATCTGAAGAAAACTGATGAAGTTTTTGGATCGTTCTCCAGAAGACGACGAACAATCCTGCATGTTCTTGAGGATCTTGAACGAAATCTGGAACTGGATCTAGATGAAGGTGATGTTGTTATTGTTCGCTGAGCCTTGAGTGTTCTTGATAACACTTGTGGGATGAAGACGTTCTTGATACATGTATGATTTTTGAACGCTTTCTGGAAACAAAATGAACACTGATGGTTATTGTTGATGAAGATCAAAAGAACTTGTTGATGATTATTGGATCGGAGAAAGATGAAGGCGAAAGGAGAAAGATGAAGATTGGAAATGAATTTCTGGAATTTTTAGTTCTCCGGCGAGTTTGACGGTGGTCGGAGGTCGTTGGGAGCTGCCGGCGAGGGTTGTTACGGTGGTTGCATGGCCGGCGGCCATGCAACCGGTGAAGCTCAGGGGAGAACGCGTGGCAGTGTTGGTGGCAGAGGGAAGTGTGAGAAGGTGCCAAGTGTGATGTGAGGTGTCAGAGAGAGACTAAAACGTGTGACAGGGTTTTATATTGACATGTGGCATGGACCATGTGAGACTGGGCCTCCAATACCTCTGGGCCCACGAATTTGATAATGGACTGAATGGAATAAGACTCATTAAAATGATTAATGCAGACTGATTAGTGATGATTAACACGTTAATAGACCAAATAAAAATGATTAATGCACTAATGACTCCCATAAAAGACTAATTAAAATCTGATCAACATTAAAAAGCTAGCTAATTAAACCTAATCAAACAATTAAAACTAAACAATTAACTCTCCTCAATTAGATTAATAAAATCTATAAACTCTAAAAAGGATTAAATCTAAAATAAACCCTGATATTATTCTAACAATTAATGTTCTAGAAAAAACTATTAAAGATCTATTTAATATCTATTTAATTTCTAAAGAACTCTATTGTCTTATTAAAAGGAAAATATCCTAAAAATGCATTTAAAATCTATTTAAAGGTAGAAAAGACCATTAAACCCTAATAAAACTACAAAATGCGATTAATTCAATAAAAGAGGAGATCGAGACCGAAGCGGAACCAGTGACAAAACCCGGACACCTGACTGTCCTCAAAAGCACCTGTAAGCTGAAAAACACCCGGGAAGCGTGCGACTTCCCACACATAACCTCTGATTATCTGAATCAGTCTGAAACACCTGAAATGTGAAAAAGGGCTATAATCCCGATAAAATCACCGTGATTGAGGAAATGCACTATATGCAGTATGTAAATGCGAATGCAAAATGCGTCGAAATATCGAGCCAGATACGGGACCCGGTTGGTCAAATTTTAGGGTGCAACACACGACACCAACGTTGTTACTATCCTAGATTCCCCTTTTTTTCATGCTCCCTCTTCAACATCAGTTTCTCTCTTCAAGCTCAACTTTCCTTCCAATGAGGAACCAACACAAACTATGATGGCTCGCTGTTCCATCAACGATGCCGATACAAGGCACAACTTATCAAAACCTTAAATTGGAACCGCCACATGCGAAACTCCTCGGCGGTAGTCCGGAGTAGCACCTAGCCAGAAGCAGAGGTCGTTGTTTCCTACAAAGAAGAAAGTGAAAACAGTCATTGAGCAGCAAAATTAAAAAGCGAAATACAGCAGAATACGTCCACAACAGCATCATTCAAAAAAGAGAGTTACCTAAATCCACATCATATCGACGAGGCTTCACAAGCACATTTTTATTGTGACCATTACATTATCGCTGAAGCCATCCGCTACCTGGTTACAACAGAGACTAATTTAAAACAAGGATCAACATTTCAGAAAGAAAACAAACAAGAATTCTAAATACAGAGCACGAGACTGAAGAATAGCCGAATACCTCACCTCCGTCTCTATTTGATAACAATGATGAAAGCTACCGCACCCCTGGTGGTTCAACACTTGGTCCTCATACCATCAGCTTCGCGACTTTCCTCCACAAAGCAAAGACGGAACTGCGACAGTAGCAATACCTCTCACCGTGCACTACCAATATCTGTTCTTATTCTATGCCCTACTAGAGAACTTGCTAGTCAATTGCTGCTGAAGCAAAGGTTTTGCTGAAATATCACGATGGCATTGGGGTGCAGACTCTAGTTGGAGGCGTGCGATTTAAAGTTGATCAGAAACGCCTTGAATCAGATCCAGGCCAGATACTTGTAGCTGCACCTGGTAGGTTGCTGGATCATATTGAGAATAAATCTTGAATATCTGTTCGATGGAATGGTTTGCAGATGCTTGTACTCGATGAAGCGGATCATTTACTGGACCTTGGCTTTCGAAAGGACATAGAAAAAATTGTTGACTGTTTGCCTCGTCAAAGGCAATCCTTACTGTTTTCTGCAACCATCCCAAAGGTGGTTAGGCTAGGTCCGTCGAATATCCCAGCTTGTTTCGAAAAGGGAACACAAATATGTTGATACAATCGGATCAGGTTGTGTTGAAACTCCCGTTCAGGTAAAGCAATCATATCTTATTGCTCCACATGAATCACACTTTCAGATAGTACACCATGTTTTGAAAGAGCATGCCTCGCAAACACCTGTCTATAAGGTTATTTGTTTTCTGTATTATTGGGATGGTGACATCACTCACGTATAACCTGCTTCGAGAAATGAAACTGAATGTTAGGGAGATACATTCTCGAAAACCTCAACTGCATTCTCAAAACCATCATGATTAATACCCTGCAAGTAACCAAGCAACCAATAATAAGAGCCGCCAACATCTATTCAGAGCGAATTACAATCCAAAACCAAGTGGAAGAACAGAACCTTCTGAAGTTTTTCTCTGCAAAAAACTCTTGTCCTCTTCTGCTCTAGTTCAAGGACGGTGGGCGAGTCTTGTCATAAACATCTTAATGCAGTATAATATGGTCCATTTAATGACAGTAACACAAAGAGAAACCGCCATTTGGTCGACATGATGGCTGCAGTCCAATTCAAATACCAAATTAGTCAATTGAAGTGATGGTAAAGGCATTTGCAAGAGAAAGAATAACAAATGCAAGAAATAGCTAATGAAAGAAAGTCTGTCTCTACACAGCAGGTATCAAAACAAATGAAGATTCATAATGCAACTGACGTATTTGAAGCTACTCACGAGTCGATGAATGTGAAGGAACAACAACCTTTAAAGACATGAGACCCAAAGCCAACAACGGTTCCTATGTCTCTCGAATTCCTCTTGCAGCAACAACCCATAAGAAGTGGAGCGAGACACTCATAAGGTGTTACCGCCGCCGGTCATTCTTGCGGCTCCTATCAGAATTCCTGCATAGCAACAGGGAAACACAGAAGTTAAGCATTGCAAGCTCTGTCTTGCTCTCTTGTTTGCCCTATCGGCAAACTTGATTTCCATCAGTGGCAAGGCGCATTTGCCGGAGGTTTTGAAGATATTAGCAGAAGTCTGTAATGAGCAGCCTCCCGTCGCCAATAACACCCAACCTGCACAACAATAATCAAAAATAATCATACATCAACACAGACGCAACCATTTAAGCCTAATGACATCCATCAATTCTTCAGCAACGACTTCAACCAGTTCTACAGTTGGAGTGTATTTCTTTTACTGATCCAGTTCCTGTGCCCTCCCTCCCCCCCCCCCCCCGATTCCAGATCACCAGGAGCAATTAGGCGTGGAGTTAGGGATGTTGGTGTTCGAAGCCAGTCCTCTGATCACAAAAGGAAACAGTTGTTTCCTCCCAGCAGCTCTCATGCTAATAATCCTGTTGTTGGAAAGGATGGCACATCTTCAACTTCATTTCAATCCGCAAGCACTGTCCAAAAGACTGAACATCTTAGTCAGCTGTTGTAACTGAGCCCTCATTCCCTGCAACATCCAACAAAAAACCACATTAGCTTCTCTTGAAGGCCACCAAATAGAATTGAGTAAGCCGAAGAACCATTCATCATCATAGTACCAAGTCACGAAATCCCGTCAAAATCACCAGCACCTTTGAGAGTAAAACTGATGGAAGAAGCAGGAGATTGGCCTTGGAGAACTGCATAGTCAAAGAAACTCACCCGCAATCAGCAGGACATCAAGAACAACTCCAAAATCCTTTCACTTTGAATAACCTGCAAAAAGGGAATTATCGACATTCATTAGAAGAAAGATTCAGCCACAAACCAGACTTCCCATATCAGTATCCTAAACCAGCTCATAGGCATGACAGAAAAGGAAAGGTTAAAGACAGGCATTAGACAAATCTCAAATCACAATCAACAGAATCAGTCATTTCTTGAACCAAAAAGGAAGTTGGTTAATATCATTAACTCAGATTTCGTTTCAGCCATCTATAAGAAGGAGAGGAATTCAGAGCAAACAGGGGGATATTGACAGAATTCGCAACAACTCACAAACAAGAACTCCACAAATCACAAATCGTAAAAACCCTAAAAATGTAAAAAGAAAGGAACTTATCTGTTCCACTGCCGAACCTCAAAAAAACCCCTCAGTTGCGAACCGCGAGATCTCCAAAACCCTCAAACCATCACCGGAGACCAATCGAAGCTTTAAACCTCCGTCCTCGCCAAATTCACTGTCCCAAAACCTTTGAGTCGATTCCAACCGTTGTCGCCATAGCGTCACCATCGGAACTTACGGAACCGCCTTCGCCGTGATTTCTTTTCGCTAACGTTTAAATGTCATTTTGTTTGTTTCGTGTAGGAAGAAGAAATTGAAGAGATAAATGAAAGAAAGAAGATGGTGAGAGAGGAGGATTGATGAAATCAAAAGAGGAGAATCGGATGACAAGGAGAAAGACAGTGAAGGAACAACGAAAGAATGGAAGGAGAGAGCAAACGAAGGAAAACGATGGGGGGAGAAGAGAGAGAACCGTCGACGATGAGGAGAAATGGGGATTAGGGTTTTCAGTTTCTCACAATTTTGTATTATTGTAATCCTGTGAATATGCACACACCGTATCACCATGCACCATCACACACCACCGCACGTCTCGCCTGATCGCCAGATCAAGCAGTCCACCTGACATTCCACCGTAAACCCTCCTAAGCTCGCACGCACCTAAACGTACGCCCTCCCTAATTAACCCCTAATTAACCTCATTAAACAACCGTAATTGCCACCTTTAACCTAATCATTAAGTTTTTAATTTAATTAATTCAGATTAGTGATTAAGCTTTCATTAATAAATAATTAAAACAGTTAGTAATAATTTAATCATCCACCGATTTTATTTAATTAAAATGAATTAATAAATCTTTTTATTTTCTTTTAACTTAATATTTAATCAATCAACTAATCTAATGACTTAATCAGCCTGGCTTTTATTAAATTTAACAACCTTTTTATAACTAATTAATTTATATTTAAGTCAACCTTTTTATTAAATAATACTTATTCTAAACTCTTTTTCTTCCTAAATAATTTGCAACTAAACATTATTGTAATAAAATAATTTATCTAACAATAACAACTTCTAAATAGATTAAAACCATTATAATAATCTCTTTATCAATTTAAAATTAAATATTTATCTTTTGCGATAATAACTAAACAAACTTCTCGCTTAAAATTAATTCAACTCTCCTAAAATCAAATCCCGTCTAAAAGCAACCCGCTTAAAATCAAATCAACATTTTATCAAACAATTAAAATCAATCCCAATATAACTCAATCAATCGGGCGCACTCACGTTCACGACACTTGCACCTACACCTCAGCGCTTTCATGCGTGTGTATGGTTTACTTTTCTGCAATTTATTTTACAGCCATTTAGTATTATCGTATTTATCTTTACTGCACTGCATTCCGTCCAAAGGAAAACCTTACATATGATTCAATAATCGTGTGTAGTACATTCACATTTGCATCATTCTCCCCACACGATCCTTGACCCCATTCAAGTTGATCAATTAAGTTAGATCCTCCCCCATAGGAAGGACCTTTATCTTACAACATAGACAAAATAATACAAACAATCAATTCAAAACAATACATTCAAACACATTAGAGAAAGATGTCAATCATCTTAAGTGAGATAGAATCTCCACCCCCACAACAATACAATCAAGCCGTAGGGACTTTGCCTTAAGAGAGATAAAGGTGTACCTCGTTGATCCCTATCTGAGTACGTAAGTCCTTTTCTTAAGACGATGCAAAGACTATTTTCCTACACCTTGTGGCGGTTAAATCTCCCTTAAAATGATAACTCATCGCTTCTCCTAAAATCAATCAATCAACTACCCTAAACCCGTAGGAACTTTGACCACAGTCAAAGAAATCCTCAAACCCTTTAGGGGAACTACAAATACTCTGATTCCACTCCCGTAAGGATATGTAGGCATAAGATGCGATATCTTATCAAGTATACTTAGAAATAAACCCCCTAAGTCTTTAAACTTTAAGCAGATAAACACTTAGCAATAAACAAACATAAAACAAGAGGTTCCTGTAGAGTACTACAGAAACTTAGGATGCTAGCACTTTCCCTAAGTTTAACCAACCCCCGAACCTATAACTCTCTAAACCTTGCATTTGCATTACATTATGGGAATTTAGATCTTTACCCCTTCCGTTGGACAAATCAAAGTTCGGTTGCAAAATGAATTAAAGATTCAAACTAATCAATAGTTTGGTATCCGATTTTCACCGCGACAGAAGCTTTTTGAGACTTGCTGGTTATTACCGAAGATTCATTGAAGGTTTTTCTAAGTTGGCCCTTCCGTTAACCAAGTTGACTGGTAAAGGGAAGACTTTTGTGTGGGATGCTCAATGCGAAGCAAGTTTTACAGAGTTGAAGAGGAGGTTGACGTCTGCTCCGGTGTTGACATTGCCTAACGCAAAAGAACCGTTTATGCTATACTGTGATGCTTCTAAATTCGATTTGGGAGGTGTACTTATGCAAAGTAACGAAGTTGTTGCGTATGTTTCAAGACAATTGAGAATTCATGAGAAGAATTATCCTACGCACGATTTAGAACTTGCTGCTGTCATTTTCGCGCTGAAGATTTGGAGACATTATTTGTATGGCTCACGATTCGAAGTGTTCAGTGACCATAAGAGTTTGAGTACCTGTTTGATCAGATGGAACTGAACATGAGACAGTGAAGGTGGTTAGAACTATTAAAGGATTATGATTTTGGTTTAAACTACCATCCGGGAAAGGCTAATGTTGTAGCTGATGCTTTAAGCCGCAAGACTTTGCATATGTCAGCAATGATGGCTAAAGAGTTGGAATTGATTGAACAATTCAGAGATTTGAGTTTAGTTTGCGAAGTAACGCCGAAGAGTGTAAAGTTGGGTATGTTGAAGATTAATAATGACTTTCTGGACAACATCAGAGAGGCCCAAAAAGTTGATGTGAAGTTGGTAGATCTAATGCCCGGAGTTGATCCTCCAGGAAGTAATGATTTTCAGTTGGACGCGCAAGGTGTATTGAGATTTCATGGTCGGATTTGTATTCCTGACAGTGCAGATATGAAGAAGGCAATTCTGGAAGAAGGTCACAGAAGTAAGTTGAGTATTCATCCAGGAGCTACAAAAATGTATAGTGATTTGAAGAGGTTGTTTTGGTGGCCTGGTATGAAGCGTGATGTGGCAGGATTTGTTTATGCGTGTTTGACTTGTCAGAAATCGAAAGTTGAGCATCAGAAACCTGCAGGGTTGATGCAACCGTTAGACATTCCGGAATGGAAATGGGATAGCATTTTGATGGATTTCGTAACAAGTTTGTCGAACACTCAGAGAGGATGTGATTCTATTTGGGTGATTGTTGATAGGCTTACAAAGTCAGCTCACTTTATTCCTATTAACATCACTTTTCCAGTATCTAAGTTGGCGGAGATTTACGTCAGAGTGGTTGTTAAGTTGCATGGTGTTCCGTTGTGTATCGTGTCGGATAGAGATCCGAGGTTTACTTCTGAGTTTTGGAAGAGTTTGCAAGAAGCATTAGGTTCCAAGTTGAGGTTGAGTTCAACATACCATCCTCAAACATATGGTCAGACAGAACGAACTATTCAGTCTTTGGAAGATCTGCGGAGAACATGTGTTCTCGAGGAAGGTGGTTTGTGGGACACTTACCTTCCGTTGGTAGAATTTACTTATAATAACAGTTAGCATTCTAGCATTGGAATGGCACCGTTCGAGGCTTTTTATGGTCGAAGATGTAGGACTCCGTTATGCTGGTATGAGTCGGGAGAGCGTGTAGTACTTGGACCAGAGATTATTCGGGAAGCGACCGAGAAGGTGAAGTTAATTCGAGTAAAGATGAAGGCTTCACTGAGTAGGCAGAAAAGTTATCATGATAACCGCAGAAAGGATTTAGAATTTGAAGCTGGAGATCATGTATTTTTGAGAGTCACGCCTACGACTGGAGTTGGTAGAGCTTTGAAATCTAGGAAATTTACTCCTCGTTTCATTGGTCCGTATCAGATATCGAGCAGGATTGGAAAGGTTGCATATCGAGTGGTGTTGCTGCCTAATTTGGCAAATCTACACGATGTATTTCACGTGTCGCAACTTCGAAAGTATATTTCAGACCCATCACATGTCATTCCTATGGACGATGTGCAAGTACGCGACAATATTACGATGGAGACGATGCCTGTGAGGATCGAAGACCGTGAGGTGAAGACTTTAAGAGGAAAGGAAATTGCTTTGGTGAAAGTGGTCTGGTTGGGAGTTGCTGGCGAAAGCTTGACGTGGGAATCGGAGAGCAAGATGCGGGAGTCTTATCCAGAGCTGTTTGATTGAGGTAATTTCGAGGACCAAATTATTTTAAGTTTGGGGGAGTTGTAATGCCCGTTTTTGCTTCCGATTAAATTAATTATGAACTTCGATTATGTATAGTCGTGTTGTAGCTGTATTCGAGTGTATCAGGTAAGTTTTAGTCGAGATGTGGGTCGTTGTGTGTGAACAGAAGTGCAATAGCAGAAAATGGAATTTTGCTGATGTGACGCCCGTCACAGGATTGTCACGGTCGTCATGCGTGTTACGACCGTCACGAGTCCATTACGACCGTCACACTTACGAAATTCAGTTAATGCAGAATTTGGACGTGCCCACGTAAAAAGGATGCTATTTTCTCTTACTCTCATTTCTGTCATTGCGGTTACGAAGAAATAAACGGAAAAGGAGAAAAAGAACACATTGAGAGAAGTTGAGAGAAAAGAATCATCAATCGGTGGAATTGGAAGATAGTTGCAGGAAAACTACAGAACCAGAACCAGGAAGCGTAGAGTTGACCTCAAATTTCAAGGTAAGGGTGGGGTTCAATTCTATAACCGTGGGTATGATCGATTTCATGTAGGGAATTGGATCATGGGGTTAGTTTTCGTAGGTTTGTCCGTGTAGGAATGAATGTGTTATGTCATTGGTTTGTGTGAAATTGGGAAACGACGCCGACACGCGCCATTTTTCCCATTTGTCAGGACGATGCTGTTGATTTTCCTCTGACATAAAAATGCTGTTGAGTTCTTAATTATAGAGACAACATTGTTTTTAATTGTTCTCTGCGGAAATGTGTTAGGGTCTTATTCGTAGGAACGATATTGTTGGTGGTTCTCTGATATGAACAGGTTGAAATGGTGAGTCCATAATAGATGCGAAATGTGATGTTTCTGTTATGGATAATTGGTTGTAGGCTTGATGCCTTGTTGCACGGTTGTTGCACAGTTGTTGTTGTGTTATACTCCATAATAGTTGCATCTCATAGCATATCATTTGGCCTGGATTGGCGACGGTTGTGTCTTTAATGACAAAATAAAATAATTGTGGAGTGAGTCTCCCGTATAATTATGGAGTGAGTCTCCCGAATAATTGTGGAGTGAGTCTCCCGTATAATTGTGGAGTGTGTCTCCCAAAATGGTACCACATGCATATGCACAATTGAGTCGCATGGGGTCGCATTGAGTTGTGTTTGCCCGTGATAGCGTGTTGATGAGATATCTTGATTTTTATAGTATATATATGAGCAATGAATCAGTGTAGTAGTTGTTTATGACATTTATAAAACCGCGAGAATCTTAATTGTTGTGATATAATTCTAACATGAATTTTATCATGCCTTATGTTATGTTGTTGATATCTCACCCCTTTACGTTGTATGTTACCGCCGTTGGTGGTAATTTGCAGGTAGTCTGGAATAGAGTTTCCGCTTTGTCGTTAAGGTGTCGTTGGTCGCTCTGATACGTAGCCCTCTTGGGGGGGATGAACGATTTATGTTATTGCTTTAGTTGATGTTCTTGTTGCTAAACTTTGTGAAGAACTTCTACTGCATTATTTTAATTAAACCGTTGTAAGCTTATTAACTTCCACCAGAAGTAATGACAAGTTGTTTTATGTTTAAATGGTTAAGTAATACATTGTTGACTGTTCATCCAAATTCGTGTTACGTATGTTATTTGAATGTGGTTGCATAAATGTATGTTGTCTGTTTAGTTGAATGTAACATCTCTGATATGAAGAATTTTGGGCGTGTGACGACCGTCACACCTTCATTACGATCGTCATGTGTGCAATTTTTATGCTGTTGCGCTCTGTTTGTTATATGAATTGTTGTTTTTCCTATTATACGCAAGTGTTAGAGTTGGGGTGTTACATCCACTGCTTCCAGGATCTCGCCAACGCTTTTATGAGACAATACAAATACAATCTGGACATGGCTCCTAATCATCGTCAACTTCAAAATATGTCTTAGAATGAGAAAGAGTCATTCAAAGAGTATGCCCAACGATGGAGAGAGTTGGCTTCCCAGGTTGAACCCCCTCTAGCAGAGAAGGAGCTAACTGGAATGTTCATGGATACTTTGTCCCCTATTTATTGGGAAAAGATGATAGGAAGTGTATCTTCAAGCTTTACAGATCTGGTGACCATTGGCCAAAGGTTAGAAGAAGGACTGAAAAATGGTAAGGTATCTAAAGCCGCTGAATCTTCCAATGGTGCGAAGAAATCCTTTGGTTCCTTCCATAAAAAGAAAGAAGATCAAGACAATGCTGTCATGGTTGAAGTGAGAAATCCTCGTCCCCAACCAAGGTATAATCACCCTACTATTGTTGTCGTTACTGCTGCTGCTGCTCCACGACCAACTCAGATTCCTCAACGTCCAACTGTTGGACAAAACCAGTATCGCAATAGGAATCAATTTGATCCTATTCCTATGACATATACAAAACTTTATCCTGATCTGGTTCAAAAAGGGTTGATCACTACAAAGACTTTGCAACCTCCTAATCCTCCTCCAGCTGGATTTAGGGCTGACCTCCATTGTGTTTTTCATGAGGGTGCCCCAGGCCACCACTTGGAACATTGTTATGCACTGAAAGCCAGAGTGCGTGAGTTGATTCGAATTGGAATCCTTGATTTTAAGGATAGTCATCCGAATGTCCAGAACAATCCCTTGCCAGTACATCAAAGGTGAAGCTTTGGTCGACTTCAACAGACTATTTTCTTAGGCGCCAGTGTTTCAGACAAGACGGCTCATCCTTGTCCTGATTTAGTCACTAGGCCTTTTTGTTTCTCGTTGTTTGTACTTTCCTTCATTTTGTTTAAGTTGTTTGCCTTCAAACTATGTTTGTACTTTTATGTTAATGAAATGAGCATTACAACTTTTTATTTCAATTCAGTTTGCCTATTGTTTTCGCTTTTATGCTTTATCTTTCAAATATTTACTCCTTGTCCAAATTTTTGATTATGCAAATATTTGAGGGAGGATGATGAAAACGTTATACCCATAACTGCTGTTAGTATGCTTTCAATCAAACTTTGTTGACGATGTAAGGCATTGTTTCAACTCCCAAACACTGGCGAAATAAGGAAGATTATCCCTTATTAACCCTTTCAAGCCTAGAAGTTGAAGTTTCTTTCTTTACAAAAACCCGCAGTTTTAACCTTGGGGTGGGTAGTTCTCAGTTAACTCGGTTGTGTGTTCATACAAGACACCTTTCATATAAAGGTTGCAACCATAATTTATTTTCCTTCGCACATAACAAACAAGTGTCGAAGATGTCTATCAAGCCAAAAAAGCCGATGATGGTTCACCGTAATCATTAAAGCCAGACATTCACTCTCTTTCTTTAAAAAAAATATCAAAAGAAAAAGCCCGCTAAGTCAAAACCTATGAAGGAGACTTAGGCAAAACTGAGGCATCCTGCTGACTGTAAGTTTCAAAAGAAACAGTTCAGGCAAAAGTTAGGGATAATAAAAAGAGGAGATTTTTAAATCCTTACCATGTAAATCCTTTAATTTCAAAACAACCAAATGTTGTAAAGAAGTAGTGACTGCCTTTTCAAAAAGTATGTTAACTTCTGAACCATCATCATTACTATCATCAATGCAATTCCTAACCTATGGGAACCTGAGCGTATAGTCTAAGTTAACTGAGTCTAGGACTGGAGATCATCACGTAGATTGGGTGGGCACAAATAACCTTTGAGCCTTTATCCTTTGTTTCTTAAACCGTGAACCAAACCACATTACAACCCTCAAAAGACCTAACTGAAGCAAGGTTATTTTGAAAGCATACTACAGCAAGGTTGCGTAAACTGACTCCAAAAGATCTTTGCAAATTAATTATTTTGGCAGTACACCTTTGCTTTAAACTTTGAATGTCTTGAACCACCGTGTTCTGACCAATGACTCACTTATTTTGCATCTTTCAAAAATGATTTTGATTTCAAAAGTTTCATGAATTTTGCATTACCATGTTTGTATGAATACTTTTGTTAGCAAACTGCTTTCCTCTCAAGGAATTTTCAAACAGTAAGAAACTTGGTCAAATGATCCTATCAGGGGCAAGTTCTTTTCACATCCTGTCAAAGAATCAATTCAATATTTGTTCAGGGCAAGGTCTTCTCAGATTTGGTTTGTCCAGAATATATTTCAAGACTCAGACCGGGGCAAGCTTCCCAAGCACTCAGCGGATTAGTCATCTTCAACATCAGACAAGTTGAAGCAATTATCAGTTCATCTACAACGGACAGCTAAACTGGGGCAGTTTGCTTGAGAATCCCCAAAGCAGCTATTCAATCCTTCCTACAAGGATCATCAATTTGGTACAGCTTATCAGTGTGGCAGAGATGTGTTCAGCGATAGCATCTTTAGTCCTCAAGTAGAATGACAGTGATACCCGTGTTAAGGAATCAGTCTTCCAGTCTTGTCTTCTCACCAAAAGAGTCGAGCCTTGTCGTCGATATTTGCATTTGCATTCGATCATATATCATCTGCATAATTCATATACATATGCATTCTCATTTGCATTCTTCCCGAGGTCGTGTTTTATCCACGTCTTACCTTGTGGTCAAAGTCCAAATCACTTGGCACCTACCAAACATATTTTCTTTGTCGTGTCAATCTGACGTTCTTCCAGATATGACATTTTTCTTATCCGATTGTTCTTCCGAATACGTCTATTCCTGTATTACACCCGATACTATTCTCATATATTGTGTTTTACCTTTCATTCAAAGCCATTATTGGATGTTTGGTATCTTTTTATCCAATGCCATTCTTGGATGTCACCCTTGTTTCTCTCTGATTGTTTTTCCAGATTGAGTCTCTGTTCTGATGTTCTTCCAGAACTTATCTGATGGTTTTCCAGATATTTATTTCTCATTCTAATTGTTTTTCCAGATTGAGTCTCTGTTCTGATGTTCTTCCAGAACTTATCTGATGGTTTTCCAGATACTTATTTCTCTTTCTGATGGTTTTCTAGATTGAGTCTTTGTTCTGATGTTCTTCCAGAACTTATCCGATGGTTTTCCAGATATTTATTTCTCTTTCTGATGTTTTTCGGGATTGAGTCTCTGTTCTGATGTTCTTCCAGAACTTATCTGATGGTTTTCCAGATATTTATTTCTCTTTCTGATGGTTTTCTAGATTGAGTCTCTGTTCTGATGTTCTTCCAGAACTTATCTGATGGTTTTCCAGATATTTATTTCTCTTTCTGATGGTTTTCTAGATTGAGTCTCTGTTCTGATGTTCTTCCAGAACTTATCTGATGGTTTCCAGATATTTGTTTCTCTCTCTGATGTTTTTCCAGTTTGAGTCTTTGTTATGATGTTCTTCCAGAACTTATCTGATGGTTTTCCAGATATTTACCTTTGATTCTGATGTTTTTCCAGAATCTTTCCGATGTTTTTTCGGATATATATATATCTGTTGTTCTGATGTTCTTCCAGAACTCCTTTGTTGCTTATCTGATGTTCTCCCAGATATGTCTTCAAACCTTTTTCCGTACATTTAAATGCCCTTCTAAATGTTTCAGATGTACCTTCAAAATATATGTCTTCAATTTGCTTCTTTGGATATGTTCTGGAGTTTATTCGATGTTTTTCCGAGTATCTCTTGTTTATTTCAGAGTTCATTCGATGTTCTTCCGAATGTCTCTGATGTTTGTTTCTTTGTATATCTCCCAGATTTCTCCTCACCTCATTCATTGACCTTTTGAATGTTGTGACCGTTTCCCATCCAGTTCCGTTCATGGATGATGATTGTTGCTTCCCCGGTGTTGTTGTCTCTCCCCTGCGAGTAGTTACTCGCTGTTATGCCATTCTTTTTCTTTTGCTTTCGTGTGTCTGCATGTGTCTAGCATTCAAGCATCATAAAGTATCATTTAAAATTCATTGCATCTTAGCATTTGTCCTTTTGCATACCATCGGATCTAAGGGACAAAATTTCTGGTTTTCTATATTTAAATACCTTTCACTATGACTCTATGAGGATTGTTATCTACTCATATCCTCTGGTGAAAATATTTAAATAGGGGCAACTATTGCACTCCAAATTTTGACCCCTTAGATCTTCATTACCATTTTTAGGATCATATTCATTTGTTTATCTAACCATAACCTATTTCAAGTTTGTCTTTGTTAAGATACAGGTGAATTAGGGTTTTTAATCGGGAAAAGTCAATTGTAGTTTGACTTTTGATTTAAAGGGTGTTCCAATGATGTAATTATGGTCCATGAGGATCATATGACTTATTCAAGTCTCCTCAAGAAGTTTCAAGGCCTCGGAAGATCCGGAACATCAACAGTTGATCCGGTAGTCATCGATCGATCGTTCGTTTGACCGAAAAGTCAACTCTTTTACCAACAGGGTTTTAACCCAAAATTGAAGCCAAAAATGTTCCCAACATCATTTAATATCTAATCATGAAGTTTTGTGACCAATTGATCAAGAATTGAGAAGTAATCAAAAAGTTGGGAAATTAAAGTTTTGAAAAGGGCAAAGCCATAACTCCTTAAACACACCAGGGTTTTTGACCTAGTTTCAAGAGGAATGAGTTCCTAACATAACCATAAATATTTTATTACCTAATTGGGGCTTTCTAAAAAGTACAAGTGAGTTCCATAACTCTTCCTGGTTAGAGAGAACCAAGGTCCACAAGTTGGCAAAAACTCACATTGGAAAAACCAGGTCAGCATGAGTTTTTTGATTCCAAAACCTCTCCAAATCGATGCTAATTAAAGACTAAGCCTCATTTATGATGTTTATATTGATAATGAACATTTTTACATCAATTCCCACGAAAATGGCACAAAGATCAAAGGAAATCATTATTTAATGCAAGTTGCAAAAGTGAATAGTGAAGAAAAAGAAAAAAGGTGGCTATCATTGTCAAATCATCAACTTTAATTAAAAAAGTCACCTCTTATCCTTTGAAGCATGATGAAGAAATATATAGGGTATGGAGAATATCTTAGTAGAGTGACTTAAAGACAAAGATGAAGATTGCATTGGAAAACTCAAAGATTTTCATGATAGAAGGTTAAAATTGGCAATTTGCTTCACTTTTGCTCATACCTTGATCCTATGCCTTTGACTATAAATAGAACTCATTTAATACATCACAAATACACAAGTTCCATGCTAGAAACCAGATAGAACTCCCTTCCTTACACAATCACAAGTTCTTGCAAAATCTCATTAAGTTTCCAAAATCCCTCAAAATTTGCTTTTGAAAAACACCTTTCAAAACCATTTCCAAACTTCTTCCAACTCAAGAAACACTTCAAACACATAAAGTATGATGTATTGAAGCTATCCAAGTCACTTCCGCACTTATGTAACAAGATCATGGAAGAGCTCTCAAGATCTCTGGTTTTCTTATTGCTTAAGCTTGCTTCAAGAGGTAAACCTAAAACTCATAAATGTGAACTTTCCACTTGCAAAATTCTTGTGGTTCTTTTCTTAAAATTCTTGTGTTGTAGCATAATTTTATAAAATGTTTAAAGAATTCTTAAATCCCATTTTTAGAAACCACTTTACATTAAAGAAAGTTGTGATTCATTTTAGAGTTTTTACCCTCCTATCTCTCATCCCTTCCTTTTCAAAACTTTGATTTTTATTCCTCTTTAAGTTTAATTTGAAGATGACATGGACTTGGATTGTTGTCTCCCTTGTGCATTTAAGTTTGAAATTCAACTTTGCTTGTGCGAATTTTGTTTATGGTTCACCTTTTAAACCGTTGATTATCCCCATGAGGTTTTTAACCTTTTGTATACTTTATTGTGACTTTGTTTGTATGATACCATTTATTCCCTTTATTCGAACCTTAGGATTTGAGTCGCCGTACTCACTTTTAGCATCCCGCCATGGACAACCTTTACCCTTTTATCCTAGCCTTAGGATTTGAGTCGCCGTACTCACTTTTACCGTCCCGCCGTGGACACCATTTATCCCCTTTATCCTAACCTTAGGATTTGACTCTCCGTGCTCACTTTTAGCGTCCCGCTGTGGACATCCTTTAACCTTTATCCTATAGCCTTAGGACTTGAGTCGTCGTACTCATGTTTAGCGTCCCGCCGTGGATATTCTCTACCATAACAATCTCAGCATAGATTTAGGAGTCGCCGTACTCCATGTAAGTACTTCTCTATGAATGCTTACATCCCCTTGGAACCTTGACCACAGTCAAGAGTTCCTCACCCCTAGTAAGGGGAACTACAAACGCTCTGATTTCTCAAAGTTCCTTTTGAGAATACGTAGGCACAAGGCCCCGATCCTTGGCGAGCAACCTTTTCTTTTTTCCTTCGTTTCACAACCTTTTCTTTTTTCCTTCGTTTCAACCTTTTCTTTTTTCCTTCGTTTCAACCTTTTCTTTTTTTTACCCAACTAACACTAACTTTCTGTTTACCTTTACAACTTAGGCTTGGAGTCGCCGTGCTCTATTTAGTCGTTCCGCCATAGACATTCCCCACTTTGCCAACTTTAAAACTTAGTTTAGAGTCTCCGCACTCTATGTAGATGTCTCGCCGCAGACATTTACTTTCCCTTTGGAACCTTGACCACAGTCAGGAGTTCCTCACACCTAGTTAGGGGAACTACGGTTGATCTGATTCCATTCCCGTCAGGATACGTAGGCACGAGATGCGATATCTTTGCAAGCAAACTTTGTACATACTTTGTATATACCTTTAGATCTTCACCTTAGCACTTTTCCCTTAGCAAGCAAACTTTAGCAAACACAAATATTAACAAGAGGTTCCTGTAGAGTACTACAGATGTTTAGGATGTGAAATACCTACCCTATGCATAACCAACCCCCGAACCTTTAGATCTCTCTTTGCTTAGCTTTAGGCTTTGCCTTTTGCTTTGCATTTTTATTAGGTTTTTCTTTCTTTAAACCTTTCCTTTTTGGATAAATTAAAGTTCAGTTGTGAATTTAAGAATTAAGATTCAAGTTAATCAATAGCTCGGTATCACGATTCTCATCGCAACAGGTTGAAGACCACAGAGAGGTACATTCGCAATAGTAACAACGGGTTGAGGATCCACAATAGTATTGATAGCCTTAGTAACAACGATAGGATGATTATCCATCCTTCGTTAAGAGCTTGTAGCAACTCCATAATCTGCCCCACACTTCCTCGAAGATCTTCGAGTTCATGACTGAAACGGTCGATCTCTTGAGCTTGTTCTTCCAACCTTTTTCGAGCTTGGGCTCTCGTGTTGTACTAATGCAGAGGACCCAGGGTGACGAAACTGGAAGGCGAGAGAACTGAGAATGAGAACCGGGAGCCACATGCAATGCAAAATATGATGTTAAAATGCAAAATGCGAATGAAATGATTCATGGAATTCAAATATTTACGAATATCGCAGAATACCAAAAGAAATTTTATTTATTAATTTGAAAAAATGGATTACAAATAAATATTCTAAAAAGAAAAGTCTTAATGAAAATAGCTAAATAAAAGTCTAGAAAGCCCTAAGAAATCATTATCCACAACTTCAGGGAGTAGGCGGACATTTGGAGGAAAATAAATCCTTGTAGATTCTCCTCTTCTTGTAGGAGAGTACCTCTTCATTCTTTGACTGAAGCTTCTTTTGAAGTTCGTCGTACTCACTGATCATCACATGGTATTTATTCTTCCATGTTTCGGTGTCGTGTTGTGATTTCTTCAAGGCAATCTTCAAAGTCTCAGCTTCGGTCATGAAAATCTGGACAAGTTCACTTCTTGAAGGTAAAGGATCTTGGCGAGGATAAGGCATTTTCAATTTGATAGCTCTTTCTCTGACCCACTGAAGGTACGACTCCATAGAAACGCAATTCGGTCTTCCCAAACTTTCCCGACCTTTCCTATGCAAGTGACACCATGAAGATACAATATGATCTTGAAGCTCTTTGTGGTCTTTGAAAAAGATCTTCTCTACATAGATACTTTTAGGCGGTTCCTTCAAGGGATACCCTAACTATCGACGAGCTAGGACTAGATTATAGCTAATTCCTCCATTAAAACAGAGCAAAAGCATGTTAGCGAAGTCTCCACAACCATCAATGATCAATATCTCATTGTACATACGGTTATACCAATCAATATCTGAATGAGTTAATGCCATAACCCTTTGTGACCAACGTCCTTGGGTGGGACTCCAAAAAGGACCAGATTTAGGCAAGTGCGAAATAAACCACTTGTACAATAAGGGCACACAACAGGTGATCATCCCTCCACCTCGAAGGTTTTGAAGATGTATAGAATGATAGGTGTTACCCAATAAGGTTGGCACTGGATTTCTCATCATGAAGATCTTGATGGCATTAAGGTCCACAAATCCTTCAAAACTAGGGAAAAACAACACTCCATAGATAAGCACGGAAAAGATCATCTCAAAGGTAGGCATACTCAAATGATCGGCATAATATTAGGATTTCTCAATTAGGAACTTTGTAGGTAACCCAAAGCTCTCACCCTTATGAGTCATATTCTCCTTAATGTCAGATACCTTCAAACATGTGGCTTTAGCAATATCCTGCTCTTTAGGGTCCTTCTCCAAGAAAGGGAAATGAGTCTTATCCAAAATAGACAACCCTACTAACTGAGAATACTCTTCCAACGTAGGTAATAGCTGATAATCAAGGAATGTGAAGCAATGGTAGTCGGGATCGTAGAACTGTAGCAAAACCGAAAGAAGTCCTTCGTTCACTCGAAGTTCCAACAGAGATAATAACCTTCCATAATTATTTCGGAAACCGTCTTGATCTTGGACTAAAGCTCCTAGCTTCCTTAGGTCATCTAGCTTAGGACTTTTAAAGGAATATTTCAAAGTTTTCCTTCTATTGTAATCCATAGCATCCTGCAACATTCATAAATAAGGTTTGAATTCCATGAAACTTAATGCAATGTAATGCTTTATAGATGCAATGCACATATAAAAAGTTCCAGGTTAAAGGTATGTGCAACGTGTTAGGGTCTACCCATCCCCATAGGTATGTACTAAGGTTAGTTGTAGTTGTCGAACAAGGTTCTAAAGAAGTGCCCAAAGTCATCAGTCCATCCTTCGGATATTATCAACTTTCCGACTGACTCGGGGGTCGATAATATTCTCAAGAGAACCTCTTTTGAGTGTAGTATCACGTAGCAACTATTTTGGAACTACTCCCTCATAGTTCCCGCACTACGTCCTTTATAAGGCCAAGGTGGTGTTAAGGTACTACGGTCCCCAGTATCACGGACTCCAATCGACAATAGTAAAAGTTTTCACGACTACTCGTTCAACCGAACCATTTTCGAAAGGGTCTCAACTAAGCGGTGATTCTCAAGTCAGCTTGGTCGGGACTCG
Source organism: Lathyrus sativus (assembly GCA_963859935.3). Classification (NCBI taxonomy): domain Eukaryota; kingdom Viridiplantae; phylum Streptophyta; class Magnoliopsida; order Fabales; family Fabaceae; genus Lathyrus; species Lathyrus sativus. The sequence continues at coordinate 20,607,984 of OZ012738.1, read as the reverse complement.
CTCCCTATAAGCCTCATTGAATATATCACCATCCTATAATAAGGTCACTCAAATCCGAGTGTAGGAATTATCTCACAATAATAGATATCCCCACAAGGTACAATAATATATACAGAAAATTAATAAAATAAAATAGCATGCAATAAACAAAATAGGGGTAACCCTTAAAAATTAGGAGTATCCCCAGTGAAGTCGCCATTTTTTGTTGCGGTGGAAATAAGATATCAAACTATTAATTAGCTTTAATCACAATTTTAATTCACAACCGATCTTTAATTTATCCGAAGGAAAATGTCAAAAGAGGGAAAACCTATTTTTGCATCGTAAACACAATGCGGGGAGAGACCTAGGTAAGGGGTTGGTTAAGCTTAGGGAAGGTACTAGCACCCTAAACTTCTGTAGTACTATACAGGAACCTTTTGTTTAATGTATGCCTTTTTTATTTTATTATCTGCTTGAAATATATACTGAGCTAAGGGATGAGAGTGACTTAAAAAGACCTAAGGATTAGTCCTAAGTTTACTCGCCAAGATTCATATCTTGTGCCTACTGTCGCTACTGCGAAAAAAGGTGTCGGCAATGACAGAAGAGTCGCCACCTTTCTTTATTTATCCCACAGGAGGGAAAGGAAACGATCGGGGAAAACCTAGTGAAAATGGGATAAGATCGGTCATCACAACCAAATCTCGGGTTCGGGAGTCGGTTACGCAAGGGAAAGGTATTAGCACCCCTCACGTCCGTCGTACTCGACGGGATCCACGCTTGTGTTGTCTATCTAAAAGGGTTGATTAAAACTATCTACGCTAATGGTCTGGGACAAAATAAAGAAAAATGACTCGACAGAGCATCGCTGCTCTGGGCCTACGTATTCCCGTCTGGTACGAGAAATCAGAGTCAACGTAGTTCGGCTAACTACGGATGAAAGGTTACTCGCCAAGACATCGTGTCTTGTGCCTACGTATTCTCATCTGGTATGAGAAATAAAAGCAAACGTAGTTCGGGATAAAGAGAACACAAGTTTGTTCAACTATTTTTACCCGAGTAGGGTTAATAGGTAGTTCTAGCAGTTAGGTGTATGCAGCTCGACCATTGGAGACTTAGGCGTTACTTGTTTGCGGTAGAACTAAGAGTTAACAACACTCTTGTTTATGAAAATGATTTTCCATTGCTAGAAGGTCCAAAGGGACAAAAGAGTTTGATGTTTGGTTTTTGTGTCTTTTAAGGAGAAGTGTCTTTTTGAATTGTTTGTAATTCATATTGCACTAAAGACTAGGACCTAGTAGTGAATGTGTCGCACATCACCCAAAGGGTGATACACTAAACACTCTGGTCATTAAGGGGAAACCCCTCAACCACCATTTCCTAAGTACTTAAGGCTCGTAACGTACAATATTCATTAGCCTTTATTAGGTATTTTGAAGTTGTTTTGAGATGAGAAAGAGAAGGGACACAACTAAGGGGAACTAGACTCAAACCCTAGAGTTATCATGCAAAGTACACCTATAGTTGAGGTTTGAATAGGGAACTACCTATTGTTCTCATGCATGTATGAAATCCTAATGTCTATCATCACTATCCTTAAACAAGAAAGTGAGAATTCCTAAGGGAACATGGCAATGGAAAGAGAAATAACAACATGATATAAGATATGATATAAGAAATGAAATATGAATGAATGCAACATACAAGCAAAGGGAGGACACCTCAAACTTTAATTTAAACAAGAGATACACAAAGAGAAAACCTACAAGCAAGGGAGGAAATTGTGTGAGGTAAATACCACCACAAGCTCATCTCAACCTTCAAATGCAAGTAAGAAATGAAGAGAAAAGCCTATACATGCCTACTTCTATCCTAATGCACAAAGTCACACAACATGACAAGGAATGAACAAAGGATTGAAAGAGATGATGGGAGACCTTGTGAGTACCAAAGGAACTCACAAAGCACTCAACCAAACATGCTATACTTAAAATGCACACAAAGCACATGAATAGTCCTCAAAAGTTCAACCACCTAAGGCATGCTCTAAGTCCCTCCAAAGGAGGGACCAAGCTTCCACAAGTAGGAGCTTAGGGTCATTAGACAGAGGGAGATAGGAGAGAAGGATGTACATAACATAATTTAAAAATAATATACAAGAGATGGCAAGGGGATCATGCAAAAGATAAGGATCATTCATCATATGTACATGAAAAGAAAACCCTAAAAAGAGGTCCTAAAGGATGCCTAACCTAAACAAGTTATGAACATGATCAAGGCCTAAAATTGAACACACAAATTCTTTATTATATACATGATATGAATACATGATGTTTAGAGGCTTAAACATTGCACAAAAGCAAATAAGAAACAAACTAGGTGATGTAATGAGGTGAAAACCATACAAGGGTAGGATATAATGAAAAATATACCAAAAATAGTAAACTAATCCTAAAAATACCAACTAAAATCCTATGGGACCCCTCTGGTGTTAAGAACTAGGGCTCCAATGTATGGGAAAAAAACTAAGCCTAACTAGGCAGACAGAGGGGAAAGTTTTATGGATATCCTAAAAGCTAGTACAAAAGGAAGGCCTTAAAGGTTCAACCAAAAACCTAATCAAATTGTACTAAAAATAGGGGGGAAAATGTACAAAAATTCAATAATGAGTCAAGAGTATTCACAAGAAAAATCAAGCAAAGACATGAACATTTGATCACCAAATAAAATCAAGATTAAAAGATATGCAAATTTTAATCCAAATAAAACTCTTCCAAATGAACAATTATTTTTTAATTGAAAAATATCCAGAAAAATGAAACTAAAATTTCCTAAATTCAATTTACATCTTGAAATACCTAAAAACTATTTTTGTGAATTTTATTGACACATAGAAGCATTTTAATTGGATTAAAATGAAACAGATACAAAAAAAAAAAGAAAGAATGAAGATAAAAAGAAAAAAGAAAAAAAGGCGTGATGTTTAGCAATTAGGATCAGTTATATCTATTGGGCTGGTTGGATTGAGGGTGCAAATAATAGTGTTGGCCTAAGTCCAAAGCCAAGCTGAGGCTTAGAACGCACCGTTTCATTAACGTTGGTCAACGAGTCAATACCTGATAAGATATAATCCTAGCCATCTGTTTTAAAATCAGTCAAGTGATCTAACAGCTCAAGTAGTTGCCATGCATGCAAACAGACGAAATGACCAGACGGTGGTCCTATCATTTTCGATCATCTTCTCCGATGACTCGCTGGAGAAGAAGGGTCCAAACTGACTCAAAACTCAAGATTTCTGACACCATTCAACTCATCTCACTACTTAGGTCATCATTATATGGTCCTTTTTCATTTTTGATCCATAAACAAGGGAAAACGCAAGCATCAAGATTTGAGCAAGATTCATCAATCATCAAGAATAGTCCTAAAACTAATCCAGAAATGATCTATAGATTTAGGGGATCATGAATATGTAAAAATGGCGTGTGATAGCTACTTAAACAGAGAGAAAATTTGAGGAATAACTTACTCAACGGAGCACCTCTGCTGGGTCTTGATTTGCCACTGAAGCTCGTGTAAAACCACCCAGAAACGTTCCTTGAGCCTCAATGGAGACTTTGGCAATACTCAATTGGATTAAAACGACTTGAATCATGATTTCACTTCTCCACTTTTCCTTGCTCGTGTGCAACTGATTCTTGCTCAATTCTCCATGAAAATCCCCTCCTGAGAGCTTGTCAAGGATCCTGAGTATATATTCAATGGATCCTGATTGGTTTGAGGCCCAATCAAGGCCTGCTTTGGTCCAATTGAAAATCCAAATTTTGCACTTTGAATCTCCAAAATTCACCCATGAAAATGGTTCAAACAACCTCTAATTTGATTCATACATGTTGCTTGTGATGTAAACTCAATGGACATGATTGGCTCCTTTTTTTGATCTTAATGGTAGATCTTGAATGTGTACCTTCATGGTGAAGCAACCTTGAATTTAACATGGTTTTGGACCTCAAATTTGATTTCTAATTTTGGCATCATGCTTAGCACATTAAAGGCAATCAAAAAATGCATAAACATGTCATTATATGGTTTAAAATTATCTTGATCCAAACTAGCCCTTTTAAGTGCCTTTCCATGGAATTTTCTCCACCATTATTCCAATTCAAGCCAAACCCATGATAGGTGATGATTTGATGATGAAAAGGATGCCATTTGAAGCAAGTTTGATATTGGAAAAATTTCCATTTGAGGTGTGCAAAGTTGTGAAATTGACCTATAATGAAAATGACATGTAATCAAAGTCTCCCAAAATACCCCTACCTTGCAAGCTTCATATCTTGAGCTTCACAAATGAGATGAAGGACTTATAGGACTTTTTGGAAAGCTAAGATCATAAGGAACAACTTTCATGTTTGTGTCAAAGTGAGGAGAAAGATCCTTCTAGGTAAAAAATGTCTTGGAAGTTGGTTGACTTTTGTTGACCAAAATCACATTCATCTGAAGACCTGTAACTTGTCAGCTTCATAACTTGAGTTCTAGAAATCAGATGAATGACTTCTAGTACTAAAAATAAATCTAAGAACATGCTCTACAATTCTCATGTTGGAGTCAAGATGAGATGAAACTTGTATCTTGAGATATGTGATCTTGAAGTTAGGCACTAAACAGGGGATTTTACACTGACAAGCTTAGAAACCCTAGCTCAGCAACTTCTCACACTCTTGAATATTGATGAATTGATCTTGGAATGATATATGACATGTATCAACACAACAATCCATGATCACAAAGACTTGAAATTGAGTCTTAATCTCCTTTAATTGCACAGTTGACTTAGGGTTGACCAGATGAAAACCCTAACTGCACCACCTTTGACTGTGTCTCTTTGCACTTGGTATAATGACATGCATAAGCTCCCCAATGACCCTCAATAAATCCAATGAGCTTTTACAATGTTATCCATCCATAACCATGGATCCAACATCATCTGATGATCTTCTCACGGCCTCCAAGATAGGAGGTGAACCATACTCATTCATCTGCTCTTTGAGAGAACTTTGACCTTTCTCTGGTGATGATAAACACTTGATAGCTTGAATGTAACCTCTTGATTAGGCTTAGACCTTTGATAACCTCTTCTTGATAAGCACACCTCCCTTAATCCCCTGTAAATGGATAATGATATGCAAAATGCTAATGCTATGAATGCAATGAAACATAAGCTAGGTAAAGAAAAAGGTTGGACAAATTTTAGGGTGCAACACCTACGTATCCGAGGTAGGGAATGGAATCAGAGTAACCATAGTTCCCCTAGAAAGGGAGGTTAGAAACGTCTTGACTGTGGTCAAGGTTTCAATGGGGAGTAAACATATCTTAAGGACACGCTTACGTGGAATCTTGAAACTCCTATTTTTACGTTGAAATGTTGAATTGAAATTAGGGTTAAATTAGGGTTGACTAAATGTTCCACGGCGGAAAACCCTAAATAGAGTACGGCGACTCTTTGACCTAATGCTAGGGTAAAAGGCATTTTCGTCCACGGCGGGACACCTAGGCTACTAGGGTTTAGAAACGGTCAAGGGTTAGGACTATTGACTCGACGGTCAAACGGCTAGACCTAATCCTTCGGAAGGTTTAACGGTGAGTGGTGCAACAAATGAATTATTATATGGCAAAAATTAAAGTACGAACATAAAGAAAACGGTAAAGTAGAAAGCGTCGTGACGATCACTCGCGTAAATTACAAGTCCAAAAATGCAAAAAATAAACAACTGCGACGATAGCCTCGCATAATTATAAACCGAGAAATGAAGAACAAGGGACCCACAAACAAAGGCAAAACAGACTTGAATGACTAAATTAGGAATTCTTCATTTTTTTTGGATTTTTATTAATAAAGAAAAAAATATTTTATTCCGAAAAGAAAAGTTTGTTAATGAAATAAATTTTTTTTATTATTAATATTTATAAAAAAAGAGAGGAAATAATTATTAATCCCTTTGAAAAAAAAAGATTTACCAAACTAGAAAATATAAAAAAAAATTTGTTTAATTTAAACTTATTAAACTTACTTAGCTACCAATCATTACCAATAGTTAAAGAAATTAAGTAAAAAGAAAAAAAAAACTACAAGAAAGTAAATACAATAAGACAAAAATAAAGAAAAAGGAAAATAAATAATAAAAAAAACACTAAAAGGAAGGGGGAAGGGGAATCGTGTGGTAGAAACCCATTCTTCTTCTGAAACTTCTGTTTCTTTCCATTTTTGGCTTGCATGTTAGATCTGTCTTCTTCTCTGTCACCTAAAAAACAATCAAAACATTAAACGAAATTCAAACTGAAACTCACCCTTCAATCTACGGCTAGCGGTGAACGTTTGGGTATCCGATGATGTTTGAAAAACTAAGGATGATGATAACGGATCCCGGTGGTAGTGAGGATGAGGTTCACGGCCGCCGCTCTGTAATACGTTGGCTTTGCGGTAATCTTCGATCTAAAGTTCTTCTGGGTTCTTGGCATCGTTTTTGTTTTTTTTGGGTTCTCCTCTAATTTTCCTTCTTGACCGTAATGAGAATGATTAAACCCCAAAGGTTTCTGACTCTGAGTTTCACGTGATTCTTGCCATTTGGGGTGATGGTTCGCTTCCGATTTTCGATCATTCTTCGCCGGCCCGTGATGTGATATCTGAGGCTAGTGGAGATGGCGGTGGTTTCGGCCGGTCGGGCTTGGCCGGTGTCGAAATCTTAAGGTTTCCGCCGCCGCCGATTTGGGTGATGAAGACAACTGCGGGTCGGATGGCTTTCGTGACGATGGAGGTCCGTTTGTGTTCTTGTGGCTGGTTGAATGACGGTTGAGGGTTCTTCCCAAATTGTTCTTGTTATGATGAATTTAACCTGTCCTTCCTTTCTGAACTTTCCCCCTTCCTTATATTCTTCTTCGTCTTTATTTTATGGGCCTTGGATTTTCCCGGATTTTCAGGAAAAGAGAGACTACGACGGCTGAAACGTTAGAGATTTTGTTGGCTTTGAGTTTTTCAACCTCTTGTTTGTAGCTTCTGTCGCGATATTCATGGACTTGGAACAATGTTTGTTTGTGCGATATTGTTGCCTTTCAGGAAATTTGTTGCTTGCGGCTGATTTACTTGATGAGCTTTGACTTGTTCCAAATCCATGATTTTCGGAGACTTTGGTTTGATCTATTCAGTTGAGTTTTCTGGGAAATTCTGTTTGAGCTATGTTTGGCGAAACGCTTTGAAAATAAGTGATTTTTCCCAAACCAGCTTTTGCCAAAAGCACTTTTTTTGTAAACCAACTTTTTCCCAAAAGCACTTTTTTATTATCTCTTTATCTCTTTCTAGTTGCCTCGGATAAGAACAAGAAATTGCTAATTTTGACCGAGGTTGCGAATAAGGTCGGGAGCCGATTTCGGATTAATCCGTTATCCTCCCGACACACCCGATGATGATACTACTCTGAGGGTGTCACGAAAACTAACCAATAAACTATTTGTTTGCTTCTTTTTTTTTTGCAGGTTCGGAGAAATCGGAAAATTCGGAGAATCAGGACGAAAAAATCAGAACAGGAAATTAGGAAAATAGTTAGGAAAAAATGTAATTATTATTTTTTTGTAATTTTATTTATTTATTATTTTTTGTAAAGAATTAATATTATTAATAATAAAATTCTTTTTTTTAAATATTGTAAACTAAAAAAATTATTATTATTATTCTTTTTTTATGAAATAAAGTGAAAAAAACCATTATTAAAATGCATGTTTTTATTTTACCAATGAAATGAAAACAATAAAATCAAACACAACATTCAAAAATAAAATAAAACTTATTTAATAATAAAAAGAGAATAAAGATTAAAATAGGATTGATAAAATGAAATGAAATTGATTTTAAGAAATTAATTTGAAAAATGAAATAATATTGATTTAAAAATGACACTAATTTAAAAAAATGAAATATGATTAATTTACCAATAAAATGAATTAAAAAAATAAAACATGATTGATGAAATTAAAATATGAAATGAAAATTGAAATGAAAACCCTTTTTTCTATTAATTCATAGTTATTCCAATTTAACCGATTAATCTCATTATCGATATAACTTCCGATTAAATCTTCCGGCCATTCAAAGGAGCAACTTTATCTGGAATAAATCCAACTATCAGATTAAACTCAAATGACCATATTTCTCTGGCTAACTTCAATCCACTAACTTGAATCGATTTATTTTCGAATAACTCAAATCTTTCTCAATCAAATAATTCAACAACACCTCGGTCCTGACTCACATCAACCAAATCAAACGGCCCAAATTTTCTGACCACAACTCCAAAATTCGTAAGTTGACGGCCGACTGCAAACAAATGACCATTTTTACCCTTTTATGAACCAAAGAGCGCGCCACATGATATTTTCCTGCAAAAGTCGACCAACTACACGAACTTGTTAGTGACTGGTTAAATGCAATCCAAAAATGCAATGAAATACGAGATGAAACGACAAATCTTAGGGCAAAATTTGGGGTATTACAGTTGTTTTCAATTAATTGTTTTTTCTTTTAAGTTGTTTACTAAAATCTCTACTTTCAATTTCTCTAGATATACACCGTTGGGACGAGAATTTGGTACTTAAACCATTGGTCTATGTAGTTTGATATCTATTTTATTACTTTGCAACAGTCGCGCACTTGCGGTTGCATCAAATTTTTTGTGTCGTTGTCAGAGACCATTTGCATTTAATATTGAATTTATGTTTGATCATCGTATAGACTGGAGCTTAGTTTTCTCCTTATTTTATTGTGTTTATTTTGTTGTGGTTATCGTTGTCATTGCCTGTGAAGAACTTGTTTTGATTATTCTATTATATTGTCGTAGAGATTAGAGCCACTTTTTACTTTCTGTTGTCTCTTCTATGGTATACATGAGGGTCTATGCAAAATATGTTCAACCATGTGAACAAAAACCATGAAGACTTCTATCCTAATACCTATAATCATGGTGACTAGATCACCCAAAATTTTTCTACAGTAATCACTCCTAGTATTATGGGGAACCAACAAATTTCCAACAACCCAAACTTGAAATATTAATGAAGAATTTTATTGAGACACCAACTTATTTTAAACTGGAATATATGATGGAGAGTTTTGTGGCAACACAAACTCTCTGGAATGAAGAGTTTAGAAATCAAAACCTCCTCACTAATGAGGCACTTAGGCGGTTGAACACTTAGTTTGACAATGTTGTCACCCATACTAAGATATTAGACTCAAATCTCCTAAGTAGCTCAACAATAAGTTGATTCCTCCGTCCCGTCCTGGTCATTTCCGGGGAAACCTGAGCAAAATATCAAGGGACATGTGAATGTTGTAACAACTAGAAGTGAATAACAAGTTGAAATTTTTTGGGAGAATTATAAGGAGGTTAAACAGAGTTCTGGTGAGAAAAAGGTAAAGATTGAGGAAAGCCCACTGACACCAACAGAAAAGGAGGTTGTCAAAGAGGTGGAGAAAAAACACCTTATATTTCTCCTCTTCCCTACAAGCCACTAATTCCTTTCCTGCAAAGATTTGTGGAAGTTAAGGTAGGTATACAATCCAATAGGTATGTGGAAATAATAGAAAAGATTCTTACCAATGTACCATTAACCAAAGTCCAACCTAAAAGCGAATATTAGAGGACCATGAAACTAGGAAAATTATTGATGCTAAGAGGGGAAGTGATTAGTCACCATTTGTGTTAGTTTTGATGTCATTTGAATTCCAAAAGCATGTCGATTGTTGTAAGTTTAGGCAGTAGTTTAAGTTTATTTTGGTAGATTTTTACAATAAATTGATCTGATAAGGTTTACTAATTCTAAGTTATTTTACGCGCTTGGGGTATTATTTTATGTGTTTACAGGTTTGAAGAATAAAGAAGAGCTGGATCAGAGAAGAAACCAGACTAAAATGCATGAGTAGGAGAAAAAGAGAAAAAAAGCATGTGACACTACTACAAAATATACCTTGGGTAACATAACATTACTACAAGTATGCTTTCCACCATTGTAATATCACAAATGGGATGTGCCTGATGTTTATTTATTTTTTGAAAGTTATTTGATCACGGTTGAGATAAACAACTGTGGTAATAAAGTAAGTGTTACAAGGTTCGAATCCCAACAACTATATTTTTTCCATTTTTCCAATTACAAAAAGCATGTGTCACTTAAGTTCATAAAAAAATTAAAAATTAAAAATTATTTAACCATGGTTTTAATATTCAACCATTATAATGTGATTTGTATAACATTTGCTCTTCCCGAAAGAGAGAAACGACTATAGTGATGATTGAAAATTTTCTTCATTTCTAAAGACGCTCACAAGTCATTCAAGAATATCAACCATTAGAAGTAATCATTGCACGCATTAAATCATCAGATGTTTCATCTTCAACCTCTTTTATAAATGCACACTTTCATATAATGAATTTCCACTTCTTCAAACTATTCTTCTTAACTTCTTATATCAACATGAGTTCTCCATATGAAAATGCTAAGAAAAATAGCTCAACAGAAGTCACTGTTGAGAACAATACAATCACCACAGTACAACACTAACAACAGACAACTGAGGAGGTTCAGCCATCTATGTTTACTACTTCCAAGGATGCGATAAGGGTGAGGAAGACCAAGAAGAAGAAGAAGATGCTGAAAAAGTAAAAGAGAAAGATGTCGAGGAAGATTTTTTACTATGACTAGATAAGGATAGTGAAGAGTGAGTCATAGATTGGGAAGATTCCTGTAGTGCTAGGGGATATTGTTTCGATATGGACAAAATTATGTAATGAAAAAAATTATGTTTTATTTACTCTTTACTTGCGGGTCTCTTGATAGAACTTCTTTATTATTGTTTGAAATTCTGGCACACAGATACTAGATGTCGAGATAGATGTCACAACACTGGAATCAAAACACAAATTAAACACAACAATAAAATACTGTAAGTTGCAGAAAATAAATAACACCAGAGTTGTTAACCCAGTTCGGTGCAACTCACATACGTCTAGGGGCTACCAAACCAGAAAGGAAATCCACTATCAATAGTATTAATTCGAAGCTAAACAATATCAATTTACAACTCCTCAATTAATCCCTACCCAGTTCAACTTCTATCTAGAAATCACCATCTATATATGAGAACCCCCTCTCACTTCCTAAATCACCTCGGTGATATCAAACAATCTCAATCCTAATGAATGTATACAAAACAAACAATAGAATATCCCACTTCCAAAACAATACTTGATATTGCTTAAAATTTTCGATCAAGAAAAATATATTATTTGCTTAAAAGCTTAGAGTGAACAATGAACAATCAGTTAAACTCAATGCATCAGAAGATACATGAGTGACATACAATTAACAAACGAAAACCCTAGGGACCAACCAATACAACGACTAATCCTTATTCTCTAAATTCTTCATGATATGATCTCTTATTCTAATAGGGTTTTTCTTCTCTTTAAATAGTCTTCAGACCTACTGGACTTGGGCTTCTTGAGGCGCATAAATAGAAACAATTAGTATAAACTGGCTGCAAACCAACTTGCATAATAATAGGAGAAAAATAAAAACTTTCCTAAAAAGGCTCAAGGATCCTTTTTATGAAAATAATAGAATCTGCAATAACAAAAACTCCCACAATATACTCCCTTTAAAGTTGTTCACGTGTGCATCAGAACACACTCAAAAATCACACTAAAAATACCAAAAATTGTCATGCCCTAATATTACGGTGAGAATCGGATATCAAGCTATTAATTAACTTGAATAAAAAAATCTATGAAATTCACCACCGAACTTTGATTTATCCAAAGTAAGGGTAAAGATCGAAGAAAACCCTAAGTGCGCTACGTAACAACGAACCTAAGAGATTGTGGGGTTCGGGGGTTGGCTATACCCAAGGAAGGTGTTAGCATCCTAAGTATCTGTAGTACTCTACAAGAACTTCTTGTTTAGTATTTGTGTTATTGATAATGTTTTCTTGTTAATGGTTATTGATAGTATTTGTGTTATTGATAATGTTTGCTTGCTAATGGTTATCCTAAATAATTTATTTGTGTTATTGATCATGGTATCCTATCAAGCACGAACTTTGACAGACACATCAAGACACAATACGACATAGATACTTCGATATCGATAATGTTAAAACATAGGACACCGACACCATTATATATAAAATAATGTATCAGCTTTATTTATCCATTTATGATTAAAAAGGTTGAAAATAATCTAATCAAAATTAATGTTTCTATTTCTTTATTGATAACATTATTTAAATATACGTTTAACAATTTTAAATTTGTGTGACATTTGGCTAAAATATGTATAAAAGTGTTAAAACAAAGAAAAAATAAGTTTTTGTTTGAAACACTTGACTGAATTATCTCGCATATACATTATCAGTGTCGTACGTAATGTCAATCTTTGATTCGAAGAGAGTCGAAATAAAAAAAAACTATTTTTTAATGAATACTTGTTTGACTTTTCAGACACTTCTTTTACTTCTCAGACACTTCTTTGACTTTTCAGACACTTCTTTGACTTTTCTAGCATGTGTCATACATGTGTCACAAGTGTTAAACATTGACGTGTACCGGATATTGCCACACACTTAATAGCCAATCGGTCATTTGGCAAAAGATAATGTCCATTTGGCTTGTTTATATATGAGCAAACCTATAGGAGAGTGAAATGTCAATAATTTAAATTAATACTCCACAAATCCTATTTATAAGAAATAATTTATTTTTTAAATATATTAAATAATCAATGTATCTAGAATATATGTGAACCAAATACATTGATTATTCAATGTATCTAAAAGGTAGATTTGAAATCCACAAATGTAGTTGTATCATTGCATTACGGTATATGAAAATGGGAGACACAATGGTATAATAGTACAATTCTTTTCTCACAATATCAGTGTAGTGAAAATAATATTTGATCTCTTATTGTGTATTATTTCCCACGTAATTTTTTTTAATCTTATCTTCAAATATTCAAGGATTTTAGATAGAGAGTTGATGAAGCGTGCATAGAAGAATGTTCAGAGTCTGTATCAGAGAGTCTTCAGAAACTTGATCTTCAGAATCTTGATCCACTTCACCAGAACCTGATCTTCAGAGTTTGATGACACAGTTCATCAGAGTTGTTGAGCGCAAGACTTTAGAGCTTGACAACGTCAAAGGCTTATCAAAGTCATAAAGTTTTGGATGAGTAAAGTTCAGAAGTGTTGAGTAGAGTAGTTTAGAGCTTAATCATCTTGTAAAACACATTTCTCAGAGTCAAGGTGCATTAGATTCAAAAATTGATGATATCACATGTCACTTTTTCAGAGTCAAAACTTATATCTAGTGTCTGCACACTTAACAAAACTATTAGGGTACATAATTGTTCTCTATGAATCAATGCATTGTTATCATCAAAATATTAGGTTAGATGCACAACCAAATCTTGTTCTTATAAGGATTAGGGTTAGGAATTGGCGAGTGTGTGAGATTGTTAGAATTGAAAGAGAATTGAGTGATTGTGTGAGGATTGTGATAATTGTAAGAGTTTATTAGAATTGATTTTGGTTGAAAGTTTTCAGATAAGAAGCTACAAATTTTGTGCATGGCTGTTATCTCAAAATTTTGACACTAGAATAAGTATGACATGTGATAATGACTTTAGTCAAGTCAAAATGAAGAATAAATGATCACGAGGACTTCGACAGACGTGGTTGGCCATTTTTTCCCTTATCATCAAGGAGCACTCGATCATGGGATCGAGAAATGCTTTAGTTTCAAGGCTGATGTTCAAAGGCTTATCAAAAATGGATTTTTGTCCTTCAAGGACATTAATCTAAATGTTCAAGTAAACCCACTACCTCAACATGAAAGGGCTTTAGTCAACATGGTCTATGGATGCCCGGGCAGTTATAAGATCTATGACGTTCACTTATTAAGGATGAACTTGGTAAAAATGCATGAAGGATATATCAGACGGGGTCTTGTTGATCCCCATGATTATGCAACATGCATAATTTGTTTTGTAAACAATCAAGGATGCTATGTTGTACAAGCAGCCCTGCAAGAACAAATGAACCAAAGTTGGATCTAGGAGTTAATAACGAGACCATACTAACCAATCAATATGGTATAAGGTTATCTAGGAGAGTATGCAGTTTATGATATCGAATATATCAGGGAGTCACTAGTCAAATTTCAAAAATGCTTGTGCAAACTTGATTACTTTGGTCCCAATCATCACATCATATAGCATGTAGAAAGTGGCGTAGAAGCCGATGTGGTTGTCTTCTCATCCAAAATGAGATCCAAGGGTTGTTAGAACGAAGAACCATCATAGTCCTCCATGAAAGAGAACTCATTAATGATGAAGTTGATGAGGATGTTTATACCATTATTCCCTAGTTTAATGAACATGAATGCATAAAAGTTCCTTTTGACAGTAGAAGGATTCCCAATGTGCCCAAGCTCGAACTGATAGAGATCATCTATGACAGTAGAAAGACCGTCGTGGCTCCATACCTTACAATAAGCCGCAGAATCACAACCTGGCCGATTTGTTCAAAGGTAATGCAAATAAGTTGTACGTGGATGCATCATCGATGTTGAAGTAATTTAGCCGGTAGTTGACGAGATGCGCATGCTCGTTAGGGTCTCATTTCCCATCATATTCGCCCAACTTGGGCGACTTCTCCATGGATTTTGGATTAAGTGGCTTTAGATCAAGCCATTACTTAGAGTCGTAGGAATTACAGATCTATAACTTATAGGAATCAAAATCGAGATGATGCTTGATTGAATCAAAATGTGATGAATCTTCATGTTTGATTATGAATGCTTTTGATTTGGTGACCTAAAGAGGTTGTGAACCGATGAATTGAAGAGCTGACGTGAAATAGTAGAAATCGTAGGAATCATAATTTGATTCCCATAGACGACACAACTGTTCTGTTTAAGAACAAAAAATGGACTGAAAAGCGGTGGTGAGGGTGAATCAAAACTTCAGACGTGGTGGATAGTTGTTGACCTACAAGGTTAGTACTCCAATAGTCAAGTTAATATATATAGGAGATAGTGAATTAAAATTGAATTTAAAACAGAGTACCTGAATTCGACGTCTTCTTTATAAATAATAGAGAGGAAAAGACTAACTCACTATTGATTAAAAGTAAATTACAAAAAGTCATTAAATATACAATTAATCAGTTGAGATCTTTCGTGATCCTAAAAAAAAATCTTTACGCATTAAAAAAGTTTTAAAAAAATTATAATTTTTTTCCGTAATAGTTAACTTAATATGGCCAGCACAAAACAATACTCATAATAAAAAAAATATGAATATTGAGTCACATTCACAACATGACTATATTGTTTTACAAATATAGCTTTAACATTTTTGTCTAATTTTGGATCACCTATATTTTTTATAAGCAAATGAAGTTATGTAGTTAAAACTTGTGTAGCTATCCACATGCATAGTCACTCGACTAGGGTTTCCTTTGTCTTTATATTCGTAACTCTTTTGTTTTATTGTGGAATCCTTCCATTAGAAAATTCAAGGAATTGCCTCCGTTTGAATACCCACAAGTGGCTATAAACTGGTAGTAAACAGCAACAAGAACATATTCAAAAGTGCGGTCGTGACGGCGGCTAGGGCATCAGAAGATATCCCTTTCCACAGAAAATTCTCCAAATCAAACGAAGATAACTTCAAATTCTTTCATTCTTCTCTTCCTAAATCAAGGAAGGTAACCGTAAATTGTTGTTGCAATCTGGTTACTCTTGATTCGATTTCTGTTCATGTGCATATCAATCTCAAGCAAATAGATCTCAACAAAATCACCTGGTAATGATCTACTAAAACATCACTTCAAATCCTCCATGCTTACATTGTTTTGTCTTTATTTTTTCAATTTTACAGATTAGGAGGAAAACGACCAAGGGAAAGAGGGAGCATTTTTGCAGTTCAGATTTTCAAATCTACTGACATTTTGATATAATATTATTCATGCAGGAGGATCCCTAGTAATAATGGGAAGAGTAGTTACTAGAAGCCAGAGACTTAAATTATTAAACAAGTGCAGCAACGATGATTCAAACTCTAACTCAAATAGTAGTGAGAGATGTGAAGTGATTTCAGAGGTGTTGCTCTCTCAAGACTTGATGCTTCATATTCTTACTTTGCTTCCTCTCAAATGTCTTGTTAACTCTGCAAGGTATGTTTGTAAACCTTGGGCCACTATTATTCAAACCTCCCAATTTGCTCAAGCATGCCTAAGACATTCTAAACCTGGTCTTTTGGTTCAATGTTTTTATCATACTTATTTCTTGGGTATTAAAGACTATGTGAATGGTCAGTTTGAATTTGAAAAGAGTGATATGGGAACAAAGTCGGGAAGAGTTATTGATACTTGTAATGGCATATTGGTTCTTGTTGAGTACGACAAGAGTCTTGATGAAGCAGTAGCTTTTCTCTTCAACCCCATCACCAAGTATTGCTTTAGAATTCCTCCTTTACACCTGTCACAAAAACCAAAAAAACCTTGTTCACTTTTTTATAGTCAAATGACTTTAGTGTGTGTTCCCCATACAGCCAAATTCAAGATCTTCTTCATAGATGTCCTAGAGGTTTCAGGAGCTTTTTATTATGTTTTCTATGTCCTAACAATTGGAATAGATAACTCGTGGAGAGAGATAGATAGGAAAAAAGCTTCCCTTTCCTGGTTACGATTTTGGGAGAAAACACTTTATGATGGAGGTAATCATCTTTACTGGATGACTCAAGAGCATGGAATAACTTTGGTGGATGTTGACAAGGAAATTGTTGTTGGGAAATTTTCACCCCCCCCTGTGCCCATATATTGTGCTGTCGAGGATGTTCGGAGGTTCTTCCCGAGATTCTTATGGATGGGAAATCAGCTTTCTTGCATTGTGACTAAAAGAAGGGTTATTCATGATACATTTCAAATCTATCTTTTGGATTTTGATTCTGGAAAATGGTTTCATTATCATGATGTAGGACATTTGGATTATGTGGCTGCCTTTGGTCATGAACTTACTATTTTTGAAATTTCATTTGATTGCTGGATTCATGATCAAATCATCTTTGAAATTTTCTTTAAAGAAAAGAGGCCTCAAGCCATCGTAAGGAACATGAATTTTAGTTACAGTGTCCAGACTAGAAAACTAACAAAGATTGAGGGCATTAAGAATGAGAACATTTTCGTTGGTGATCATGTAATGCTTCACACCAACAGTCTAATTTCATTGCCAAGTACTCCAACATAGTTAGTTAGGTTTCTTAGTACAATAAGTATTTATGTTATGTATGTTGCCTTTGGCCAACTTAAAGATTAGTTTTTAAAATTGTTATTTTATTTTATTTGTCACTCTGATGGTATGTGGTCTGTCATTATTCCTATGAATACTGATTTGAACTAGTTTATGTTTTGCTTCAGTTTTGTTGTGCAAAACTCGAGACACAGATTGATCAGTAGTAGTTTTGCTTGAATTGACTGAGAATTCAGTTAGTGTTTGTATCGATCTTTTTATTCTACTTTAAAGTATGTTTTATGCTGGAGAAACAAAACATCATAGCAATGTTATCATAACTCAATAATTTTATCTCTG
The DNA here is from genome assembly GCA_963859935.3 of Lathyrus sativus. Lineage (NCBI taxonomy): Eukaryota > Viridiplantae > Streptophyta > Magnoliopsida > Fabales > Fabaceae > Lathyrus > Lathyrus sativus. The sequence continues at coordinate 20,590,303 of OZ012738.1, read as the reverse complement.
AAATTGCAATAATGAACCGTAGTACCAAAATCTTTTTGAAATTCGATTTGTGTTGTAATTGTTAAGACCTGTAATTCTAAGAATCACGATAATGGTTTTGATAAGGACCAAATTTGAAAATGTACATTCTGCTAATCATTAGTTGTTATATGATTTTCTTTATCCTTACTGTTGAAACTTTAAATTGTCGCCATAAAAGAAAGATGATAAATTTGTATGATTAATTATGATATAAATACATGTGTGAGATAATTGTAGTAGGGGTACTATTTAAAAGTTTCTGATAACTATAAGTTTCTGTTAGTTATCAAAATCATGTTTGTTGTCTATTTATTAATTTTTTTTTTAAATAGTGAAAATTATCGCGGGTGAATCGGCCATTATTTAAACATAAAGAACCGCCAAATATACATAATGGCTGTGTGTAGTCTTCAATGTTAACATTTTAGAAGAAAACCTTGTTTTTTTTTTTTGGAAAGTGTTGTTTTTTATATCACCTAATAAGAGATCAATGTATTCATATGGTTCCTCCGATGAAGCATCTAAGGTGGTCTGTGTAAAAAGGGAACTCTGTTAAAGATACCAGTGGGTTTGTTTTGAGAAAGATTTATAAGTTTTCATAATAGGGCTGCAAGATAGGGTAAGACTTTTCAGAAAATAAAGGGAATGTTGCACAAATTTTGGAGTTGTCGGTCGTCAGATGATGGACTTATTTGCTTTTTAGCAAACTCACTAGATGTGAATTGTGTTCAAGTTTTAAAAGGAAAAGAAAAGGACGAGCTTAAATGAGAAATTTAGAAGTGGTGCTACTCTGTTTCTAAGGTAGAGGCTAGGGAGGACTTATAGGTGATGTAGTAAGGATCTTTGGCAGATAGAAACATTTCGCTGGATCATCAGTCGGGGTGGAATTCTTGATGCCTAATGACAAATCAATAGTTTTGGAAACGGTTACCATTGTTAAAGGCCCGCAAACCCAATATAGGTTACAAGTTTATACAATTCTTGTTAGAAGGGCCTTGACATCTTTCATTTATCCGAAGATGAACTAAGGGTACTCCATTGATGGCCTTGTAATATAGATCAAAGGTTGAAAAGGAGGGCAAGGAGTTGAAAATAGGTTATCCATGATAGTAGGCTCTTTTAATGTTATAGGGTTGGGAATAAAATGATGAGGAGGAAGGTTACTAATTTAGTGGTTAAAGAAAGGCTTGATTTCTAGTCAGTGTAAGTGAACAAGATGGAGGTCATTTCAAAGTTGTTTTGTCACAACATTTGGGGAGTTTAAAGGTTAGTTGGGCATTCCTTACTTTAGGGGGTAATATTGTTGGTACTTTCTCTATTTGAAATGCATAAATGGAAACACTTATTTATTCATTCATTGGAGTATGTTTGAATCGGGTTCGGGAGTAGCGTTCATATTTTGTGGTTAATGCTTATGCAAAATGCGATCTGCAAGGTAAGAAAAATCACTGGAGGAATATTTTGATGTCCAAATTAGGGTTTGATGGCGACTTATGGTGTATGGTGGGTGACTTCAGCTCATTTCGGACTTGGATGAGAGAAAGGGGATGATTTAGACGGAGTAGGTTGCATTCTCTAGAAATATTTGTAAATTTAACAAAATTTTGAAGGAATAGAGTTGATTGACATTCTGACCATTGGTTGGCGATTTACTTGGTTCCGTTCAAATGAGAGCTCAACGAGTAGGTTGGATAGGATCTTAGTGTTCGAAGGCTGAGAAGTCGTGTGGCCGAGTTCGTCCGCGTGGGAGACATCTCAAACTACAGTTCTCTCATTCTTCATTACGATGTAGAAAAATGGGGTCAAAGACCATTCAAAATTTAATAATTATTGGCTTCAAAACAAAAAATTCATTAGCCTGATGAAGCTAATATTGTGTTTGATTAGTTCCATGGTAATGAGTCCATTCTTAAGAGTATTATGTCGTATTTCTTGGTGCTGATACCGAAAGTGAAGGCGCCTTAATCTTTGCAGGGTTGCAGGCTGATTTCTCTACTTGGTTCTTTGTATAAATGGTTGGCAGCTAGAGTGGCTAATGTGATTCCTTCTGTTACCGCTAAGACCCAATTAGGTTTTCTTGAAGGGAGACAGTGGGTGGATGGAGTCCTAGTTATCAATGGGATAATGGATTTTGACAAATCATTGGAGATGTGTTTGATCTTCAAAATAGACTTTGAAAAGTCAGATGACTCAGCAGATTAGGTTTTTGGGGACTTCATGTTAGGATGATGTGGGTTTTTGTGGCAAATGGAAAGTTTGGATACGGGCTTATATTTCTTTAAAATTAATGTTGGCCTTTGTAAGTGCATGGGGCGCTTAATACATGTTTTTTATTGGGTGAGTGCTAGTGTGTTTCTAGTTGGTTGGCTATACCATTTTTGTTTTGAGGTGTTTTGGTTGAGTTTTATTTAGTAGGTGTTGGTTGTCTTGCCTTCTAGTTTGTGTAAAATTTTCTTCTGTGGAGTATATTTCTGATTGGTGTCAGTTTTTTTTACTAATGTGCTTGCTTTGACTTAGTTGATGGGTTATTATCTAATTAAATTGATGGTTCTAATAATGGGGTTACGATTTTTTGGGTGTGGCTTAGGTCTTAGGGGTGTTTCATCATTTGCGTATTTCTTTTGTTGCTCACTAAATGTATACTTTTTGCTTTTAATGGTTTCTAATATTATTTAACATATTTATATGACCATTGAGGCTTACATTGTTTTTAAAATTTTTTCCTCTCTCCAGCGTTCAATGTTTGTATCGGGATTCATTTTCGAAGTGAAGACACTGCAAATGGCGCAACTGAACATTATGATTTGTATTTCTGCAAAAGCATTAGACCTTGCTATTGACTTTACTTTTTTTAAACAGTAAAATAAATATTCATATAAAGGAGAGACTACTGAATCGATAAAATACTGGTTTAAGATTAAAAAATTTAGCGTGAGTTAATTGAATAATTTATATATACATTACATCTGATAAAAAGAGACACACATATACAATGAGATATGTTTGAGTCAATAGTGTTTTGACAGTGTGTTCTTGTACGTTTGGGAGTGATTTTATCAATTTGGAAGATCTTCATTTTTTATTTCTCTTAGGGTGTGTTTGGTTCGGGGTAGATTGAGGGGAGGGGAGGGGATGGAAATTTTTAATTAAATATGTTTGGTCCAAATCTTAGGAAGGGAGGGGAGGGGAGCAAAATCCCTCCAAAACACACTTTTTGATTCCCTCCGAATTTGGGGGATTTGGAGGGGAGGAGAGGGAATATGAGTTTTGATATTTAAAAATTATTATATTTACTAAAATATCCTCAATTTAATTTCAGTATTTCAAAATCATTCGTTTTTTTCGTGTTACTGTTTTTTCTCGATTGTTTCCCTCAACTTATTATAATTGTTCTCCACCTTCAAATTATTTTATAACTTTTATACTTAATATAAATCATAATCGTTGCCTTTTTTTTATAAAAAAAAATATGTTTATTTATATTGGTTTTTTCCTTTTAAATTTGTTATGTATTCTATCATGTTTTCTTTTATATCAAATTGTAAACCATTCATTTTATTAAATATTTTGAACCATTAATATTTAATAATAAATTATTTTATATATTTGTTTTGTTATATGATTCATCACAATTTAGACGATGTTATTGACATATAGTTTAATTTATGTTGGAAAGTTATAAGTTGAATTAATTGTACTCAATTTTTTTAACTAATGTGACAAATAAATACTTTTTTAATCACTAAATATTAGAAATTTTATTACCAACAAAAATACGCATGAACTTTTCATATTTTAATATCATATGACTTATATAAGATCACAAGGATAAAAAATTACAATGTGTAGTCTAAACTAAGATAATCAAAAATAGACCAAGATAATAAAAAAATAGACTAAACACCAAATCTAAAAAAAATTACTTTAATATTCAATTATTTAACTTTGTATAAAAAAAGGCGATCTTGAGTTAATAAAATAGTTCATTATTACATTTTATAAATAAAATTATATTTTTGAAATATAAGAAGTTAAGAGACATTTAAATAAATTGTGTTTTGAAAAGTACTACTAAGACTATATTATATATACATAGAGATTACAACTAATTATATTATATAGTCAATGTAGAACTATTATATATACAAATTCTTAAAACTTGTATTTACAAATATCAACACTCCCCCTCAAATTTGAGCATATAAATCAAATGCACCAAGCTTCTTACATATATAATTAATCATGGGGTTTCGTAAGGATTTTGTAAACATGTATGTCAACTGGTCATTAGAGTTGACAAAGCTTGTGACGATGTCACCTGACTCGATCTTCTCTCTGACAAATTGACAATCTGTCTCAATATGTTTGATCCTTTCATAGAAGACTGAATTTGAAGTAATGTGCAATGCATCTTGATTATCACAAATAAGTGTCATGGTTCTTGCTTTTCAATTTGAAGTTTCTTGAGCAACTGTTTTGACCAAATAAGTTTGCATGTTGCCATTGCCATGATCCTATACTCTGCCTCGACGCTTGATCTTGCAACAATATTTTGTTTATTATTTTTCAAGGATCTAAGTTTTTCTTTAACAAGTATGTAACGCCCCGATTCTGAATTTTCATTTATTTGATTTATTCGATTTATTTCAATTGATTATTTTAAACATGGAATTTATGTGTTTAATATGTCTTGTGTGCATATTGTACTATTTCACCGATTCGGAGAGTTTTCGGGTAGAAATGGGCCGGAGGGTATTTTAGGCATTAGAAATTATGTTGAGTGGTTAATTTATGAGAATTGATTAATTATTAGAGGGAAAGAAATTGAGAGGAAAGAAATAGAAAGATGAGATAAAAAGAGAAGAGAAAGAAAGTTAGTAACATGAGAAAGAAAAAGAAAAGAAAGAAAAGGAAGAGAAGAGAAAGAGGGAAGAAAGAAGAGAAAAACCTAGAAGCTAGAAGAATCGATCAAAGCTTGCAAATAATCAGGTAAGGGTGTGAAACTTTATTATTCTATCGATGTGTATATTCATGTATGAATTCGTTGGATTGTTTTGAGATTGATTGGTAGATTTTCTACAACTTCCATTTTAGGGCGGAAGTTGGTTTAATCGGTAGAAACCGAGTTTTAACGTTCGAAAATGAGAATAAGTGGTAGAGTTTAGTCGACGAATGTTAGGGTAAGACTACTGGAACGAGTCATAATAGAATCGGGTGGTTTCGGTGAGTTCGGGAGCGCCGGGACAGAATTGATGTTGTTGTTCGCAGGCGACTCGCTAGCATCTCGCTAGGCGAGGGCGCAGCGAACGCTCGCTAGGCGAGTGCGTAGCGAATGGTCCCAGACTTGGGACAATGGTGTTTTGGTCTCCTTCGCTGGCAGCGAATGGAGTAGCGAATGGCTCGCTGGGAGTTCGCTGTGGCGAACAAGGTAGCGAACGAGGTCTGGAACTTCTGTTCTTGCTCGCTAGCAGTTCGCTAGGCGAGAAGGTGGCGAACGTTCGCTAGCAGCTCGCTAGACGAGTGTGTAGCGAACGTAGCAGAATGAGTTTTCTCTGCTGTTGCATGCTGTTGTGGCTTGGGGGTTCCGGTCGCGATCGACCCTTCTCTGATTTAATGGCTTGTATGCTAGTTTGTGATGTGATGTGGGTAGCCGAATGACGGGAATACTATAAATCAATTTCCATCGTGGATTAGGCCGTTTGGCAATTTCATGCATTCGTCCGAATTGAATGGAAATGCATGGTAGATTAGCATGAAGTACATAGATTGTAGGTACCTGTGTGAGGTGAATACACATAGTAATGTATTTATGAATATGTATGCACGTAGAGAAATGTCGTGAGTCGTTTTGCATAAAAGGCATTATGATGGACATTCTAGAGATAATTGATCCCTTGGAGGATTTGTAGAACCTCGCTTGATGCGATGGTTCTATTTGATCCCTTGGAGGATTTGCAGAACCTCGCTTGATGCGATGGTTATATTTGATCCCTTGGAGGATTTGCAGAACCTCGCTTGATGCGATGGTTATATTTGATCCCTTGGAGGATTTGCAGAACCTCGCTTGATGCGATGGTTATATTTGATCCCTTGGAGGATTTGCAGAACCTCGCTTGATGCGATAGTTATATTTGATCCCTTGGAGGATTTACAGAACCTTGCTTGATGCGATGGTTATATTTGATCCCTTGGAGGATTTGCAGAACTTTGCTTGATGCGATGGTTATATATTTGATTCCTCGTAGAATTTGATGAGTTATAGTGTAACCACATAGGTGTGAGAGGAGTGATTCCTAGGAGAATCTTACGGACGAATGAGTCGATACCGTATGTTTCGGGGTGTGTGTGTGCGCACGTGTTGCGTGTTTGTATGTTGTGATTGATGGTGGAGCAGTGAGTCCGGTTGATATGCATGTGAAATGATTTATAATAGATTTTGCCTTTTATTTCATGTACTATTATACCATTATCATTTGATCGTGAATTCTCACCCCTTTTGTTGTTGTTGTGGTCTGTGCTTCCTCGGAAGTACAGATAATCTAGGTACATAGATAACTTGGATAGCGGTGTGCAAGTCGAGTCTTAGGGTGCTCTGATACGTAACACGGGATATGGGTGTTCGTTGTTTTATGTTTTATTTGAATTGAAAATCCTGTGACGTATCTGTAATACCCCAAATTTTGCCCTAAGATTTGTCGTCTCATCTCGCATTTCCTATTTTAAATTAATTTCATCAATCATGTGTCATTTTTTCATTCATCATATTTCATTTTTTAAATTAATTTCATTACATTTTTAAAAATCAATCATATATCATTTTTTAAATTAATCTCATTTTTAATCAATCATTGTTTCATTGTTTAAAGAAAAATCAATTTCATTTCTATTTCATTTTTAATTTCAGTCTCATTTCATTTTTAAATAATTTCATTTCATTTATATTTTTCATTTTTGATTAATTTCATTTTTCTTCAATATTATTTTCATTCTATACATTTTTATGCTAAGTGTGGTACCTCAATTTTGTCCTACCTTTACATGGTTTCTAGTGCCACTTTATTATGATTGAATAAAATAGCACAATTGGCAAGAGATCATGTGTAAGGGGTTTTGAGTGTGAGAGGTCGAGAGTTCAAATCCAACCTTCCACTCTAACACTTCTTTGTGTTTTTTTCCTTTCTTTTTCAGAAGAACTAGAAAGCAGCACTTAAACCCTATAAAGAATGAAAAGGGTTTTCCCAAACCCTAAAAAAGGGGAAATGATTTTTTCTCAAACCCTAAACCTTTTTTTAATATTTAGGCTAGAACAATTTTTTTAAAATTAGAATTAAATCCATTTTTAAAAAAAACTAAATCTTTTTTAAAACTAAGATTAAAATTAAACTAAACCTCTCTTTTTATTAAAACTAAAACTTCTTTTTTTTAAAATTAAAATTGAATCTTTTTTTTTTAAATTAAAACTAAAACATTTTTCAAATTAAAACTAAGACACTTTTTGAACATTTGACAATTAAACTCTCTTTTTTATATAGTAAAATTAAACCTTTTTTAAATTTAAAACAAAAATTCTTACTTTTTAATTAAGACAAAAATCATTTTTGTTCAAAGTTAAAACCGAAATCCTTTTTAAAATTACTCTGATTCCATTCCCGTCAGGATATGTAGGCACAAGATGCGACGTCTTGCCGAGTAAACTTAGGACTAACCTTTAGGTCTCTTTTAAGTCACTATATCCTTTAGCACAATATATATTTCAAACAGATAATAAAATAAAAAGCATACTTTAAACAAAAGGTTCTTGTAGAGTACTACAGAAGTTTATGGTGCTAGTACCTTCCCTAAGCTTAACCAACCCCTTACCTAGGTCTCTCCCCGCATTGTTTACGATGCAAATTTAGGTTTTTCCTCTTTTGACCTTTTCCTTCGGATAAATCAAAGAGCGGTTGTGATTTAAGAATACGATTCAAATTAATTAATAGTTTGATATCATATTTCCACCGCAACAGTATCACATATTGGATGAATGATTATAATAAAGTGAATGAAGGACTTCTTTCGGTTTTGCTACAGTTCTATGATCCAGACTACCATTGCTTCACCTTTCCCGATTATCAGTTGGTACCTACTTTGGAAGAGTATTCTCAGCTTGTAGGGTTGCCTATGTTGGACAAGTCCCCTTTCCCTTTCGAGGAGAAGGACCCTAAAGAGCAGGATATTGCTAAAGCCACATGTTTAAAGGTATCTGACATTAAAGAGAATATGACTCAGAAAGGTGAAACTCTCGGGTTACCTACGAAGTTCCTAATCAAGAAAGTCCAATATTATGCCGATCATCTAAGCATGCCTACCTTTGAGACGATCCTTGCTTTGCTTATCTATGGAGTGTTACTTTTCCCTAATTTTGAAGGATTTGTGGACCTTAATGCCGTCAAGATTTTCATGCAAAAGAATCCAGTACCAACCTTATTGGGTAACACTTATCATTCAGTCCATCTCCGAAACCTCCATGGTAGAGGGGTGGTTACCTGTTGTGTACCGTTACTGTACAAGTGGTTTATTCCGCACTTGCCTAAGTCCGGTCCTTTTTGGAGTCCCACCCAAGGGCGTTCTGCATAACTACTTCTCAAATAAACTGCCCCTGATCAACTGGAACTTCGGGACTTGTCCTCAGACTGTCTGATACTGAACTTACTGGAAGATAATGCCCCTGATTCATCGGGCTTCACAACATTCACCATTCTGGTTCAGATTGCTGAATTACTCAGTCCTATTTGATTACTCCCTGGTGGAATTTCTTTCATGCCAACTACTAACCTGCAATTAGAATCGTCTGTTCGCGAATGGTAATCTTAATGCAGTGGTTATGCAGATTTTGAAAAAATTTGAGCTGTCACTCATTTACATGCATATGATTGAGAGTGACGAATGAACCGAAGTTCAAACGCAGTGCTTACATGGTCAGTGAAAAATACAACAAGGATGTGACTAGCAAGTCAAGAGGGAGTCAGGTTACTCAACCTTATCGTAATGCGCTTCAGACCAACCCTACCTCAATTAGGTCTTTTGAGGGTTGTATCGTGGTCGGGTTCATGGTTCGTGAAACAAAGGATATTTGGCTCAAATTTTGATTTGTACCCACCCCTTCTACGTGATGATCTCCGATCCTAAGGTTCAGTTAACCTGGCACCAGCACTCGCCTCTTCGAGAAGTATGTTGAATGGTAAGAACCACAGTTAAGGAATTCACAAGCTTTTCTTCTAGAGTGACAGTTACTCTTTCTTCGCTTTCGGTGTCTGTGTACACGACTTTGTGATTTGTTGGGGAAAATTTTCTTTTTGATCCCTTTTTTCATTCTTTTGATTCCCTAACTTTTGCCTGGACAGACTCATTTTGAGTTCTTTTCGATTTTTCGATTTCTTTTGAAGTCCAGCGGGATGCCCTGATTTTTGCCTAAGTATTAGCTTTCCAGCTCTTCTTTCTTTTTACTTAGCGGGCTTTCTTTCTTTCTTTCTTTTGGAACGAATTCGTGCGACACTGGTTGTCTTGATTGCTCCGAAAGGATTGTAACTGTTTCACTCCTGATTGGTGAGGTTTGACCTCTTGAAAGGTATAAACTGATTGGTCCCTGACAGACAACACTCCTCTGTAAGACTTGAACGCTTGGTCAAGCTAACTGTCAACTACCCTGCCCCGGGTTAAGATGTGAGGGTTTATAAGTCCGAAAAAACTTCTACTTCCTGGCTCGAAGTGGTTAACAAGGGACTAACTCCTTATATCTCCAGTGTTTGGGGAATTTGAAACAATGCCTTGTACGTCATCGGTACGGTCTTATCTGAAAGCATACAATCATCGGTTATGAGTTTCAGTTTCGTCATCCTCCCTCCTAACTTTGCTAGTCACAGCGAAAAAGTGGAGTGAATAAAATGTAAGCGTCAGTGCAATGCAGTAAATGAGCGACAGCGACATGATTAATTCAGAAAATGCATAGTCACTTTATTATTATCACCATTCGAAACATACAATGTTTAAAAAGCAGGTAGTAACTAACAGAAAAGAAACTACAAATGCAAATGATGAAACAGCTTGAGAAATGCCACTGCTGAGGCGCCTGCCTGTCTGAACCACTGGCTTTTGCTGGGGAACACCTTCCGAGTCTACGAGCTTAGACAGCTGTTAGGGATGAACAAACAGAAATCCTTCTCGAAAGGAAATGCGATCCTGATCAATCGACTGCTGTACCTTCGCCTGAAATGCTTTACAATCTTCCGTCGAATGCCCCGGTGAGCCACCATGATAACCACACTGAACGTGGGGATTATACCCAGGAGGGTACGGTTCTGGAACTGGCTTAAGAGCCTTAGGCTCCACCAAAGACTTCTGAATCAAAGATGGTAGCAACTGGCTATACGGCATCGGCACTGGGTGAAAAGGAGCTTTCCTTCGTTCCAAGTTGTTGCGAGGTCTGTTCTGATTCTGACGCTGATTCTGATAACCTCGGCCACGAGTTCGCTGATTTGCAATGGAAGCGACATAAGATTCCTGATAGAGTGCCCCAGGCACGGCTGTCTGTTCAGTATAACAAGCCACGGGAGGTACTGATCTCTGATAAGATGATGAACCAACAAAATTCACTGATTCGCTTCGAGGATATTCAACCTTTGGCATGACAACTTCTTCTTCACTCTGATAGTCACAAGGGTATTCAGTTTCACCAGCTTGATCATATGAAGTAATCTGAATTTCCCCCATTCTTATGGAGTACTCAAGGCGTTCTCCTAATGCTACCACGTCAGAAAAACTTGCCGGAGTTCCGAGCAATCTTTTGAAGTACGGATATTGTAGGGAATCCACAAACATGCTTGCCAGCTCTTGGTCTAACAGCGGGGGACGCACTCTAGCAGCAAATTCTCTCTATCTCTGAGCATACTTCCTGATCGGTTCATTGATCTCTTGAGACAACTCTTGCAAATGCATGCGATAAGGAGCTATGTCTAGGTTGTAATCGTACTGCTTCAGAAAAGCTCTGGCTAAATCCATCCATGACTGAATCTGATTCCTCTCTAACTGCATATACCACCTCAAAGATGACCCAGTCAGACTATCTTGAAAGCAATGGATCATCAACTTATCATCTCGCGCAAACGCAGTCATTCTTCGACAGAACATCATCAAATGCAGCTTCGGACAGCTATCTCCCGTGTACTTTTCGAATTTCGGCACTTTGAACTTGTAAGGCAACACCAGGTCAGGAACCAAACACATGCCTACAGCATCCAGGTTAACAGCATCTTTGACTTTCAAAGCTTTCATTTGCTCTTCCAACACTCGGAGTCTTCTACCATCGTCAAGGGCTCTTGGATCTACCATCCCAGCTGCTGGAATATCTCTTCGGTAATTCATCACAGGGAAAGCAACACCTTGATTGTTGACAGGAGGAGGACGCTCATTCTGGGCAACAAACTGCTCATGTCGATCTCGGTTCTCAACAGAAGGCTGTACAACTTGGTCTGCAGCAACGTTGTTCACTTGCGGGAAGTCTTCCATGGAATCATACAGAGGGTTGGACGCCATAGTGAACCCTGTCAAGGTGTTAGGAGACTGGAAATTGCCTTCAGACATGGCTACCAGTAATCTTCAGCTGACTTCGATGCTTGACTCTGCTCAAATCTACTCAACCCCTAGGTAGGTCTTCTGACAATCAACAGCTGCTCAATCCAAACTCCGGGTAATCACCTTCAGGAAACAAAGGCTGGATCAGAACTCTGGCTAGCTGGAGGATGATATGCAATGCAACACTGATATGCATATGATATGCAAGATGCAACAAACAATGGGACCACAGCCCCCACACAAAATCTGAATACTGCTGCGCTGCTGACGGAGACGTTCTCTGAAGAGAAGACCAATATAACGGGTAGGTTGAAAGTTAAGTTTCCTGCACAAAAAAAACCCCCCCACTCACAGGTATGGACCTATATCTGACAAGGTACGGCATCCTATGCGGTCGTCAGCGTCACAGACTTTCATGAGGAATGATACGATTCCCAGAAGGAGTGGCATCGTCATCTCATGAAGAGGCCTCACTTAGCTAACTTCCAATTGATCGGTTCCCAGAGTCGACAATCCTCACGTCTGGACTCCCCTCAGATCCTCAGGACCGGAAAGGAGCACCTCTGCGAGAACCTCGTCCGAGCGCGAATTTTCGTAGGGAACTGCGCCTGCTCAGCAGACAGGTTCGTCTACTACTTCTCCGCAACTATATCTAGGTGTATACTCATACTCGAGCCCAGGTCCGGCTTATCTCAATCATAGAACACCCGTAACACCCAACAGCAACAGATAATATCGATAAATAAGCCCCAAAATAGACAAGCAAACGAGCGCTAGGATTGACTCTCTCGAAGGGACGTTGGATCCCAACTGCATGGGGAACTATCGCAGTCCCCAGCAGAGTCGCCAGCTGTCGCTACTGCGAAAATCGGCGCCGGCTGACAGAAGAGTCGCCACCGTGCGTTATTTATCCCTCAGAGCGGGAAAGGAAACGCTCGAAGTAAACCTCGCAAAAACGGGGAAAAGGTATGGTCATCGCAACCAAAACCTGGGTTCGGGAGTCGGTTACGCAAGGGGAAGGTATTAGCACCCCTCACGTCCGTCGTACTCGACGGGATCCACGCTTGCTTGGGTTGTCTACTGGATGCAAAACAATCTATCTACGGCTGCTAAATCTAAACGGAGGGGAATTGACTCGATAGAGCGTCGCACTCTATGCCTACGTATTCTCAAGAGAGAAAGTCAGAGTCAACGTAGTTCGGGACTACGGGGAAAATTGGCTCGCCAAGACCTCGCGTCTTGTGCCTACGTACTTCCACTGGATGGAAGATCAGAGCTTTGCGTAGTTCAGACTAACTACGGCTAAACAAACATTCTCACACAGCAGTGAGAAAAACAACTGGTTTCACAGGGTCGGGAACCTATGGTCAAAACTATGGCTCGATCTCAAATGCACTTGGGCAAGAGAGAAAAAATGGTATCAATTAGTCGTCAACGGGAAAGTCTCGATCGCACAGCCGCGAGAGAACAAAAGTTAGTCGTTAGTGTGCTCGCTAGGATATCGCATCCTATGCCTACATATCTTCGTCTGGTACGAAGAATCAGAGCAGCTGTAGTTCGGCTACTATCGGGACCACAGCTCAAATCTCGTTTTATTAATCTCTGAAAAATGGTTACAATGAGTTGAATACTGAAATAAATCTCCTAGGAAACGCTATCCTATTCTATCCTGAAAAAATCGAATGAAAATAGCCCCCTAACAAATGGGCTTCTAAGCTATCCTAAAAGTCGTAAAATAAAGTCTATGAAAATATACCCTAAAAAAGAAAATGCTTTAAAAATATTAAACCTACTTTAATATTTTTTCTCTTTTTTTCTTTTCTCTTTAACATATTTTTTCATATTTCTCCAAATATTTTTCTCTACTTTTTCATATTTTCCAATATGTTTTTCTCACAATTTTCACATATTTCTTCCTTTTCTCCAAATTCTTTTTCAATCTTTTTTCATATTTCTTTTCTTTTCTTCAAATTCTTTTTCAATCTTTTTCCATATTTCTTTTCTTTTCTTCAAATTCTTTTTCAATCTTTTTTCATATTTCTTTATTCTTTTTTTTTTCTAACAAACCTAGTACATAGAAAATAAACAAAGAAAATAAAAGGGGAGGGGGTATGCTGTTACAGAGGGTATAACAGAAAAATAAAACAAATTGATTGGGCCCAGCCCAATTCTCTTCAGAAAAAAACGCAGGGGGGTGTTGTGTGTAATCTGGGTGCTGCAGATACATTGGGCCCAAAGCCCAGACCAGCCAAAAAAAATGTGAGGGAGGTGTGGCTCCAAAAAGAGGATGATTGGGCCTGGCCCATTCTCTACCTTCTCCGTCTCCCTCTCTTCACTCCCATCTATAAACCCTAATTCTACCTTCTCCCTCCGCCGCCGCAAGTCCTCACCCAGGCGTTCTCGTTCTATCTCACTTCACCTCTCAATCCATCTCCTTCTTTAGATTCTCTAACTCAAACTTCTATCTCAAACACTCACGAAAACGCTCAACTCAGATCAAACGCGTCCCCAACGACCTAATCAACAACACAATCGTTACAAACTAAGTCCACGGCTTAATGATCTCGGAGGGATCTTTTTGAAGAGATTAAAGATCTGTGTTCTTGATGACGTTCTAGGACGACGAAGACTGTAAAACGAAGAGTATAACGAACTCGGATGAAGGCTCTAGGCGTTCTGGGGAACGAGGATCCACGGAAGTTTCTGGATCCATGTTCTTGACGAAGAACACAACGAATTGCTGGATCTGGATGTGTTTGAGTGACTTCTGACGAAGGTTGACGCGGAAGATTCTGGAAATCTTCTGAAGTTTTCTGGAGATCGCGGAGTTGTACGAAACTCTTAAAGGCCTAGGAATCTGGAAGAAATCTGGAGAGTATGTGATGAACTTCTTGCAACCGAGTTAAGAATCTTGCTGAAGAACATGGATGAACACTTGGAGGTCTTGAAAAAATCCATTGAGGCGCTACCATTGCTGGAAAGTTGAAGAAGAACTGATGGATCTGATGAACAAATTGTTGATGAGGATTATTCTGGGGAAGGATTGAGGATGAACAGATCGTTGGTGATGGATGAGCTTGGTGACCAGAGATTAGATCGGAGATGATGATTAGGGATGATGATCGGTTGAAGGTGGAGGATGAGTGTTGAATAGAGATGATGATGGTGGTTGGATCGGAGGTTTCTGGGGAAAAATGGTTTTCCGGCGACGGTTGGTGGTGGCCGCCGGCCATGCAGGTCGGCCGGTGGGGCGCTTCAGGCGAGGTTCTGTGGGTGCGACGCGTGGGGAGATAGTGGCGTGGAGGCGTGCATGCCCTCCACGTGGGGGATAGCGTGGCTGAGAGAGAGGGTTAGTCTGGGGTACGTGGCGCGGCCTGAACATGCAGCGTGGGGCCCTCTTGAGCCAACACGTGGCTTGCTATATAAAGCTGAGAAGTTCGCTGGAGGCTTCTGGAATCTTCTGGTGCTTGCTGGAATTAGCTGGAATATTTTCTGGACTTTCCTGGACTAATGCTGGACCAAACTGAACCTTTTTTGGACAAAAACTGCATTAATGGGCCTGCGAATTGATGAATGAAGCCCAATCGAAAATGAATGAAAAAAAACTGTAAAAACTGAAAAGCAATATTAAAAAAGCTAATCAACACTTAATCCTATTTAACTAAACTAATAATACCCTAACAAACCCACTAATCAGGAAATTAAACTAAATTTCTATTAAATCTAAAATTGATTAAATTTCTATTAAATCCCTAATAAAACTATATTATTTTCTAAAAAAAAACTATCATTTATTCACAAATGATTTAAAATCTATAAAAGAAAATAAAAATGAAAAATCTATTTATCTATGAAAAAACCATATTAAATTCTATACTATTAAATTCTAAGAAAATCTATTAATTCTATATCTAAAACTAAACAATTAATTTCTATTAACAAAACTATTTATTAATAAGAAAAATTCTATCTAATTCTATATTAAAAGAAAAACCATATATTTCTATCAAAGTCATTTAATATCTAATATATTCAAAACTCAACTAATATCCTAGAAAATTCTATATTATCTTAAAAAAAAAAATCTATTAAATCCTAAAAATCTATTTAAAATCTAATACATTCTAAAAATGAATTACATCTATTAATATTCTATAAAATGCTAAAAATTGATTTAAAAAGAATTAAAAATATCAAAAATTCTACTAAATCCTAAAAATGATTTAAAAACTATTTAAACCCTAAAAAAAACGCTAATAAAATCCAGAAAGATCACAATAATTCCCAGAGGGACAAAATGAGCACCGAACGACACAAAAATAATCGGTAAAAATAAACGGGCACCGAAATATCCCAAAAATCAATTCTACTGATTTAAACTGATAAAAACACCTGAAACACGAGACGGGAGCTGTGATCCCTGATAAAATCAATACAAATAAAAATATGCAATGTATGCAATATGCAGATGCGAATGCGGTTATGCGTCGAAACATCGAGCCAAATGCGAGACCCGGTTGGTCAAATTTTGGGGTGCAACAGCTGCCCCTATTCAAGCGGCTTCGACCTGAGTGGGTGAAGAGCGCTCAGCCTTCAAACATTCAAGGTAGATGACGGTTGAATACAAATGGAACCCTGAAATTTGCCAACCGCAAGAATATACTGCAAAGCTGCTTGAGGAATAACTTCCAATAACTGAAGTTTGGTTGTAACGGCAACATCTGGTCAATTTTCTGATAAAATTTTCTTCTCCTTTTCACCACCTGTGTGACGCCACAAGTATTGAAATAACGCTTCGTAAAGCAAACACCTTGATTCCCATCTCTCTCATGGGATCCTTCTGGTCAACTCACAGTTCAATGCGAACTTGAGGACAATTTTCCTGAGGAAATCTGAATGGAACTGCCTGGCACCTATTTTGACGAAGGGGGCAGCTTCAGAAGTCTGATATATGTCAATCTTTGTTGTTGTTGTTGTTGTTTTTTCCCGATGCTGATGTAACAACCAAATATGAAGAATCACTCCGCTGGGGAAGACGAGAAGCTGAACCACACCACTCTGCAGGTGAACAAATTCGAAATCCAATAGGTAACCATCCTGGTCTATGTTTCGACATGCGTATGCTTGAAATGATGCAATGTCCTATACGACATGTAAATGTTATGCGTTTTGTTTGAAAATGCGATGCCCAGACGGCGTGGATATGCTATATGCTTGCATAAATGCTATGACTACATGTGCAAATGCTAATGCAGGCTCGAGCTGCCAGAGAACACCAGGTCTGAAAACCACTTGGCAAAATAAATGCCGAAGGCAACGTCAGCTCTACTGGGGATGACCTGAAGTCACAGAACCATCTCAGCAAAATAAATGCTGGAAACGAGAAATCAAATCCGCTGGGGATAACTGCCCCGCTGGAGAAATGAAAAGGCAACCCTGCTTGACGACTTCACTGGGGAAAGGAAGACAACTCTGCTCGGGGATGCTTTCTTCAAACCATTGGCAACTGATTGCGATCTGCGGGGATTGACCCAAACTGAGATTGATTACGCGCAGCACACTGCTGGAAATGCTCATACTATCAAAGATATCACTCTTAATCTGCTGAAGATACTCCTGATCCTACTCTGATACGGGGTAAAAGACAATCTCGACTCTTCCGAGGATAATAAGCAGCTTTCATCTGCTGAAGAGTAGCAATTCTGATTTAACAACATCCACAAGGAATTCAAACATTACTCGGAGCACTGGCATTAATCGAGCTTCGCATCGGGGAACATGACAACATGCGGGTCATTGGGAAATATTGTGTCAGATCTCTTTTAGGTTTTTTTGTTTGTTTTTCTGGTTTAGAATAAACATGGATTATGTACCCAGTGGAAGTATGGGAAATACTAGACGAGAACTAGCATTCAAAGGTAGACTATCAGGCGAGAACTGATAGGAAAATAGGTTAGGAAAATTGATTTTTGTGTTTTGAACCAGACGGGCTGACTGGATAACAGACTAAGAACAAGACAACCAGGCGAGAACTGGCTGAAAGCTGACGTACACCATATGAGAACTGGCATAACACTTGGATTAAACACACGAGAACTGATTATGCGATGACATGTACCAGGCGAGAACTGATACAACTCTTGAAGAAACGGTAACCAAACGAGAATTGGTTACCAATAAACTGCACCAGGACGGGAACTGCTGCTTACAATAAACTGCACCAGGACGGGAACTGATGCTTACGGAAGGGTGGACCAGACGAGAACTGGTTACCGATTTGCCAGGCGAGAACTGGACTTTGGAAACGACTGGTTACTGACACGCAACAGGTTTAAACTGCAGGATAATGATCCAATGACAACAAGACCTTCTTATTTGAAAGGTTTTCGATAAGGGTATTGACATGATTCCCCGATACTCAACTCTGGCTGGGGATAAACAGACTGGTTTGAACCACTTGCCCCTGGTACACTCAGCTGGGGATAACAGACTGGCTTGCACAACTTGCCCCAGTACAATCACCTTGCCCCAATCTAACTCTTGGGAATACCTGCTCCGAACAACTTGCTACGAGAAGACTTCGGGAATACTTGCCCCGACATCTGCACGACAAAAGAATTCAATCTTCAATTAAACACCTAACAACCCAGTTGATTTCAACATTCTCTGCGATGACTTGCCCCTGAATGAGCGTTCTAGCGACTCAACCCGATCTGATTATCCACCTGAAGTATCTGCTTTCAAATCTCATCATTCTGCATAACTGCCCCTGATTGGGTCTTGAGAAGACTCCTTCTGATCAACTACTTCTCAAATAAACTGCCCCTGATCAACTGGAACTTCGGGACTTGTCCTCAGACTGTCTGATACTGAACTTACTGGAAGATAATGCCCCTGATTCATCGGGCTTCACAACATTCACCATTCTGGTTCAGATTGCTGAATTACTCAGTCCTATTTGATTACTCCCTGGTGGAATTTCTTTCATGCCAACTACTAACCTGCAATTAGAATCGTCTGTTCGCGAATGGTAATCTTAATGCAGTGGTTATGCAGATTTTGAAAAAATTTGAGCTGTCACTCATTTACATGCATATGATTGAGAGTGACGAATGAACCGAAGTTCAAACGCAGTGCTTACATGGTCAGTGAAAAATACAACAAGGATGTGACTAGCAAGTCAAGAGGGAGTCAGGTTACTCAACCTTATCGTAATGCGCTTCAGACCAACCCTACCTCAATTAGGTCTTTTGAGGGTTGTATCGTGGTCGGGTTCATGGTTCGTGAAACAAAGGATATTTGGCTCAAATTTTGATTTGTACCCACCCCTTCTACGTGATGATCTCCGATCCTAAGGTTCAGTTAACCTGGCACCAGCACTCGCCTCTTCGAGAAGTATGTTGAATGGTAAGAACCACAGTTAAGGAATTCACAAGCTTTTCTTCTAGAGTGACAGTTACTCTTTCTTCGCTTTCGGTGTCTGTGTACACGACTTTGTGATTTGTTGGGGAAAATTTTCTTTTTGATCCCTTTTTTCATTCTTTTGATTCCCTAACTTTTGCCTGGACAGACTCATTTTGAGTTCTTTTCGATTTTTCGATTTCTTTTGAAGTCCAGCGGGATGCCCTGATTTTTGCCTAAGTATTAGCTTTCCAGCTCTTCTTTCTTTTTACTTAGCGGGCTTTCTTTCTTTCTTTCTTTTGGAACGAATTCGTGCGACACTGGTTGTCTTGATTGCTCTGAAAGGATTGTAACTGTTTCACTCCTGATTGGTGAGGTTTGACCTCTTGAAAGGTATAAACTGATTGGTCCCTGACAGACAACACTCCTCTGTAAGACTTGAATGCTTGGTCAAGCTAACTGTCAACTACCCTGCCCCGGGTTAAGATGTGAGGGTTTATAAGTCCGAAAAAACTTCTACTTCCTGGCTCGAAGTGGTTAACAAGGGACTAACTCCTTATATCTCCAGTGTTTGGGGAATTTGAAACAATGCCTTGTACGTCATCGGTACGGTCTTATCTGAAAGCATACAATCATCGGTTATGAGTTTCAGTTTCGTCATCCTCCCTCCTAACTTTGCTAGTCACAGCGAAAAAGTGGAGTGAATAAAATGTAAGCGTCAGTGCAATGCAGTAAATGAGCGACAGCGACATGATTAATTCAGAAAATGCATAGTCACTTTATTATTATCACCATTCGAAACATACAATGTTTAAAAAGCAGGTAGTAACTAACAGAAAAGAAACTACAAATGCAAATGATGAAACAGCTTGAGAAATGCCACTGCTGAGGCGCCTGCCTGTCTGAACCACTGGCTTTTGCTGGGGAACACCTTCCGAGTCTACGAGCTTAGACAGCTGTTAGGGATGAACAAACAGAAATCCTTCTCGAAAGGAAATGCGATCCTGATCAATCGACTGCTGTACCTTCGCCTGAAATGCTTTACAATCTTCCGTCGAATGCCCCGGTGAGCCACCATGATAACCACACTGAACGTGGGGATTATACCCAGGAGGGTACGGTTCTGGAACTGGCTTAAGAGCCTTAGGCTCCACCAAAGACTTCTGAATCAAAGATGGTAGCAACTGGCTATACGGCATCGGCACTGGGTGAAAAGGAGCTTTCCTTCGTTCCAAGTTGTTGCGAGGTCTGTTCTGATTCTGACGCTGATTCTGATAACCTCGGCCACGAGTTCGCTGATTTGCAATGGAAGCGACATAAGATTCCTGATAGAGTGCCCCAGGCACGGCTGTCTGTTCAGTATAACAAGCCACGGGAGGTACTGATCTCTGATAAGATGATGAACCAACAAAATTCACTGATTCGCTTCGAGGATATTCAACCTTTGGCATGACAACTTCTTCTTCACTCTGATAGTCACAAGGGTATTCAGTTTCACCAGCTTGATCATATGAAGTAATCTGAATTTTCCCCATTCTTATGGAGTACTCAAGGCGTTCTCCTAATGCTACCACGTCAGAAAAACTTGCCGGAGTTCCGAGCAATCTTTTGAAGTACGGATATTGTAGGGAATCCACAAACATGCTTGCCAGCTCTTGGTCTAACAGCGGGGGACGCACTCTAGCAGCAAATTCTCTCTATCTCTGAGCATACTTCCTGATCGGTTCATTGATCTCTTGAGACAACTCTTGCAAATGCATGCGATAAGGAGCTATGTCTAGGTTGTAATCGTACTGCTTCAGAAAAGCTCTGGCTAAATCCATCCATGACTGAATCTGATTCCTCTCTAACTGCATATACCACCTCAAAGATGACCCAGTCAGACTATCTTGAAAGCAATGGATCATCAACTTATCATCTCGCGCAAACGCAGTCATTCTTCGACAGAACATCATCAAATGCAGCTTCGGACAGCTATCTCCCGTGTACTTTTCGAATTTCGGCACTTTGAACTTGTAAGGCAACACCAGGTCAGGAACCAAACACATGCCTACAGCATCCAGGTTAACAGCATCTTTGACTTTCAAAGCTTTCATTTGCTCTTCCAACACTCGGAGTCTTCTACCATCGTCAAGGGCTCTTGGATCTACCATCCCAGCTGCTGGAATATCTCTTCGGTAATTCATCACAGGGAAAGCAACACCTTGATTGTTGACAGGAGGAGGACGCTCATTCTGGGCAACAAACTGCTCATGTCGATCTCGGTTCTCAACAGAAGGCTGTACAACTTGGTCTGCAGCAACGTTGTTCACTTGCGGGAAGTCTTCCATGGAATCATACAGAGGGTTGGACGCCATAGTGAACCCTGTCAAGGTGTTAGGAGACTGGAAATTGCCTTCAGACATGGCTACCAGTAATCTTCAGCTGACTTCGATGCTTGACTCTGCTCAAATCTACTCAACCCCTAGGTAGGTCTTCTGACAATCAACAGCTGCTCAATCCAAACTCCGGGTAATCACCTTCAGGAAACAAAGGCTGGATCAGAACTCTGGCTAGCTGGAGGATGATATGCAATGCAACACTGATATGCATATGATATGCAAGATGCAACAAACAATGGGACCACAGCCCCCACACAAAATCTGAATACTGCTGCGCTGCTGACGGAGACATTCTCTGAAGAGAAGACCAATATAACGGGTAGGTTGAAAGTTAAGTTTCCTGCACAAAAAAAACCCCCCCACTCACAGGTATGGACCTATATCTGACAAGGTACGGCATCCTATGCGGTCGTCAGCGTCACAGACTTTCATGAGGAATGATACGATTCCCAGAAGGAGTGGCATCGTCATCTCATGAAGAGGCCTCACTTAGCTAACTTCCAATTGATCGGTTCCCAGAGTCGACAATCCTCACGTCTGGACTCCCCTCAGATCCTCAGGACCGGAAAGGAGCACCTCTGCGAGAACCTCGTCCGAGCGCGAATTTTCGTAGGGAACTGCGCCTGCTCAGCAGACAGGTTCGTCTACTACTTCTCCGCAACTATATCTAGGTGTATACTCATACTCGAGCCCAGGTCCGGCTTATCTCAATCATAGAACACCCGTAACACCCAACAGCAACATATAATATCGATAAATAAGCCCCAAAATAGACAAGCAAACGAGCGCTAGGATTGACTCTCTCGAAGGGACGTTGGATCCCAACTGCATGGGGAACTATCGCAGTCCCCAGCAGAGTCGCCAGCTGTCGCTACTGCGAAAATCGGCGCCGGCTGACAGAAGAGTCGCCACCGTGCGTTATTTATCCCTCAGAGCGGGAAAGGAAACG
Organism: Lathyrus sativus; assembly: GCA_963859935.3. NCBI lineage: Eukaryota > Viridiplantae > Streptophyta > Magnoliopsida > Fabales > Fabaceae > Lathyrus > Lathyrus sativus. Next base: position 20,567,941 of record OZ012738.1, on the reverse strand, counting down.
CTCGAAGTAAACCTCGCAAAAACGGGGAAAAGGTATGGTCATCGCAACCAAAACCTGGGTTCGGGAGTCGGTTACGCAAGGGGAAGGTATTAGCACCCCTCACGTCCGTCGTACTCGACGGGATCCACGCTTGCTTGGGTTGTCTACTGGATGCAAAACAATCTATCTACGGCTGCTAAATCTAAACGGAGGGGAATTGACTCGATAGAGCGTCGCACTCTATGCCTACGTATTCTCAAGAGAGAAAGTCAGAGTCAACGTAGTTCGGGACTACGGGGAAAATTGGCTCGCCAAGACCTCGCGTCTTGTGCCTACGTACTTCCACTGGATGGAAGATCAGAGCTTTGCGTAGTTCAGACTAACTACGGCTAAACAAACATTCTCACACAGCAGTGAGAAAAACAACTGGTTTCACAGGGTCGGGAACCTATGGTCAAAACTATGGCTCGATCTCAAATGCACTTGGGCAAGAGAGAAAAAATGGTATCAATTAGTCGTCAGCGGGAAAGTCTCGATCGCACAGCCGCGAGAGAACAAAAGTTAGTCGTTAGTGTGCTCGCTAGGATATCGCATCCTATGCCTACATATCTTCGTCTGGTACGAAGAATCAGAGCAGCTGTAGTTCGGCTACTATCGGGACCACAGCTCAAATCTCGTTTTATTAATCTCTGAAAAATGGTTACAATGAGTTGAATACTGAAATAAATCTCCTAGGAAACGCTATCCTATTCTATCCTGAAAAAATCGAATGAAAATAGCCCCCTAACAAATGGGCTTCTAAGCTATCCTAAAAGTCGTAAAATAAAGTCTATGAAAATATACCCTAAAAAAGAAAATGCTTTAAAAATATTAAACCTACTTTAATATTTTTTCTCTTTTTTTCTTTTCTCTTTAACATATTTTTTCATATTTCTCCAAATATTTTTCTCTACTTTTTCATATTTTCCAATATGTTTTTCTCACAATTTTCACATATTTCTTCCTTTTCTCCAAATTCTTTTTCAATCTTTTTTCATATTTCTTTTCTTTTCTTCAAATTCTTTTTCAATCTTTTTCCATATTTCTTTTCTTTTCTTCAAATTCTTTTTCAATCTTTTTTCATATTTCTTTATTCTTTTTTTTTCTAACAAACCTAGTACATAGAAAATAAACAAAGAAAATAAAAGGGGAGGGGGTATGCTGTTACAGAGGGTATAACAGAAAAATAAAACAAATTGATTGGGCCCAGCCCAATTCTCTTCAGAAAAAAACGCAGGGGGGTGTTGTGTGTAATCTGGGTGCTGCAGATACATTGGGCCCAAAGCCCAGACCAGCCAAAAAAAACGTGAGGGAGGTGTGGCTCCAAAAAGAGGATGATTGGGCCTGGCCCATTCTCTACCTTCTCCGTCTCCCTCTCTTCACTCCCATCTGTAAACCCTAATTCTACCTTCTCCCTCCGCCGCCGCAAGTCCTCACCCAGGCGTTCTCGTTCTATCTCACTTCACCTCTCAATCCATCTCCTTCTTCAGATTCTCTAACTCAAACTTCTATCTCAAACACTCACGAAAACACTCAACTCAGATCAAACGCGTCCCCAACGACCTAATCAACAACACAATCGTTACAAACTAAGTCCACGGCTTAATGATCTCGGAGGGATCTTTTTGAAGAGATTAAAGATCTGTGTTCTTGATGACGTTCTAGGACGACGAAGACTGTAAAACGAAGAGTATAACGAACTCGGATGAAGGCTCTAGGCGTTCTGGGGAACGAGGATCCACGGAAGTTTCTGGATCCATGTTCTTGACGAAGAACACAACGAATTGCTGGATCTGGATGTGTTTGAGTGACTTCTGACGAAGGTTGACGCGGAAGATTCTGGAAATCTTCTGAAGTTTTCTGGAGATCGCGGAGTTGTACGAAACTCTTAAAGGCCTAGGAATCTGGAAGAAATCTGGAGAGTATGTGATGAACTTCTTGCAACCGAGTTAAGAATCTTGCTGAAGAACATGGATGAACACTTGGAGGTCTTGAAAAAATCCATTGAGGCGCTACCATTGCTGGAAAGTTGAAGAAGAACTGATGGATCTGATGAACAAATTGTTGATGAGGATTATTCTGGGGAAGGATTGAGGATGAACAGATCGTTGGTGATGGATGAGCTTGGTGACCAGAGATTAGATCGGAGATGATGATTAGGGATGATGATCGGTTGAAGGTGGAGGATGAGTGTTGAATAGAGATGATGATGGTGGTTGGATCGGAGGTTTCTGGGGAAAAATGGTTTTCCGGCGACGGTTGGTGGTGGCCGCCGGCCATGCAGGCCGGCCGGTGGGGCGCTTCAGGCGAGGTTCTGTGGGTGCGACGCGTGGGGAGATAGTGGCGTGGAGGCGTGCATGCCCTCCACGTGGGGGATAGCGTGGCTGAGAGAGAGGGTTAGTCTGGGGTACGTGGCGCGGCCTGAACATGCAGCGTGGGGCCCTCTTGAGCCAACACGTGGCTTGCTATATAAAGCTGAGAAGTTCGCTGGAGGCTTCTGGAATCTTCTGGTGCTTGCTGGAATTAGCTGGAATATTTTCTGGACTTTCCTGGACTAATGCTGGACCAAACTGAACCTTTTTTGGACAAAAACTGCATTAATGGGCCTGCGAATTGATGAATGAAGCCCAATCAAAAATGAATGAAAAAAAACTGTAAAAACTGAAAAACAATATTAAAAAAGCTAATCAACACTTAATCCTATTTAACTAAACTAATAATACCCTAACAAACCCACTAATCAGGAAATTAAACTAAATTTCTATTAAATCTAAAATTGATTAAATTTCTATTAAATCCCTAATAAAACTATATTATTTTCTAAAAAAAAACTATCATTTATTCACAAATGATTTAAAATCTATAAAAGAAAATAAAAATGAAAAATCTATTTATCTATGAAAAAACCATATTAAATTCTATACTATTAAATTCTAAGAAAATCTATTAATTCTATATCTAAAATTAAACAATTAATTTCTATTAACAAAACTATTTATTAATAAGAAAAATTCTATCTAATTCTATATTAAAAGAAAAACCATATATTTCTATCAAAGTCATTTAATATCTAATATATTCAAAACTCAACTAATATCCTAGAAAATTCTATATTATCTTAAAAAAAAAAATCTATTAAATCCTAAAAATCTATTTAAAATCTAATACATTCTAAAAATGAATTACATCTATTAATATTCTATAAAATGCTAAAAATTGATTTAAAAAGAATTAAAAATATCAAAAATTCTACTAAATCCTAAAAATGATTTAAAAACTATTTAAACCCTAAAAAAAACGCTAATAAAATCCAGAAAGATCACAATAATTCCCAGAGGGACAAAATGAGCACCGAACGACACAAAAATAATCGGTAAAAATAAACGGGCACCGAAATATCCCAAAAATCAATTCTACTGATTTAAACTGATAAAAACACCTGAAACACGAGACGGGAGCTGTGATCCCTGATAAAATCAATACAAATAAAAATATGCAATGTATGCAATATGCAGATGCGAATGCGGTTATGCGTCGAAACATCGAGCCAAATGCGAGACCCGGTTGGTCAAATTTTGGGGTGCAACACTTAATGCCGTCAAGATTTTCATGCAAAAGAATCCAGTACCAACCTTATTGGGTAACACTTATCATTCAGTCCATCTCCGAAACCTCCATGGTAGAGGGGTGGTTACCTGTTGTGTACCGTTACTGTACAAGTGGTTTATTCCGCACTTGCCTAAGTCCGGTCCTTTTTGGAGTCCCACCCAAGGGCGTTGGTCGCAAAGGGTTATGGCTTTAACCCATTCAGATATTGATTGGTATAACCGTATGTACGATGGAATATTACTCATTGATGGTTGTGGAGATTTCGCTAATATACCTTTGCTCGGTTTTAATGGAGGAATATGCTATAATCCAGTCCTAGCTCGCCGACAGTTAGGGTATCCCTTGAAAGAACCGCCTAAAAGTATCTATGTAGAGAAGATCTTATTCGAAAATAACAAAGAACTTCAAGATCAGATTGTATCCTCTTGGGAACATTTGCATAGGAAAGGTCGAGAAAGTCTGGGAAAGCCGAATTGTGTATCTATGGAGTCGTACCTTCAGTGGGTCTGAGAAAGGGCTATCAAATTGAAGATGCTTTATCCTCGTCAAGATCCTTTACCTCCAGTAGAGGAACCAATCCTGTATTTCATGACCGAAGCCGAAATGTTGAAGATTGCTTTGAAGAAAGTGCAAATGGAAGCTGAAGCATGGAAGAAAAAATACCATGTAGCCGTCAGTGAGAATGATGAACTTCAAAAACAGCTTCAGTCGAAAAATGAGGAGGCACTTTCCTTCAAGAAGTGAAGAATCTACGAGGATCTACTTTCCTCCAAATGTCCGCATACTCCGTGAAGTTGTGGATAAAGCTTCCTTAGGGCTTTCTAGGCTTTTAGTAAAGACTTTATATTTAATTGTAATCCAATTTTTCAAATTAATAAAAATTTCTTTGTTATTCCGCAAAATTCGTAAATATTTGAATTCCATGAAATCATTTCATCCGCATTTTGCATCTTAGCATCACACTTTGCATTACATGTGTCTCCCGGTTTCCCATTTCATCCGCATCAGTATAATACTAGAACCCAAACTCGAAAGAGGATGGAAGAACAAGCTCAAGAGATTGACCGTGTCAGCCATGAACTCGAAGATCTTCGAGGAAGTGTGGGGCAGATTATGGAGATGCTACGAGCTCTTAATGCAAAGTTAGATACCCCGACTGCCGTTGTTTCTGAGACTACCAATACTGTTGTGGATACTCGGCCAACTGTTGCTACCAAGAGTATACCTCTTCAGAGTCGTCAATCCAGTTTGGTGCCTCCTACTATTGCTCAACCAGTTCAGCAAGGTTGTCCTTCAAAGGGTAAAACTCAGAGCTGTGAACATCATAAAGGAGCTACGCGCCAGAGGAGTCCCTCGACCAGGAATAACCCCAAAGTGGATGCCTATCAACCGTGGCAATGTCCGCCCAGTTATGTTCAAGGTTATCTGGTGCAGTATGCTCAACAATCATATGTAGCTACTATTGCAACTCCATTCCATTCGCAGTTACCTACATATCAGCATGTGCAACCAACTCCGGTCTGTCAGCGTTCGGTTTATCAACAACCTCATGTTTATCAGCCTGCGCAAGCTCCTGTCAGTTGTCAGCAAGTGCCCAACACTCCCGTGTGCCAACCGTCAAAGAAGCCAACACCTCGTCAGAATGGTCCCAGGAGGCCGTACAAGTCTTGTCCTCCGATTTCGATGACTTTCACCGAGTTTTACCCCTTCTTACTACGACAAGGTCGGATCACTACAAGAGATTTGGGTCCGCCTCCTAATCCACTGCGTGCCCATTACAACGTTGTTGCTCATTGTTTATTTCATGAGGGCGCGCCCGATCATGATTTGGAAAATTGTTTTGCTTTCAAGGACATTGTCAGGGGTTTACTAGAAAAGAAGATCTTATCTTTCGACGATCCTCAGCCGAAGGACAAGGTTCCTCTCAGTGTTTCCCAGGTGCCAAGTTTAAGCTCTGCTAAGCCGGTTTTCAATATATCTAAGCCGATTACTCATACGGTGAATCAGCCAAAGTCGTTAGTTCTTCAGCTGCCTATGACCATGATTGACAAAGAATCTGGAAAAGCTAGTCTGAACGAAGATTTGAAGACTGATAATGAAGCAGTGACGGATATAGCTGGGGCAAGCAGGGTGGTTCGCAATGATCCTACTTTCCATGTCATTGAGGCTCCGCCAGAGGAAACCATCACCACCATGCCGGTCTTCATAAGCTCCTTTAGACAGTTTCATTTTGTTTATTTATATTTTGTTTCTTTGATTCAACATAATTAACATGTACGAATTTGTTATTTTGATTAATTAATGCAACGCATATTTGTCTTGAATAAATCCATTCGCTTCACTCACAAAACTATTTTTTTTCCATAAAATGATAATTCCAACTTTACCTGATCTCTTGCTTTAATAGAGAATTGAGAGGAGGATGATGAACAAAAATGTCAGATCTTTTGTCATATGCTTTCAATTGAAACCTGCTAATGATGTAAGGCATTGTTTCAAATCCCAAACAATGGAGATATAAGGATGATAATCCCTCTTTACCCCTTTTGAGCCATGAAGTAGGAGTTTTCTTCTTTTCCAAATTAAAACCCTCATCTTAATCTGGGGCAGGGTAGTTGTTCAGTTAAACTGATCGAACACTCAAACTCCCCAAAAGGAGAAGCAAACCCTCGAGGATCTATCCTTAGTCAATATGCAACGAATATCCCTCGATTACTTAAAGAGTGGGGTAGTCACAAGCCTTTCAAAGGAGTCACATGACTCGTTCAAAAAAATAAGAGCCCGCTAAGTCAAATCTATGAAGGAGACTTAGGCAAAACTGGGGCATCCCGCTGGACTCCAATGTTAAATCCAAAAGGCGCCGTCCAGGAAAGAGTTAGGGAACAAAATAAAACAAGGGATTACAACTAAATAATCCCCAATAAAGAACAAAGTCGTGTGACCAATCACCATTAGAAATAGGTGAGTGACTGCCATGTCCGAAGCCACCGATAAGTTCTCGACCACGTCAGGTCTGATGGAGATACGAGTGCTCGTATCCGATTAACTGAATTAGGATTGGAGAACATCACGAAGAATGGGTGGGTAAAAATAATTTTGAATCTTTATCCTTTGTTTCTTAAACCGTGAAGCAAGCCACGATACAACCATTAAAAGACCTAATTGAAGTAGGATTTTGTTTGAAAGCATACTCGACGAGATGATGTTTCCTGACTCCTATGAGCTTTGCTCAATTGAATGTTGACATTATAAAATAAACTTATATCCTAACTAGTGACTCAGTCACAGGTTACAGCGATATCTCTTTTTCCAAACAAAAACAAAAAATTTCAAGACAAATATACCTGTTGCATTGATAGTTTCAAAGTTAGCATTTCATGTGTGTTGATTCTTGCTGATATCTTAGAAACTTACATATGGACATATTCGGTAGAACTCGAAGATCCTGCTAAACAAGGGCAGGTGGTTTCCTAAATTGATGCAAGCCTGACTTTCCTTAAGAGCTGCTTCTGGAAGACTCAAGTTATGGCACCATCGATCTGAGCCAGTTACGTAGAGATCCTACCAAATCTCTCTAAGAGTTGGAAAATAGTGGGGTAAGAGACTCCATTTTCTCTGTAAAATCCTCTTGAGATGACTCATTCTCCTTAAGCAGGTACTCTGGGGCATCACGATTGGTCAAAATAGAGACTACTACAAAGTCCATTAAAGTCAAAACTACTATGGTTTCGTGACATGCTTCATGGACCCGATGAAATTTTACTCCCGGCGGTTTTCATTTCCCAGTAAATCTCATCGTTGCAGAGATACGTCTAAAACCTCCGCCTCAGGACAGTCCCCAGCGAGATTTTAAGCTGACAATACTGTGGACCAATCCAGTAATCCCCAGTAAATCTCCGAGACAACAGGGATCTTACCAGTTATTTTCCCAGTGGTAGTCCCCAACAAGACTTTAAGCTGACAACACTTTGGGTTAATCTGTTAAATCTCTAGTGGCTCTCAAGGTTGCGGAAATTTCCCCGGTATATTTCCAAATGATGCATGTTCCTCAATAAAATTGCCTTGTGTTTCTCCGGAGGTCCTCCCTAAGATGTATGATGAATTCTTCCCAGAGAAGTTAGAACCTTGAAGACAGATTTGGTTCTACCATCAAATTTTCCTATCCCTCGATAGATATATTGTTGCAGAGGTCTTCGGGTATTCCTGGCGAGATGTTTATTTCATCTCATGTCTCCTCTCTCATATGTTTTGTCAGCATAAGCATAAGCATGAACATAGCATACTCATTACATGACAATTTCATACTCATTGACATACGCAGTGGCATTTTCACATTTGTTAGTTGCGTCATCCTTTGTTATTACTGCCAAGTAACTAGGTTTGTCCGTTCTCTCCAGGTAGGTGCAAAAAAGGACATAACAAATTAACTTGTAAGACCACACAAATAACCCAATAATCTCAAGGCAATCCAACCCAACAATCTCAGGGTAATGCAACTCAAGGAAGTAGGAATGTTACTTAGTCAACTCAAGGGAAAAGGCCAACTACACAACCAACTAAGTCATCTAAAGGTAAGACAAATCTGACAACTCAAGGATAAAGGCCATGTACTTCAACCATGTTATCTCAAGGAAAGGTAACTTAATAAACTCAAGAGAAAAGTCAAGCTACTCAAGGAAGCTCAAGGAACTCCAACTCAAGGCAGTGCAACTCAAGGAAATGGCAAGACATAGAAGCTAGATGTAAGAAGACCATTTGTACCCCCAAGACCAATAACAAGATTATATGCATCCAAGAATGTAGTTGGCCCAACAATTAGGAAGTCTACTCCAACCAGGAGAAGCACACCTAAGAAGACATCTAGTGTTGTTTAGCCCTTGTCTAGTTAATGGTTTTAACATGTATTTTGAATTATTTTTGGTATTATGTAATGTATCTAGAACATATTTATGTAACATGTCAATGTTAGTTTAAAACTTTTGTGGAATTCTGTTATGCCTTGTGAACATGTCAATGTCATTTTATAACCATTTTGGAATTATGTAGTGTGTAACGCAAATCAATTTATGTATTATGAAAATCATTTTGGAATTCATGTTATGTGAACTGATATTGTAAACTGATTTGTTTATGGACTGTTACAAACAATATTCTGCCAAACAAACCAGCTCATATTAAACTGATATTGCTAATAGACACAAACTGATACATACTAAGTCATACAAACAAACTGGTGCATACTCCTAAAATATCCTTAAAAAACAATACACATAAGATTATAAGAACATGTTTTTTTCCACTTCAAGATCTTGTTCACCTGAGTTTGAAGTTTCATCACAACTTTCCCTAATTCTTTATTTGTCTCCCTGACTTTTTCAAACTCCTTTTTGCGTAATCAATTTTCTTTACTATACATTCTAACCTATTCATCATAAATTTCCCCTTCTCATCTTCCAAATCCTCATGAAACCAATTGAAAAAACCACACCCTCTTTACAAGGACTCTAAAAATTGCATATATGTATCAAAATGAGTTTATCACATTTAGACATAAATCAAACTAAAATTAGGACTTACCTTAAATTTTGGACAACCCAAACATTTTTTCCCAAAATTCTTATATGTTGTTGCCATACAAATAACAATTTTGTTCCCACAATGACATTTTGGTACCCATCGTGAGTTTGTGTATACACTGGATTCACAACTTTCAGAGTTATTCTGCTTTAGAAACGAAGAACATTGGTTGGACCTCATGCTTCGACGAAAACCCAAATAAAGAGCACAATGCTAATGAAGATAAAAACGATGCAGATAAAATGAACGAAGATGAAAACGATGCGGATGATGTGAACGAATATGAAAGCAAAAATGAAAAAGAATATCCACAGTGAAAACGCAAACGAAGATACGCTGATGAAAATGATGTAGATGAAGTTAAGTAATATGACATTGCCAACTCAGCTGTTACGTAGATTAAATAAACAGACATTTGGGGAAAACAGACGGAAGAGACTCTTATGCATCTATTAAAAAATTAAAAAATCAAAGTGACAAAAAAAAATTAAGGGACCCAAGTGACCCCGAGGGTATAGTTAAGGGACCAAAAATGATATTTTGATTTTATTTTAATTCAAGTTTATGTATCTTTAAAGTTTATCTTCACTTTGTTTGCATACAAACATCCACAATCACTTCACACACATACTTTCTTGTACTCACTTGGAATTTAAAGTGAATGAAGGACTTCTTTCGGTTTTGCTACAGTTCTATGATCCAGACTACCATTGCTTCACCTTTCCCGATTATCAGTTGGTACCTACTTTGGAAGAGTATTCTCAGCTTGTAGGGTTGCCTATGTTGGACAAGTCCCCTTTCCCTTTCGAGGAGAAGGACCCTAAAGAGCAGGATATTGCTAAAGCCACATGTTTAAAGGTATCTGACATTAAAGAGAATATGACTCAGAAAGGTGAAACTCTTGGGTTACCTACGAAGTTCCTAATCAAGAAAGTCCAATATTATGTCGATCATCTAAGCATGCCTACCTTTGAGACGATCCTTGCTTTGCTTATCTATGGAGTGTTATTTTTCCCTAATTTTGAAGGTTTTGTGGACCTTAATGCCGTCAAAATTTTCATGCAAAATAATCCAGTACCAACCTTATTGGGTAACACTTATCATTCAGTCCATCTCCGAAACCTCCGTGGTAGAGGGGTGGTTACCTGTTGTATACCGTTACTGTACAAGTGGTTTATTCCGCACTTGCCTAAGTCCGGTCCTTTTTGGAGTCCCACCCAAGGGCGTTGGTCGCAAAGGGTTATGGCTTTAACCCATTCAGATATTGATTGGTATAACCGTATGTACGATGGAATATTACTCATTGATGGTTGTGGAGACTTCACTTAGATCAACTTGATGTTATTCTTGGGATGAATTGGTTAGAATTCAATCGTGTCTATATTAACTGTTTTGACAAAACGGTTATTTTTCCTAAACCTGATGATGAAGGAGACTTATTTATGACTGCAAAGCAAGTGAAGGAATCAGTGCAAGATGGTGCCAAGGTGTTTATGTTGATGGCAACTTTGAATATTGGTGAAAGTGAAGTAATTGATGCTTTACCAATTGTACGTGATTTTCCGGAAGTTTTTCCTGAGGAGATAAGAGATTTACCGTCGGAACGAGAAGTGGAGTTTTCGATTGACTTAGTTCCTGGAACTAGTCCGATGTCGATGGCTCCATATCGTATGTCCGCATCGGAATTGAAAGAGTTAAAGAGTCAACTTGAGGACCTACTTGAAAAGAGGTTTATTCGTCCGAGTGTGTCACCATGGGGTGCACCAGTTTTGTTGGTTAAGAAGAAAGAATGTACTATGAGGCTTTGTGTGGATTATAGACAATTGAACAAGGTGACTATCAAGAATAAGTATCCACTTCCAAGGATTGATGATTTGATGGATCAGTTGGTTGGTGCAAGTGTGTTCAGTAAGATAGATTTGAGATCTGGGTATCATCAGATTCGTGTGAAGGATGAAGATATTCAAAAGACTGCTTTTAGAACAAGGTATGGACATTATGAGTATTCTGTGATGCCATTTGGTGTGACTAATGCACCAGGTGTATTTATGGAGTACATGAATAGGATCTTCCATCCTTATTTGGACAAGTTTGTGGTTGTGTTCATTGATGATATTTTGATATACTCGAAGAGTGAAGAGGATCATGCTGAGCATCTGAGAATTGTGTTGTCTGTGTTGAAAGAGAAGCAGTTGTATGCTAAACTTTCTAAGTGCGAGTTTTGGTTGAAGGAGGTGAGTTTCCTTGGCCATGTGATTTCGAGTAGAGGTATTGCAGTTGATCCATCGAAGGTAGAAGCTGTATCACAATGGGAAGCTCCGAAATTAGTTTTTGAGATTAGAAGTTTTCTTGGGTTGGCAGGTTATTATCGGAAATTCATTGAAGGATTTGCCAAGTTATCTTTGCCGTTGACACAGTTGACTAGGAAAGGCCAAGCTTTTGTTTGGGATGCAAAGTATGAAGAAAGTTTTCAAGAACTTAAGAGAAGATTGACAACATCTCCTGTTTTAATTTTGCCGAATTCAGAAGAACCATTTATTGTGTATTGTGATGCTTCTTTGATGGGCTTGGGAGGTTGTTGATGCAGAATAATCAAGTTGTGGCATATGCTTCGAGGCAACTCAAAGTACACGAGAAGAATTATCCGACGCATGACTTAGAGTTGGCCGCCGTTGTGTTTGTGCTGAAACTTTGGAGGCATTATCTGTTTGGTGCTAGATTTGAAGTGTTTAGTGATCACAAGAGTTTGAAGTATCTCTTTGATCAAAAGGAATTGAATGCTAGACAAAGAAGATGGTTAGAAATTTTGAAGGATTATGACTTTGGTTTGAATTACCATCCGGGTAAAGCAAATGTAGTAGCGGATGCGTTGAGTCGGAAATCGTTACACATGTCAATGATGATGGTGAAAGAGTTGGAATTGGTGGAGCAATTTCGTGATTTGAGTTTGGTGTGTGAGAAGACTTCCTATGGAGTTAAGCTTGGAATGTTGAAGCTTACTAGCGGTATTTTGGATGAAATCCGAGAAGGGCAGAAATCCGATTTGAGTTTAATCGATCGGTTGACTTTGATCAACCAAGGCCAAGGTGGTGATTTTCGGATTGACGAGAATGGTATTATGAGGTGTCGGGATAGAGTTTGTGTTCCGGATCTGGATGGATTGAAAAAGAGTATTCTTGAGGAAGGACATCGTAGCGGATTGAGTATTCATCCGGGTGCTACTAAGATGTATCAATATTTGAGGAAGATATTTTGGTGGCCTCGTATGAAGAAGGACATTGCCGAATTTGTGTATTCTTGTTTGACTTGTCAGAAGTCGAAGATTGAGCATCAGAAACCGTCGGGTTTGATGCAACCGTTGTTTATTCCTGAGTGGAAATGGGATAACATTTCTATGGATTTTGTGTCTGGATTACCAAGGACGCCGGGTAATTTTGAAGCTATTTGGGTTATCGTGGATAGATTGACTAAATCTGCCCACTTTATTCCTATGCGAATGGATTATCCGTTAGAGAAATTGGAAAAGCTATACATCGAGAGGATTGTCAGTTTGCACAGTATTTCATCCAGTATTGTGTCGGATCGGGATCCGAGGTTCACTTCGAGATTTTGGGAGAGTTTGCAAAGTGCTTTGGGTACGAAGTTGCGTTTGAGCTCAGCTTATCATCCTCAGACAGATGGTCAGACCGAAAGGACTATTCAATCACTCGAGGATCTGTTGAGGGATTGTGTATTGGAGAAAGGAGGAGCTTGGGATAGCTACTTGCCTTTGATTGAATTTACTTACAACAACAGCTTTCATTCGAGTATTGGTATGGCACCGTTCGAAGCTTTGTATGGTAGGCGGTGTAGAACGCAACTGTGTTGGTATGAGTCCGGAGAGAGTTCGGTAGTTGGACCTGAGATAGTTCAGCAGACTAAGGACAAGATTAAGATGATTCAAGAGAAGACGAGAATTTCTCAAAGTCGTCAGAAGAGTTATCATGACAAGAGGAGGAAGACACTTGAATTTCGAGAGGGAGATCATGTGTTTCTTCGAGTTACTCCGATAAATGGTGTTGGTAGAGCATTGAAGTCACGTAAGTTGACGCCGCGTTTTATTGGTCCTTATCAGATTTTGCAGAGGATAGGAGAGGTAGCCTATCGTGTCGCTTTGCCGCCGTCGCTTGCTAATCTCCATGACATGTTCCATGTATCTCAGTTGAGGAAATACATTGCGGATCCGTCTCATGTAGTCCAAGTAGATGATGTGCAGGTAAGAGATAATCTGACTGTGGAGACATCACCTATGCGGATAGAGGATCGGGAGTTGAAGCAACTTCGAGGTAAAGAGATAGCTTTGGTGAAGGTCGCTTGGGGAGGACCGGCTGGTGGAAACGTGACTTGGGAGCTTGAGAGTCAGATGCGTGAGTCTTACCCCGAGTTATTCGTTTGAGGTAATTTTCGAGGGCGAAAATCTTTTAAGTGGGGGAGAGTTGTAACACCCCAATTTTTAGAAATTATTTATTAATTAAATTAATTGATTAATTATGTGATTTTAGACCTAATTGAATTAACTAATTTATGTGATTTATTTGATATAATTGAATTAGTTGATTTATTGAATTTATATAAATTATTTGATTTATTTGAGTTGTTTGGATTAATTGAATTATTGGACATATTCGAAATAATTGATTTAATTTTATTATTTAACTTATATGATATATTCTAATTTGTAGAATAATATAGAATTGTTAGATTAATTGATTGGGCCTATTTGGGGGTGTGAATAGACATGAGTTATTAAGCCCATTGGAATTACTAGGTTAATTAAAATTGTGAGAATTTTATAAAATAAGAGAAATGGGATAGAAGAGAATAGAAAGAAAGAAAAGATAGAAAGGAGAAAAGAGGCAAAGAGAGGAGTGGAGAAGAAGAGGAGAAAACTCAAGAGAAAGAGCAAAAGTTCAACAAATTCAAGGTAAGGGTGAGATTTTATATGATTATTGGGATTGTTTGGATAGTGTATGATGGGTAGAAACAAGTTTAAGATTAAACCCCTAAACTTTTATGATTTGGTAATTGTTAGGTTTTGATAATAATCTTTGATATGTGGTAATTAATTTGTTTTGGAAATTGATAGGAATTGGTAGAATCATGATAATATATATATATATATATATATATATATATATATATATATATATATATATATATATATATATATATATATATATATATATATATATATATATATATATATATTCTCTCCTGTAGCAGAACGAAAATATAGTTATATATATATTTAGTGATACTGTAGCAGTGTAGTGAATCCTTTTTTAGTTCTTCTGTCCGGTAGCATTAGAAGGAATTGAGTGATTAGACAATAAAATTAATTTCAATTCACTTCATAACTGTAGCGGAAAACAATTGAAGGGGTTTTTCCTTACTGTGCTTAGGTGTTGTAGCGCAGGAATTAGTGGATTAGAAAATGAAAATGGATTGAAGTTCTTTTAACTTCTGTAACTGTAGCGGTATGAGAAAAATAAGTGGCTAGGAATTCTAAATGGAAAACAATTAATGATAAGCAATCTTGTCTATTTATCATGGGTTGTAGCATGAGGATCAAAGCATAAAAATTAGAAATGAAAGTGATTTTTTTTGGTACTTCTTTTATTATTTTATTAATGAGACAAGATAACTTGTAGTAATTGAATGAAGTATAACTTTAATAAGATACTTCCCTTTTTCTATCTGGTAGTGCACCATTAATATAGTAGGAAAGGATAATCCATGTTTCTTTATTCTACATGCCCTGTATCAATATTAATCGAAAACAAATGTAGTCTCATATATTCTAGTTCCTGTAGCGCGCAGCAGTGCCTTGGTGGTATAACACATGATCAATTTAATAAAAGTAATACTTATATAAATTATTATCCTGTAGCAATGATTAGAATAATAAATGAAGCTCATTAATACATATGTGTTGTATAGTTGAGATTAATACTTAATTAAACTATATATTAATTTAATAATGCTGGTGTTAGTTATTAATATACCTTATTTTAGTGGCATAATAATATTAATTCATTTTATTTAATTATTGATAATGCTTTTAATTATCATAAAAATATTTAATTAAATACTGATTATTGATTTAGATATTGATTATTTATTAAATAGTGAATTATCTATTGAATATCGAATTTTTAATTATTGATGATGATTAATTATTTTATATTTAATTAGTGGTTTGTGTATTGTGAATTGGAGTTGAATTATGCCGATAATTGTGTATTACTTGCTAAGTGTAGTGATGATGCTTGGAGTAATGAATATTATGATTTGGAAATGTGTTTTAAGTGCATTTGTATGGTAATTCAAGTGTGATGAATTATTGAAGATATGCATGGATGTTAAGATTAGAGAATGATCTTAAGTGCATATGATTGTTCTATTTGCATACACATCATTTGTGTCAAGAGGCAATGTTTGTTAGTTCCGTGGGAGCTAGTGACTTGTCCCAAACCTAGAACGGGGTTTGAAAGCTTAGGGAATGGGCTTTTTGTGTGTTATTGGTCTAGGGAACGGACCCGGTTTAAATGTAAAAACCGAAAAATAATAACAAGTGTTGGTACCACATGGCATGAGTTGCATTGAGTCTTGCATTGAGTTTTTCATTGAGTCTCATTATGTATATTTATGTGTTATGAGATTATGTGTGATATGTAGAACTGATAAATTGGTGAATTATGGAGTTGTGTGTATATACTTGTGAATAGTATGGTTACTTGAATAATATTGTGTTGGTGAAACTTTTGAAGTGTGAGAATAATAGTGATTATGTTTGTATGCCTTAAATTATATATTATCTTATAATTTCAATAATTATGTGAATTCTCACCCTTCTGTTGGAATGATGTTTTATACGACATCGCTCAGGTACTGAGGAGTAGAGTTGCTTCTAGCACGAGGTAGCCGTTGGAGTAGCTTGAATTGTGTCTTTATTTATTTTGGGTCGAGTCATGCTCTGATTATGTAACACCGGGGAATATTTTGATTTCATATTTGGAGAGATATTTTATGTACTCTATTTTATTCTGTTGTTGTTATCTTGAATTATATGAAGAATTGGCTTTTAAGCCTAAGTATTAAAAATGAGATGAGCATGAGACTTTTATTATGTCTATTATGATTAAAGCAAATCCGCTGCTACATGTTAATGTGAAGGTGTATGAAAAGCAGGAAGTTATTTTTATATTATTGAGCATGACAGGTATTGTGTGATGTTTTGAAAATTTATGTGACACCCTTTTGTGAAATGCATGATAATTACTCTGATCTATTTATATTTATTCTGCGGGGTTAGAAGGGTGTTATATAGCTCGCCGACAGTTAGGGTATCCCTTGAAAGAACCACCTAAAAGTATCTATGTAGAGAAGATCTTCTTCGAAAATAACAAAGAACTTCAAGAACAGATTGTATCCTCTTGGAAACATTTGCATAGGAAAGGTCAAGAAAGTCTGGGAAAGCCGAATTGTGTATCTATGGAGTCGTACCTTCAGTGGGTCCGAGAAAGGGCTATCAAATTGAATATGCTTTATCCTCGTCAAGATCCTTTACCTCCAGTAGAGGAACCAGTCCTGTATTTCATGACCAAAGTCGAAACATTGAAGATTGCTTTGAAGAAAGTGCAACAGGAAACTGAAGCATGGAAGAAAAAATACCATGTAGCCGTCAGTGAGAATGATGAACTTCAAAAACAGCTTCACTGTGATGGGTAAATCCCCATGAAAAAGGGGCAACTTTCGTGTAGTTTGTGATTGGATGTAACTGTTAAGATTTTCTCTCGGCTTCGCTTCATTCTTAGTCTTTTGGAATGAGATTGAGATGGTCCTAGCAGACAAAAGACCTTTGCGGGCAGAAACTGGAACGTACTTGAGGCAGAAGGAATCGAAAGTCTCTCCCAGAATAAAGAATAGCCTACCGGCTTCCCTAAAGCCAAGTTGCGCTTCCCGCGTTAAGTTTAACTAGCGGCTTACTTTTAGCCGTCGGGGAAGAAGTGTTGTGATGTTTGAGAACTCTTTCTGGCAAATAGACCTAGACCCGCGCGAGCAATTGAAAAATGAGGAGGCACTTTCCTTCAAGAAGTGAAGAATCTACGAGGATCTACTTTCCTCCAAATGTCCGCCTACTTCGTGAAGTTGTGGATAAAGCTTCCTTAGGGATTTCTAGGCTTTTAGTAAAGACTTTATATTTAAATGTAATCCAATTTTTCAAATTAATAATTTTTTTTTGTTATTCCGCAAAATTCATAAATATTTGAATTCCATGAAATCATTTCATCCGCATTTTGCATCTTAGCATCACACTTTGCTTTACATGTGTCTCCCGGTTTCCCATTCAAGGTTCTCTCGTCTTCCAGTTTTGTCACCCTGGGTCATACGCATCAGTAAAATACTAGAACCCAAGCTCGAAAGAGGATGGAAGAACAAGCTCAAGAGATTGACCGTGTCATCCATGAACTCGAAGATCTTCGAGGAAGTGAGGGTCAGATTATGGAGATGCTACGAGCTCTTAATGCAAAGTTAGATACCCTGACTGCCGTTGTTTCTGAGACTACCAATACTGTTGTGGATACTCGCAATACTGTTGTGGATACTCGGCCAGTTGTTGCTACCAAGAGTATACCTCTTCAGAGTCGTCAATCCAGTTTGGTGGCTCCTACTATTGCTCAACCAGTTCAGCAAGATTGTCCTCCAAAGGGTAAAACTCAGAGCTGTGACCATCATAAAGGAGCTACGCGCCAGAGGAGTCCCTCGACCAGGAATAACCCCAAAGTGGCTGCCTATCAACCGTGGCAATGTCCGCCCAGTTATGTTCAAGGTTATCCGGTGCAGTATGCTCAACAATCATATGTAGCTACTGTTGCAGCTCCATTCCATTCGCAGTTTCCTACATATCAGCATGTGCAACCAACTCCGGTCTGTCAGCGTTCGGTTTATCAGCAACCTCCTGTTTATCATCCTGCACAAGCTCCTGTCAGTTGTCAGCAAGTGCCCAACACTCCCGTGTGCCAACCGTCAAAGAAGAAAACACCTCGTCAGAATGGTCCCAGGAGGCAGTACAAGTCTTGTCCTCCGATTTCGATGACTTTCACCGAGTTGTACCCCTTCTTACTACGACAAGGTCAGATCACTACAAGAGATTTGGGTCCGCCTCCTAATCCACTGCGTGCCCATTACAACGTTGTTGCTCATTGTTTATTTCATGAGGGCGCGCCCGGTCATGATTTGGAAAATTGTTTTGCTTTTAAGGACATTGTCAGGGGTTTACTAGAAAAGAAGATCTTGTCTTTTGACGATCCTCAGCCGAAGGACAAGGTTCCTCTCAGTGTTTCCCAGGTGCCAAGTTTAAGCTCTGCTAAGCCGGTTTTCAACATATCTCAGCCGATTACTCATACGGTGAATCAGCCAAAGCCGTTAGTTCTCCAGCTGCCTATGACCATGATTGACAAAGAATCTGGAAAAGCTAGTCTGAACGAAGATTTGAAGACTGACAATGAAGCAGTGACGAATATAGCTGGGGCAAGCAGGATGGTTCGCAATGATCCTACTTTCCATGTCATTGAGGCTCCGTCAGAGGAAACCATCACCACCATGCCGGTCTTCATAAGCTCCTTTAGACAGTTTCATTTTGTTTATTTATATTTTGTTTCTTTGATTCAGCATAATTAGCATGTACGGATTTGTTATTTTGATTAATTAATGCAACGCATATTTGTCTTGAATAAATCCATTCGCTTCACTCACAAAACTATTTTTTCCATAAAATGATAATTCCAACTTTACCCGATCTCTTGCTTTAATAGAGAATTGAGAGGAGGATGATGAACAAAAACGTCAGATCTTTTGTCATATGCTTTCAATTGAAACCTGCTAATGATGTAAGGCATTGTTTCAAATCCCAAACAATGGAGATATAAGGATGATAATCCCTCTTTACCCCTTTTGAGCCATGAAGTAGGAGTTTTCTTCTTTTCCAAATTAAAACCCTCATCTTAACCTGGGGCAGGGTAGTTGTTCAGTTAAACTGATCGAACGCTCAAACTCCCAAAAGGAGAAGCAAACCCTCGAGGATCTATCCTTAGTAAATATGCAACGACTATCCCTCGATTACTTAAAGAGTGGGGTAGTCACAAGCCTTTCAAAGGAGTCACATGACTCGTTCAAAAAAATAAGAGCCCGCTAAGTCAAAATCTATGAAGGAGACTTAGGCAAAACTGGGGCATCCCGCTGGACTCCAATGTTAAATCCAAAAGGCGTCGTCCAGGAAAGAGTTAGGGAACAAAAGAAAACAAGGGATTACAACTAAATAATCCCCAATAAAGAACAAAGTCGTGTGACCAATCACCATTAGAAATATGTGAGTGACTGCCATGTCCGAAGCCACCGATAAGTTCTCGACCACGTTAGGTCTGATGGAGATACGAGTGCTCGTATCTGATTAACTGAATTAGGATTGGAGAACATCACGAAGAATGGGTGGGTAAAAATAATTTTGAACCTTTATCCTTTGTTTCTTAAACCGTGAACCAAGCCACGATACAACCATTAAAAGACCTAATTGAAGTAGGATTTCGTTTGAAAGCATACTCGACGAGATGATGTTTCCTGACTCCTATGAGCTTTGCTCAATTGAATGTTGACATTATAAAATAAACTTATATCCTAACTAGTGACTCAGTCACAGGTTACAACGATATCTCTTTTTCCAAACAAAAACAAAAAATTTCAAGACAAATATACCTGTTGCATTGATAGTTTCAAAGTTAGCATTTCATGCGGGTTGATTCTTGCTGATATCTTAGAAACTTACATATGGACATATTCGATAGAACTCAAAGATCCTGCTAAACAAGGGCAGGTGGTTTCCTAAATTAATGCAAGCCTGACTTTCCTTAAGAGCTACTTCTGGAAGACTCAAGTTATGGCACCGTCGATCTGAGCCAGTTACGTAGAGATCCTACCAAATCTCTCTAAGAGTTGGAAAATAGTGGGGCAATAGACTCCATTTTCTCTGTAAAATCCTCTTGAGATGACTCCTTCTCCTTAAGCAGGTACTCCGGGGCATCACGATTGGTCAAAATAGAGACTACTTCAAAGTCCATTAAAGTCAAAACTACTATGGTTTCACGACATGCTTCATGGACCCGATGAAATTTTACTCCCAGCGGTTTTCATTTCCCAGTAAATCTCATCGTTGCAGAGATACGTCTAAAACCTCCGCCTCAGGACAGTCCCCAACTAGACTTTAAGCTGACAACACTGTGGACCAATCCAGTAATCCCCAGTAAATCTCCGAGACAACAGGGATCTTACCAGTTATTTTCCCAGTGGTAGTCCCCAACAAGACTTTAAGCTGACAACACTTTGGGTTAATCTGTTAAATCTCTAGTGGCTCTCAAGGTTGCGGAAATTTCCCCGGTACATTTCCAAATGATGCATGTTCCTCAGTAAAATTGCCTTGTGTTTCTCCGGAGGTCCTCCCCAGGATGTCTGATGAATTCTCCCCAGAGAAGTTAGAACCTTGAAGACAGATTTGGTTCTACCATCAAATTTTCCTATCCCTCGATAGATATATTGTTGCAGAGGTCTTCGGGTATTCTTGGAGAGATGTTTATTTCATCTCATGTCTCCTCTCTCACCTGTTTTGTCAGCATAAGCATAAGCATGAACATAGCATACTCATTACATGATAATTTCATACTCGTTGACATACGCAGTGGCATTTGCACATCGGTTAGTTGTGTCATCCTTTGTTATTACTGCCAAGTAACTAGGTTTGTCCGTTCTCTCCAGGTAGATTGATATCCCTAAGCATAAAATGCCATTTTTTTGTCCGGCTAATCCCCACCGGGTTCAACCCTCGTGGACGATGGTTATTTCAGTTATCTTTCCGCGTTAGGATAAGGTATTCCCTATTTGAGCTCATTTCCTCAATGGAATCTTATTTGTGAGTCTTTCTAGCCCAGTTCTAGATCAAAACTCAGTCCCGTCGGTCGTCGAACATACTTGGATGTGCATTTATTTTGCACTATCTTTCAAGAAGAGCCTTTACAATGTCGGTACACGACAGTTCGCGCCTGGGAAATCTATCAGTACATCTTACAGCAACCGGTACGCGACCATTCTCACCCGAGAAGCCTATTGGTATAACACTTTACAATCCTACATTTTACAATCGACAAGCAACAGTTCTCGCCTAAGAAGCTTATCACGACATTGCCCAACGCATGTGCAACAGTTCTCATTTGAGAAGCTTATCGTAACAGCCTTCAGCAGCGGTATGCAACAGTTCTCAGCCGAGAAGCTTATCATCATTGCACTCTATACAACAATTTTCTTTACAATTTACATTACCTGTTACCACCTCTACAAGCAGGGCTCATCCGAGAACCTTATCGTCGCTAATTTTGCGTATAAGTCATTTTTCTCGCCTGAGAAGCTTATCTTATCTTCATCATGAGTAGCAGCAAGTGGCCATCTCCATCAAGCAGCTTGGCTTCCATTTCCTGTGTCATTAAGGAAGAAAAGAGAGGTTTGAACGAAATCATATTCAGGGAGCAACAAACCTTGAACATGAAGAAGTTCATTTTACCCTTTAGTAAAAGAAGGAGCTGAGTTATATTCAGGGAGCAACAAACCTTGAACATGAGGAAGTTCATTTTACCCTTTAGTAAAAGAAGGAGCTGAATCATATTCAGGGAGCAACAAACCTTGAACATGAAGGAGTTCATTTTACCCTTTAGTAAAAGAAGGAGTTGAGTTATATTCAGGGAGCAACAAACCTTGAACATGAAGAAGTTCATTTTACCCTTTAGTAAAAGAAGGAGCTAAATTATATTCAGGGAGCAACAAACCTTGAACATGAAGAAGTTCATTTTATCCTTTAGTAAAAGAAGAAACCGAATCATGATCAGGGAGCACAAACCTGAGATGTGAAGAGGTTTAATTTTAATTTTCAGCCTATTATCCTCAGATAAGAAACAGTCTCTTTATTTGAGAGCTTATCCAGTTTTGGCATCTAAGTCCCTTCCAACGATAAGTGATAGTTCTCTCCCGAGAAGCTTATCAGGGCATCTCCTATTTAAAGTCTATTTATTTTGGCATACAGCCGGTTTTACCCTGTATACCTTTTTACGGATTCCCAAAATTCCGTTTGATCCTGTCACGAGGGAAAGTTTCCAGAAGCTCGGATTTTATTCTTTGCTCAATGCTCCAGCAGTCTGGTATTCGATCCTACAGTCATACATATCCAGTTTTACGTTTTACCCTAGAGTATCAGCCGATCACGCTTGAACCTGTTGAGCAATTACTCTTAAATTTCCCCAATGGAGGTCGTCTCATCGGTACCATCTCCATTGAGGATCCCGTTCGTACTGTTCCCGTTCTGAAAGCGACAATTGGTCGTGCTCGCACCAGTTGGCCATCGCTTTAGAATTCCCCGGTGCCGTATTGTAGTCCCAGCGCGTCATATTCCCCAGTGTGTTTTGTTCTTCGCGTCCATCCTCTGTGTAGTCGTGTCGTCTGCATCATTGCATTTATTATTCCATCATACGCATCATAACAAGGCCAACATTAGCATATTTCTGTTTGTCCATAGCATTGCATATCGCTGCATCTAAGGGCAAAATTTTCGGTTATCTATATTTAAATCCCTCCACCATGATTCTCCGAGCCTTCGTCGCTCAAATCATCCGGTGAATCTATTTAAATAGGGGCAACTGTAATACCCCAAATTTTGCCCTAAGATTTGTCGTCTCATCTCGCATTTCCTATTTTAAATTAATTTCATCAATCATGTGTCATTTTTTCATTCATCATATTTCATTTTTTAAATTAATTTCATTACATTTTTAAAAATCAATCATATATCATTTTTTAAATTAATCTCATTTTTAATCAATCATTGTTTCATTGTTTAAAGAAAAATCAATTTCATTTCTATTTCATTTTTAATTTCAGTCTCATTTCATTTTTAAATAATTTCATTTCATTTATATTTTTCATTTTTGATTAATTTCATTTTTCTTCAATATTATTTTCATTCTATACATTTTTATGCTAAGCGTGGTACCTCAATTTTGTCCTACCTTTACATGGTTTCTAGTTCCACTTTATTATGAATGAATAAAATAGCACAATTGGCAAGAGAAACTTTCAAAGCTTCGTCCGGAGTCACTATCATAGAGAAAAAGGTACGTCACTCTAACAATGTTTTGTTTCTTTCTTCTTTGTGTTTTTTTCCTTTCTTTTTCAAATGAACAGAAGAACTAGAAAGAGGAAGAAGAAGACATGCAAGCTGATCAGCACTTAAACCTTGTAAAGAAGGAAAAGGGTTTTCCCAAACCCTAAAAAAGGGGAAATGGTTTTTTCTCAAACCCTAAACCTTTTTTTTAATATTTAGGCTAGAACAATTTTTTTAAAATTAGAATTAAATCCATTTTTTTAAAAAAAAACTAAATCTTTTTTAAAACTAAGATTAAAATTAAACTAAACCTCTCTTTTTATTAAAACTAAAACTTCTTTTTTTTTTAAATTAAACTTGAATTTTTTTTTAAAAAAAATTAAAACTAAAACATTTTTCAAATTAAAACTAAGACACTTTTTGAACATTTGACAATTAAACTCTCTTTTTTATATAGTAAAATTAAATGTTTTTTAAATTTAAAACAAAAATTCTTTCTTTTTTAATTAAGACAAAAATCATTTTTGTTCAAAGTTAAAACCGAAATCCTTTTTTAAAAAATAAAACAATTCCAAATTAGCATCTCTTTCTTCCCTATCTCATTATCCGCTTTATTTCTGTCTATTCCTATTAACATTCTCCGTTTTGTTTCTTTTTCCAGCTGATTGAGTTTAACTTCCGTTATCATTATTTAAATATTCCATTATCATATTTGTATGTTGTTTCCATGAATGTAATTTACGCGAGGCTATGGTCGCGGTTTATTTTTCTTTTTTGGGATTTGTAATTTACGCGAGTGATCGTTGCAGCGCTTTCTTTATTTTCTGCATTTTATTTCTGCCATATAATATTTCGCCATGTTTGCATGTTTTTACCGTTAATCATCCTCTGGAGGAATTAGGTTTAGCCGTTTGACCTCCGAGTCAATAACCCTAGTTTTAACTATTTCAAAAACCTAATTAGCTTAGGTGTCCCGCCGTGGACGAAAATACCCTTTACCCTAGCATTAGGTCAAAGAGTCGCCGTACTCTGTTTAGGATTCCCCGCCGTGGAATCCCTAATTTAACCCTAAATTCATTTAACATTTCAACGTAGAAATAGGAGTTCCAATACTCCACGTAAGCGTGTCCTTAAGATACGTTTATTCCCCCTGAAACCTTGACCACAGTCAAGAAGTTTCTAACCTCCCTTTCGAGGGGAACTACAATTACTCTAATTCCATTCCCGTCAGGATATGTAGGCACAAGATGCGACGTCTTGTAGAGTAAACTTAGGACTAACCCTTAGGTCTCTTTTAGGTCACTATATCCTTTAACACAATATATATTTCAAACAGATAATAAAATAAAAAGCATACTTTAAACAAAAGGTTCCTATAGAGTACTACAGAAGTTTATGGTGCTAGTACCTTCCCTAAGCTTAACCAACCCCTTACCTAGGTCTCTCCCCGCATTGTTTACGATGCAAATTTAGGTTTTCCTCTTTTGACCTTTTCCTTTGGATAAATCAAAGAGCGGTTGTGATTTAAGAATACGATTCAAATTAATTAATAGTTTGATATCATATTTCCACCGCAACAATATCACATATTGGATGAATGGTTATAATAAAGATTTTATGTAATCTAGCGTATGGCCATGAATTTTAAAATAATAATTTCCGCTGCATCATTTTGAAAATAATCAATAAAGTATTTTGATGACATATTGGTGATGTGATATCCCACTGTAATTGATGAAAACTCTGATGTTTAATTATAATGTTTATATTTTATTTGTTTTGGGAAGTAGGGTGTTACAAAGTACACAATACCCAGAGGTGGATCGTCTATCAACGGGTGGCCCTGCCCAATCAACATCAGAGTATTCAACTATCTGAGTATGTCGTTTCTCTTCATACACTAGACATTTTCATGGAGCATATTTGGTGTATTTCAAAATTCGAATAACAACACCCATGTGTTCTTGACAAGGGGGATTTAAGAACTGGCTTACAACACTGATTGCAAAAGAAATGTGTGGACGAGTGACTGTGAGATAATTCAACTTTCCAACCAATCTCCTATACCTTCCCGATTCAAATAGAGACTCCCTCTGACTGGATAGTAGTTTGACACTCGTATCCATATGAGTATCAACTGGTTTAGCATTCAATAAACATGCTTCTTCCAAAATATCCGTAGCATATTTTCACTAAGAAATCACCAAACTATCGTTATATTGGCTACCTCAATACCCAAGAAATAACGAAGTTTACCAAGATCTTTTGTTTAAAATTGATTCGAGAAATGTTGTTTTAACTGGAGTATTCCCTGCTGGTCACTACTAGTTATGACAATATCATCTAGAGATTAACTTCACTAGAGACCATACCAAATTGTTGTACTACAGTGATGAATCTGCTAAACCAAGCTCTCAGAGATTACTTAAGACCATAAAGAGACCTGTGTAGCTTACACACCATATTTGATGACTCCCTCTGAGCAAAAAATATAGGTGTTTTGACTAACGTTCTGAAACATGGTTTGGAAGAATCTCAATAGCAGATCTTGAAATATGGTTTGCAAGAATCTCAATAGAAGATCCTGAAACATGGTTTGAAATAGTCTCAGGAACATATCTAATTGACTACTTTACACCATATCAAAGTCGAAGCGTTCAACAAACTTCAAAGACTTAAAAGATTTTGGAAACCAAAGACTTGAGAGGGGTCTTAGTGCTATCAGCAACCACCTTCGACAAACATGCAGTTGTTAGTCGCTAAGAGTAATTATGAACATGAGATAATGATTTTCGACAATTTTTAAGTTCTGCCAATGTGGCAGTGCATTAGAAGACTAAGTTGCATGTTCTTGAAGATGTATCTAATTTCTAAGAATAAGTTGTTTGAGACATCATATCCTATGAATGGATCAAATCTTTGGATATGATGTCTTAACCCAAAGATTTGATCCATTCACAGGGTAAACCAAAGATTTGATCCACTCACTTAGCAGATCCTTTAACTTTTGAAACCTTGTCACATTTGTCTTTCTGTTAATGGACGTTAGTCAAAGTCAAAAACAGATGCCAAGTGTCATGTTACTAGATGAAGAGGATATGTGACTCAAGATACCTTTAGAAACGTCGTGTTGACGTGGATATGTGACTCAATATAATATCAAGTAAAACCGTGTTATTGTTCATAACGAATGAACCATAAGCAGCTGAAGATACACGAAGGTGATTGAAGACAAACCCTAAACAGACGATGAAATCTAGAGAAGTGAAGGACTGAAGAAGAAATTTTGATCATAGGTAAGTATTATCTTCATGTTTTCATAACTGAAATAGGGAAAAATTTAGGGATTTCTGTAGATTTGTAGATTTAGGGGTTTTTTTTGTAGATTTGGGGCTTTTAGTGTTTTAGGGATTTTACATACTCTATTTGAAACTCAGTATAGGGATAATAGACAAATTTCTGAAACTACAAGTTCATCACAATGGTGAATTCATTGATCCTGAACTAAATGTATATGAAGGAGGACTAATAGATGATTTGAAAGTAGATGTTGATAAGTGGAGTTATTTTGAGTTAGTTGGTGTATTGAAAGAGTTAGGTTATAGGGACTTTGAGACAATATATTGCAAGGAACCTACATTTGGGATGAATGTCATTGTTGTGAGAAAGGTGCTTTAGAAATTACAGATCTTTATAAGGTGCGCCAAAGTGTTGATATCTACATTCAACACACTTTGTCTTAGCCTGATTATTGTGATGATGTTGTTGATGATGTTGAAGAGGGTTTTGATAACATTGTAGATGAGGTGGAAGAGGGTCTTGATAACATTGATAGAACAAACACATTCACCAACTTATGGTTTATCAGGTATGAAACATTGGTTATTAATGGTACTTATAAAAATTATAATTAAGGTTAGTACTGCTATGCTAAACATTTGTAGGATGCCTGATGAACACATGTTTGAAGTAATACATGTAGAAAACCCATCAGAAACATTCACTATAAATTTGAAAGACTACACATGTTCTTGCTGAAAACAGGAGCTCACATGACTTCCACGTGTTCATGTTATCAACTATGAAAAGTAAGATCTTTAACACTAATGATTATATCCCTGAGTATTGCAGGAAATCTATGTACATGGCAAGTATGTGATTTACCTTGTGAATAGATCAAATCTTTGGGTTAAGACATCATATACAGACGTGTAGTCACCTAAGTATAGAAAGATGTCTAGAACACCAAAGAAAAGGAGGAACCATGAACAAGGGGAGATTGATGGGAATGGCAGAAAAATGACAAGAACATGTTTCATAAAAAAAGTGCAGTAGGTGCAAAAAAGGACATAACAAATGCAACTCAAAGAAGTAGGAATGTTACTTAGTCAACTCAAGGGAAAAGGCCAACTACACAACCAACTAAGTCATCTCAAGGTAAGACAAATCCGACAACTCAAGGATAAAGGCCATGTACTTCAACCAACTATGTTATCTCAAGGAAAGGCAACTTAATAAACTCAAGAGAAAAGTCAAGCTACTCAAGGAAGCTCAAGGAACTCCAACTCAAGGCAGTGCAACTCAAGGAAATGGCAAGACATAGAAGCTAGCTGTAAGAAGACCATTTGTACCCCCAAGACCAATAATAAGATTATATGCAGCCATGAATGTAGTTGGCCCAACAAGTAGGAAGTCTACTCCAACCAAGAGAAGCACACCTAAGAAGACATCTAGTGTTGTTTAGTCCTTGTTTAGTTAATGGTTTTAACATGTATTTTGAATTATTTTTGGTATTATGTAATGTATCTAGAACATGTTTATGTAACATGTCAATGTTAGTTTAGAACCTTTGTGGAATTCTGTTATGCCTTGTGAACATGTCAATGCCATTTTATAACCATTTTGGAATTATGTAGTGTGTAACGCAAATCAATTTATGTATTATGAAAATCATTTTGGAATTCATGTTATGTGAACTGATATTGTAAACTGATTTGTTTATGGAGTGTTACAAACAATATTCTGCAAAACAAACCAGCTCATATTAAACTGATATTGCTAATAGACACAAACTGATACATACTAAGTCATACGTACAAACTGGTGCATACTCCTAAAATATCCTAAAAAACAATACACATAAGATTATAAGAACATGTTTTTTCCGCTTCAAGATCTTGTTCACCTGAGTTTGAAGTTTCATCACAACTTTCCCTAATTCTTTATTTGTCTCCCTGACTTTTTCAAACTCCTTTTTGCGTAATCAATTTTCTTTACAATACATTCTAACCTATTCATCATAAATTTCCCCTTCTCATCTTCCAAATCCTCATGAAACCAATTGAAAAAACCACACCCTCTTTACAAGGACTCTAAAAATTGCATATATGTATCAAAATGAGTTTATCACATTTAGACATAAATCAAACTAAAATTAGGACTTACCTAAAATTTTGGACAACCCAAACATTTTTTTCCAAAATTCTTATATGTTGTTGCCATACAAATCACAATTTTGTTCCCACAATGACATTTTGGTACCGATCGTGAGTTTGTGTATACACTGGATTCACAACTTTCAGAGTTATTCTGCTTTAGAAACGAAGAACATTGGTTGGACCTCATGCTTCGACGAAAACCCAAATAAAGAGCACAATGCTAAGGAAGATAAAAACGATGCAGATAAAGTGAACGGAGATGAAAACAATGCGGATGATGTGAACGAATATGAAAGCAAAAATGAAAAAGAATATCCACAATGAAAATGCAAACGAAGATACGCTGATGAAAATGATGTTGATGAAGTTAAGTAATATGACATTGCCAACTCAGTTGTTACGTAGATTAAATAAACAGACATTTGGGGAAAACAGACGGAAGAGACTCTTATGCATCTATTACAAAATTAAAAAATTAAAGTGACAAAAAAAATTAAGGGACCCAAGTGACCCCGAGGGTATAGTTAAGGGACCA
The DNA here is from genome assembly GCA_963859935.3 of Lathyrus sativus. NCBI lineage: Eukaryota > Viridiplantae > Streptophyta > Magnoliopsida > Fabales > Fabaceae > Lathyrus > Lathyrus sativus. The sequence goes on along the minus strand of OZ012738.1, from coordinate 20,538,528 downwards.
AAATGATATTTTGCTTTTATTTTAATTCAAGTTTATGTATCTTTAAAGTTTATCTTCACTTTGTTTGCATACAAACATCCACAATCACTTCACACACATACTTTCTTGTACACACATTTTGCACAAATTGCTTTCAAAATTTTTTGAGTTAATCTCATAGACTATTTAAACTCATAATTGTTCGCTAAAAATACACGCAAAGAGAATCTCATTAGCTATATGCGAAGTAACCTTAATAGTAGTCGGAGCACCTAACTTCGCTAGAGTCGTAGTGTAGCAGCATCAACTTTATCACGCAACTGAGAAACAATCGTGCTATCTGATCCTCATTGAAAAAATAATCAACCTATCGATTTAAGAAAAAAAATCAGCATTTTATCAATTTTTTGAAAAAGCCGATATAAATTAATACATATTTCCGCATTTTTTGAAATAACCCATATATATATATATATATATATATATATATATATATATATATATATATATATATATATATATATATATATATATATATATATATATATATATATATGTATTGTTTCCAATTTTTTCAAAAAATATGATAAGATATTTACATTTTACCAGTTTTTTTCCCATTAAATCCGATAAAAATGTATTTTTACCGACATTTTCCTAAAGTGCGATAATAAATATGTATTTTATCGGTTTTTTCAAAAAAATCCAATAAAAGTATACACATCACATGAGTTTTTATTTTATTTTTTTTAAAACGCCGTAAAAATGTATGATTTCATATTAAAATTCCTATTTACTTGTCATGAAATTCGAAAAACTGCAGTAAAGAGCTTTGAAAAATCCTGTAATCTCCATAGTTTTTCAAAAATTTGATACCCTTAAATACTTTTTGTGAAATGAATTATAATATTATACAAGACTAACAAGGTATAGTATATGGTGTGGGGGTGTGAAGTCAAAAGTACATAGGTTGCTGGATAAACCATCAAAAAGTAATTGAATACATCGAGGTGTAGAGCAAAAACCCAAGCCCAAGATCTCACGGCCCAAATTCATAGTGCTTCTTCACCCTAGGAATCTAAATCAATGAATGAAAGCTGGAGTTTCAACTGCACAAACTTCTCCGCCATACTGTATCCGATCGTTGGCCGCGTAATTTCCCTTTGCTCTGTTTTAACCGTTCATTCTTCTCCGTCGGAACACGGCTTAGGGCAAAAACACTGCTTTGCTCCAAAGAAAGAGAAGCATGGGATTAAGGTGAACAAACTTAATTTTACTTTTACTACAAAAATATTATTGCAACTTAATTTATCTTCAGTTTAGTAACATAAATAATTGTATTTATATATATTTTTCTGAATGCTTTGATTCTAATTTTTACATTGTGTTTTTTTTAAAGTATGTTTAATTTAGACGGTTGCGATCAATGTAAAAATTATGGGCTTGATATTAACTTCTTAGAACTCCAAATTAGTCCTATTGAAGATTTTTTTCTTACTTTTTTGAAATTTGAAGCCTTATTTGTTTTAAATAACAATGGACCTGGACAAGCTGAGACGAGGCGACGCTGCCATCGATAAATGTTTAAAGGACTGCGAGCGCATGATTCAAAAGAGTCTCAACAATCCATTGGTGAAGACCTTGAGGGAACAGATGGAGAAAGCCGGGTGTCCTGTTAAAGACAATTTCTTCAAAGCTATGATTTGTTTCAATTCTTATGGTGGCGTTTTTACACCCGGTAAGGGGATAACTGTGTGTGGAAATAAGAAACAAAACCAAGACAATGTTACGCAGGTGATAATTCATGAGCTAATTCATGCATTCGATGACTGTCGAGCTGCAAACATGGATTGGACTAATTGTGCTCACCATGCTTGTAGTGAGATAAGAGCTGGTCATTTAAGTGGTGATTGTCATTATAAACGGGAACTTCTGCGAGGTTTTCTGAGAATAAAAGGGCATGAACAAGAATGCATCAAAAGAAGAGTTATGAAATCTTTGGCTGCAAATCCGTTTTGCGCTGGTTCGACTGCCAAGGATTCTATGGATGCTGTATGGAATACTTGTTATAATGATACAGCGCCTTTTGAGAAAGTTCCCTAAAATTTTTGTAACCATTGTTTCCATTCTTTGGCTTCATACTTTCTAAGGTGAGATCTCATTTCTTATTGGTTTTGGCTTGCCATCTATGGATAATGAAGAACACTTGTAGTGTACATTGAATCCAACATTGATTGGTTGTTACAGGACTAGTATGATATCGCAGCCATTATGGGGGGTCTCAGCATTATTTGTGCCAACCATATATCCAATAAAAAGACTCAAATGAAGAAAATGTTGATCTTTTGTACTGATATGACATTAGAAGTGATGTTCATCCATGTCAATTTAAAAAACATAGAACAATGCAAATGTGAATGAGAATAATACATTGGTGTGACTCATGGTCACACTTATATATGAGAGAGAGTTATAATTGTTCTTGGTTGATCCAATGAGAAATGCATACGGTCGTTGGATGAAGATCAACTAGAGGTGAAGACGAAAGATGTGCACTTGTGTGATGTCGTATAGCAGAGGTACACTTGTTCGTCATATGATAGATACTTCAATTAGATTGGGCATCTGAAAATTAGGTTGGTCTTCCTGGACCTTTGGTTAACGCAAAACACTTAGATCATTGAACCTTGTTAGTGTTTATAAGTCCAACTACTCTTCTATGTGTGTGTAGTTCTAAAAAGTGGTATCATTTATGTGTGTGTAGTTCTAAAAAGTGGTATTAGGAATATGGTTCCATGTGCTTTTTAGGGCGGAATTCTCACAACTTCTTGTTATGCGCTTAATAGAAGTCCAACCAAGAAAGTAGATATGGTCCTAGAGGCAATATGGTTAAGTCACGTCCCATTTGTCAAGCATTTGAGGATCTTTGAGTCTTTATGTTTCAAACACATCTCAAACCAAAGAAATTTTTTTTTTTGAATATAAGAGTTAAAGATGATGATTGTAGGGTACCACACTACAAGTTCACACAAGTTATACAATTTGGTGACCTAGAGGATTATTGCAAACATAGACGTTACAATAAGTGAGAAATGACGTTCGGATTAACATAGTCAAAATATTGAATTATTTTCAAGTGTACCATTTGTTTTCCATAATTACCAAAGGGAGCCTCGTATACATTAAATAAGTATTGTACAAGTAAGAGAAAGTAGAATATCTTAGAGGATTATATTCCCAATTAGAAGCCTCCAAAAATGTGTTGTTGTTTTAGCTCAGATGATCACACTAAAGGAAGACCTAGTGCACCCAGCCTTATTTGTTAGTGTTGAGTCGCTAAATTATGTAGAAACATCTACATCCTTTGTGTTGATGACTGCTATAAAGAAGTGACATATTGCAATTGAGGTTATAAAGAATAATCAAATGTGGAATCTAGTCTCCTTACTAATAAAGAAGTGACATATTGCAATTAAATGGGTCTACAAAGCAAATAAGTTTCAATGGTTCCACTGCCAGATATAAAAGCAAGACATGTTTAAAAGGAATTCTTACAAAAATTTGTCCTCTACTTCACAAAACTTTTTATACCAGTGGCTAGAATTAAGAGAGTCATATTAGTGGTAGATGTTGCCAATTTCTTGCAATGGAATCTTATTTAACTATATGTAAAGTATGAGTTTCTCATTGGCTAGCTTGAGGAGAAAATTATATTTAATAAATCCATATATTCATTGTGAAAGGTGAAGCAGATAAGGTCTTAAAGCTTAATAAGTCTGTATATGGCATAAAGCAAGTTCCAGGTTTCTGAAACAAGATGAGTTATGATTTCTTATAAAAGATTGATTATTCTAAGTGTATAGTTGAACATAAAACACATGTAAAAGAATTGAATCAAGATAACTTCAACATAACATTCCTATATGTGAATGATCTATTTATCACAAGAAGCAAATACTTAGATATTGAGAATCTAGAATATAACATGAGCATTACATTTGATATAAATGAGTTAGGAGTTCTAAGTTACTTAATTGACCTTGAATTTTCTACAACCATGAAAAGCCTGATAATTCATTAGAGGAAGTATATGAATTATATTCTAAAGAAATTTAATATGTTGAACTGCAACTCAAGTATTCCTATGAAAGAAAATTCAAAATTAAAATAATATGAAGATGGACATCTTATTCATTATTAAAAAGTTCACTTTTAGTGACCGATTTAATAATTGAAATTTTTTGGTCACTTTAGCCACCGAATTAGCCATTAAACTTTAATATTATGTTAATAAAATATTTAAAGTCTCTAAATCAGTCACCAAATAAAGTTAATAATCGAAGTAATGACCGAAATTTTGTGACAGTAATATTCAGTCAAAAAATATATTTTTTTACAAAATAAATTTACTAAAACATATTCAGTCAAAAAATATATTTTTTTACAAAATAAATTTACTAAAACATTTCAGTGACCGAAATTTCAATGACCAAAATTTCCTTGAATTATGTTTGCAATTCCATATCAGATATATTTAATTGTGCAGGTGTAGTGCACAATATATAAACAATGATCATGAGATCATGAGATATCTTTAGAGCAACAAATCAACAAAATTACATAGTTCACCGAAGGAAGAAATACATTAGAAACTAATTTTTATTATCTTAAAGATTAAGTAAGGAAGGTCAAGATTACTTAGACCATATTATAGAGCAGAGGATCAAGTAGTAGATGTTCTAACCAAACTCCTCAGGATAAAAAAAATTCAAAGAGATGAAAAACATGTTCACTATAATAAATGTATACACTTTGAATTTGGGAGAGTGTTGAAGTGTAATTAAAATATAAGTAGCTAAGTTAGTTAAGTTATTTGTTATACAAAGAAGTACATAATTAAGTAAGTTAGGTGGATGGACCATATTAGTGTTTGTAAGTCAACCTAGTGTTCTACATATATTCCACATTGATTCATTAGTGAAAGTAACTCAAGTGTATCAATCGCATGTAAATGTGAATGTGTAGTATATAATACACACAAATTAGTTCCATTTTTTTTTTTAGTATAGTTCTAACAAGTACAAAAGTTTATATAAAAATGATATTATAAAACACAATCGAACAAATTGAAACACGGTGTGTTAGGAGAATATAGATAGATAAACCAATTTCATTGCATCTCGCCAATATATTTTTCAACATTTTTCAACAAAAATTATTTAGCAATGCCTCAACCAAAAAAAAAAACACCATTTATTTAGCATTAACACCAAAAAGATTAGAATCTGAAATTCGGTTTGATTGGAACAAGATTTCATATACAATTTTGAGACAATATGCGAGGCGATGTGATAAACTAAAAAATTACAAATAACCAAAAAAAATTCCGTGTCGGGCAAAGACTTGAGACTTAACATCCCGTGCTAATCATAGGTCCAATAACGCAAGACTATTTGTTCAACCTGTTCCACTAAGTTTAATGTACAAATACATTCACAAAGGATTTTCAGATACAGAACCTCTAATCTCCATTTCCATTACGCTTATGTAAGTAAACTGACTTGAGCGTTGAAGTTCTATTGAACCACCGTACTGGATACTAGCAACGCCGATTCAAGATATACACTGAATAATGAAGTTGATTCAGGATCAACGTCTCCAATCCAAGAAATATCGTGATTGCAACTTTCAATCTAGGGTATCGCATAGCAAAACCATTCACGAAGCTTCGTTTTGTCGTAGATTGTGCGACTTCTTCCATTTATGGTTCCGCAATGGAGCAATAAGTAACATAAGTACTACCACCGTTCTTTTTTATAAGCGACAAATTACTTTTTTAGTTCATTGAATAATTAATGTATCTAGTCTATAAACTGACAAAATACATTAATTATTCAATGAACCTAAAAAAATGAGACGTCTCTTATATATAGGAACGTAGGTAGTTGTTAACATAGTTCAGTGGAATGTCACCTACGTCTGAAAGACATCTACTCAATAAAAGAAAATTACCTAATTAGTAGCCAATAGTACACAACAGTCTCATATGAACTCTTTCGGTTCATTACCATTTTTTCTAATATCACGAATGAATTTCAATCAAGGTTCTCCATGAATTTGAGACTCATCTCACTTTTACTTAAATACTCTCCTATGTGATTTCAAAATTACAATTACATGAGGCGTGATAAATCACAATTATAACCAAATATTCTACCCTTCTAACTTAAGAAAGATACCTAAAAATAGAGTCTCAATGGAAACAAGAAAATGATACACTAAATTTTTTTAATATATGAGTCTCAAACAAAGAGAATCCTCTTTTTAAATATCAACAAAATCCAACTGAAAAATCTAGCGGGGTTTTGACACAAATTGATTGACTTTCAAAAAATGCAAGATGAATCCTTCTTCATTAAAGGCAATTCTAAATCTAGATGAAATTAAATATTTCTCTAATATACATAAGAATTCCAAAATATTTTTCAAACAAATTCAGAATAAAATATTTTTCCAAAAAAAAAACATTAATCAACTCCAGATTTGAAAAATAAAATAAATTTTGAACCAAAAACATTGAACAGAAATTCAATCACTTAAGGTACGCGCACCAAAAACAGAACGAGGTAGAATATCTCATACTAATTCAAAACATCTTGCCTTTAAAAATCGTCAATCAAATGTAATAACAAACTCTCCATGTAAGATATTACGCACATTTTTACACACAACCTTCCAGATCAGATCTAAGAACACAAACACATTAGAGATCATTGCGAAATACAAGCAAAGCATTTTAGCATTAACATCAAATTACAACATAACTCGAAAGTAACATGCATTAGCAGCAATAACCTTACAAATGTCACATCGTATAACAGAGGACCATATAACATTAGCAAAATTTAGAATGTCTTATTCTCTCCATATTTACCTCAAAAGAGACAAAGGTAAGAGGCCATTGTCAGCCACATCTGGGCATACAAAACAGAAATAATATCCAGCTACACCTAGGCATAAAAACATCATCAAAGTAACATACTATCCGACCACACCATGGCATACATCTTTAAAAAAGTTAGAGAATCCAACAAAAACAGAAAGAAAATATAGCCAAAAGTCATATCGACCAACAAACATATCACTGAGACAAGGTATATGAATCATCATTTGAGGTAGTCTCATACTCTGCACAATCAACTTCATTAGCATTTGACATGTATTCATTTTCACCGATGGATATAAAATCTTTCTCAACATCTGGTATAGCGGCCTGAGAAGAGGAAACACCTACAACTTGCAGACTTAACATTTTAATTATCTCTTGACACACACTTTTTCCCGTAGTGGTCGTGGCTATTATTTCTTGAAGTGACTTCTTATATGCCTAGACACAGGTGCCACATCAAGCATGAAATTTGTCATTGATACTATTCTCATCATCAATATGTTCTATTTTAACTATAGTCCTTTCAAATTCTATAATGACTTCAACATTTTCATCAACATCACCGGTAACTTCCTTATGCGCTATCAAATTATCCTACTCATTGACACCTCTAATGTCACTCGCTTCCTTTCTAGTATCATCATGAGAAACATCATTTTACACTTGTTTATCTTATGGCTTGTCTTCGCAGCTACTTTTAACACTCTCATCATCAGCAATCTCTTTATAAATACATTGCTCAGTTTGAAGATTTTCTTCCTCATTGTTTAATAAGATCTCCACCATCACCTTGACTGGATTCTTCATCGCTATAGCTTGAAATTTCATATTCACTTACAATATCAGACAAATTCTTTCTAATATCTTGAGCAACATGTTCATAAATATTTTTATGGTCAACCTCACTAGGGGCCTCATGCAACAGTATACTCAAATCGTTTCATCATTAAGAAGCTTTTCAATAACATTCTCACTAGGAAGGTTATCATACACATTTAAGGTTTCAATGGTTTGGTTAATGCTGTCACACTCATCATTTCTAATTTTCTTATCTCAACATTAGGGTTTATATTTGGTCTGACCATAGTTATTTTATCCTATCATAATGCCTTTCATGCACCACATAAAAATTAGTGACAGATTCATGTCCTCTGGAGATCTTTTTCTTAATCTTATTTATCGTCTTCTTGTATTTTCTAGACGTATTAGTGCCTTGTTTGGTTCCTACAATGGTTGCAGGAAGGAAGTGATGTTAAAGGAAATGGATCCTAAAGGGAACAAGAACATTTGGAGAGAAGAACAAAGCATTAAAAAGAAATGTCAAAATGAGTATTTTATTTTTGGATATTAAATGCTTTAGTCTTTATGTTAACCTGAACAAAATACACAACATTTGTCTTATAATATGTGGGGTGGCAAGAAATAAATCGACCTTATAGCAGTTCAACCACCCATACATTAACTCCTATAATTTCATTATACACAATCCTAAGGAAACTCTAATTTTTTTAAAGTTAATGTCATATAAGACTTTTGTGAAAATATCAGCTAGTTATTTGTCAGTGGTAACATGGTAACATAATCAAGAGAAATTATCTTTTTATCTACAAGTTCGTTGATAAAGTAATGTCAAATTTCAATGTGCTTGATTAGGTTATGTTAGAACAATATTTTTGAAAATTTGGATGGCACTTGTGTTGTCACAGTATAATGTCATTACATCGTGTGTCATATTGCACTCTTTCAACATTTACTTCATCTATAGGAGTTACGTGCACCTACTTCCTAGCAACAATGTAATATGCCTTTGTAGTGGATAGAGACACAATTCTGATTTTTTTTCTAAACCATAATATGAGGTTTTTTCTAGAAAGAAATAATCCACTAAAAGTGTTTTTTCTTTTCTCAGCATTACTTGCCTAGTCATCATCACAATAGCCACCCATAAAGAAGTTGGTATCAAAAGTGTAACACTCCAATTTAGATTATATTATTTATTAGAATTTTTATGAATTTTGTGTGATTTATTTGATTGATAAATATTAATAATTAAATTATCTTGTATGGTTGGAGAGTGTGGACATGAGGTAGAGGGGTGTAGAGAGTAATTAGAGATGAATGGATAATTTAAAAATTATTATGATTATTTAATAATTAGAATAAAAATGATTTTTTGTGACTTATTTAATTAAAACAGAAGAATAGAGAAATAAGATGTAAAGTTGGCATTTGAGAGAACAATGAGGATATAATAGAGAGTTAGAGGAGTAAGTGAGGGTAAAAGTGGAAAAGCCTAGTAAAAATGGGTTTATTAGAAAAAGAGAGAAGTGAAAAGAATCTGTTCTCAATTGTACTTGAAATGTTTGGAGAAAAGGAGATAGAGGCTGAGGCAAAGAAGAAGAGTCTTAGAAGGGCACCATTTTTAGAGCTTGAAGGAATCCTTGCTAGAGAAAATATAAGGTAAGGGTGGGATTTCCTCTTGTATAAGGAATTTCATTATAACATGTGAGTGAATGTTTTAGTCTCTCTGTGTTGTATTTTTCTTCTCTATGTTGTGAATTGTCTGATATGTGTGATGTTGCTATTATGATGTATGTTTGGATGAATTGTGAGATGGGTGAATAATGGGGATGTTGTATGTTGTAGAGAATTAGAATGTGAAACTCGAGTAAATGACTTTCCATGAAATTTTGGGGGTTTTGGGATGTTTTGGAACTGATTTTCATAACACTGATTTGCAGAAAAACTGATTTTTTAAGGGCATAACTGGTTACAGGTTTTGGTGTAATCGGTTACACTGTCAATAAAAAGCGTAACTGGACATTTTTAGGGGGTGTAACCGATTAACATTTTTGGTGCAACCGGTTACACTGGGAACACCTTACTCACTGTTTCTGGTAAGGATGTAACCGATTACCTATTTTGGTGTAACCGGTTACACCTCCTGTGTTAAACTTAAATAGTTCATAACTTGAGTTTCGGGTGTTCGATTGAGGTGTCATTTGAAGTGTTAGAAAGATGACGCAATGTACTTTAATTTAAAAATAGTTTTAGCACCTTGAAATAATTTAAATGGTGCGTAGTGGTTTTACATGGTATGCGGTTTGTATGTTGTGGTGCGATAATGTGTATGGATGGTGTGTTATTACCTGATATGTTACTATAATACTATTGTTGAATACTTGTAGTATATGTATGGTGTATGGTGGCTAGTATTGGTTTGATAGATTGGTTAATGTGAATATCATTGTACATATTTTTGTTGTTGTTGCATGTCATTTATGAATCATGCATCATGGTATTCGGACGACAGTCCGCTTTTGGTGAGCCTTAATCCTACGGCGGGGATTGGGTGCAAGTAGTTGATTCCAGGTAGGAATCGGTGAAGTGTTACATATGGTGATAGTAATGATTTTTTGTGTGCTCTGATCCTATGGTGGGGGTCGGGAGCAAGTGAACCCGAGAGTTCACAATTGGTACCAAATGCATTAAGTCATGGAATTAAATCTCATTGCATTTATATTATGATATTTGGATTGTATGGAGCGTAAGTTGTGGAATGGGTGATTATGTATGTGATAAACATGTACTTACATATTATTTTGTAGTTCATTATATGATTGTGATTTCTCACCCCTTCTGTTTGAATGTTTCCTTTTCGCGGGTATCGTGCAAATAATCCGCAATAGAGGTGTGGAAGCGAGTGAAGAGTATTACTTTCCTTTATGCTTTTGTTGAGTCGGCGTCTGCTCTGATATGTAACACCGAGGAGGGGGAAGAACGCTTATTTCGTTATTTTATGTTTGGTGGAGATTATCATGTGAATATCTTGTGTCTGTTATTTCCTTATAATTACATTGTGTTATGATTATGTTTGAAAAGCTAAACTAGCCAGTTGTCTATGTTTTTCCGCTGCTAAAAAAATGTTAAAGTTCAGACTTGTTTTATAATTCCTATTATTTTTAATTTCATGTGTGTTACACATCCTATTACATGAGCTAGTTGAAGTTGAACATAGCATTCTAATTGCTTAATTGTTTTGATTTACTCTGATTTTTATTTATAAATTACGCCATGGAAATTAGGGTGTTACAAAAAGAGTACATAATACCATAATCAAATGTTCCACTTATGTACTTGAAGATTCTCTTGACTTGTGTAAGATGACTCATTTTAGTATTGACTTGGTAAAGGACACATACACCAACAAATAAAGTGATGTTAGGATGACTGATAGTGAGATAATGAGACTACCAATCATACTTCTATTGAGGCTTTGATCAAAATAGTCACTACTTGCTCATTTTTGGTGATCTTGACATGAGTGGAAACCGAGGTGCATTTATGCCTAGCATTCTTCATCCCAAATTTCTTCACTATATTTCTAGCATACTTTCTCTGGGACACAAAGACGTCATCCTTCATTTGCTTCACTTATAAACCAATAAATTAGGCAAGTTCACCAACCAAGCTCATTTTAAATTCATATTACATTTGTTGAACAAAATGTTTTAACATCTTGCTTAACATCCCACCGAACACAATGTAATCAACATAGACATGGGAAATCGTGAGCTTCCCTTCATCTTTCTTTATAAAAATAGTTTTTTCACTTCCTCCAAAAAAATATTCATGCCTAGTGATAAATTCAATGAGTCTTTCATACTAAGTTCTAGGAGCTTGTTTCAACCCATAGGTAGCTTTCTTAAGTTTGTAGACATGGATTAATGAACCCTTTTGATTGTTCAATAAAAACTTCCTCATTAAAGTACCCATTGAGGAAGGCATTCTTCACGTCCATTTAGTAGAGCTTGAACTTCAGGAGACATTACTCTCCAAGTAAAAATTGGATGGCTTCTAAATGGGTACTAGAGCGAATGTTTCATCAAAGTCAACTCCTTCATTTTACGTATAACCTTGAGCCACAAGATGAGCTTTGTTTCTTGTAACATTCTCATTATCATAAGACTTGTTCTTATAAATCCTCTTAGTGCTAATTATGTTGGTAGAGTTAGGTATAGGAACCAATACTCATAACCTCATTTCTTTTAAATTGAACAAGCTCTTCCTACATGGAGTTGATCCTGTATTCATCATTTAAGGCTTCTTTCACATTTTTGGGATCACTTTTGGAGATCAAACATATATTAACTATCATTTATCTATAATTGATAGGTTCTTTTGATTGAGTTGTAACTTATTCATTCAGATCTCCAATTATGTTTTCAATATGATGATTCTTCTGTATCCTTGAGGATGATCCTCTACTTTTTGGAGCACTACCATCATCATTTTTGAGTTATTATCTAATGTTGGTAGAAGGATGTTAATATCATTTTTTGGAACATTTGACATAACTTTTTGTTTAGAATAACAAAATCTTCATCTTCGGGAGTGATCACTTCGTATTGGATATCATTGACTATGGAATTTATGGTTTTCTTTATGAATTTTATTCGAATAGTAAACACATGGTAAGCCCTACTACCTCTCCACAACTCATAATGAGTGACCTTGATACCTGGTCGAATGGTTACTTGATTTTGAATATGATAAGAAATATCCATTGCCTCAGCTCAAAAGTGGTATGGAGATTTTTTTTGTATGAATCATAACTCTAGCCATTTCTTACAAAGTATGATTCTTTCACTCAACAACACTGTTTTTTAAGGTGTAATTGGATTCAAAAAAATCATGAGCTATTTATTTAGAGGTACAAAAATTAGAGAAGTTTGAATATGAATAATCTTACCTATTTCTTCTCCTTTTTCACGTTACGAACATGGAAAGATACCTTCAAAAATAGTGACGGTATCATACTTTTCACGAATGAACTCAACACAAGTGTACCTTGTATAATCATCAATGAATACAATGAAAAACCTCTTACCTCCTAGGCTTTCACCTTTCATGGGTTTTGTTCCATTCTGGAACCAGAAATGATATAAGGAACGACAGTGATGGTAGATTGTAGCTTTCAATGCGGTAGATAGAGGGGACTTGCAAGGTTATTATAGGGATGGAAATAGGTATGGTACGGGTAGGGTATTATAGTATACATCCTCATACCCACATTTTTAAAAATTACTGGTACCCGTTCTCATACCCGCGTGGATAGAAACTTGAGTTCCCATCCCCATACCCTTTGGTTCCTATATGCATGTACCCATACCCATTACATCACATGTCTTTGAATTATATATATATATATATATATATATATATATATATATATATATATATATATATATATATATATATATATATATATATATATATATATATATATATATATATATATATATATATATATATATATATATATATATATATATATATATATATATATATATATATATATATATATATATATATATATATATGGGAGCATATCAAGTGAGAGTGATTTTAAATGAGAGATGAGAGAAACAAATAACAGCCATTATATAGTTGTTGTTTGTTCCTCTCATCTCTTATTTTAAAATCCTTTTCACTTGATATGCTCCTATATATATATATATATATATATATATATATATATATATATATATATATATATATATATATATATATATATATATATATATATATATATATATATATATATATATTGTATTTTTCAATAGAAAACCAAAATATAATTGCTATTATAAAATGAAAACACATTAGTTAAATATACAAAAGACCATCAAAATACTTAACAAATAAAATCATTTAATTAAGTATAAACTTAACACCTTGGCATCAAATTATAACATAATATAACTTAATAAATAAATTAAAATCGTCTTCAAATACATCTAACTTGTATTGATCGTGTTGTTGCTTTCCAAGACCTATTAAAAATAATAAATTAAGTCTGGTTAGTCTTATATATTCCAAAGTTAATATAATATAAAACTTTAACATAAATATATTATTTCACCTCATCAACAGAATCAGATTCTCCAAAAGATTGTAGTCGCTTATCTTTAAAGCCTATATACTGCTTTTCTCTAGTAATTCCAATATCAACTATAACATAAATAAGAAAATAAGAATTAAAATTACAATTTATAAAAACAAAATCAACTATATAAATATACCAATGCAATATTTCTTACCTTCATTGTCATGTTTTAGCCAATTTTGTGCACACATAAGTGCCTCCAAAGTATCCCCATGAATCCTAGAACGATGAGGAATCAACAATCTACCTCATGTGCTAACAACATATTCTAAAGCAATAATGGACATTCAGATGGCTAGTATATCCTTAACAACTTTTAGCAAAATAGGATATTTGATCCCATTTGTTTTCCACCATGAAAGAATATCAAAGGAAGCTAACCTTGGAATCACCTTCTTTTTCAAATATAGATCTAGCTCTACCACATATTGACATCATCTAAATCTTTGATAAATGAGTCATAAATGTTCGAGGGAATTTTCACTAGGGAGAATTGAACATTGTGGGACTTTCTTTTTCTAAAGCAACACCTTTATGAGAGACATACCACATACTCACCCAAAACCTTAAGGTGATAAGTGTGTGGATTCTCCCACTTATAAATACTCAAGTCACCACATTTCTATCCAATGTGGGACTATTATCCATACTACTCACACTTGGTCTATCCATAATACTTCCACAATGCTCCCCCGTAAGTAGAAGCTTCAACTGTGTAATTGTACTTTCTGTTGCGTGATTCTTACTCACCACCCTTGTACCGTCGTTGCAACTCTTTAACAAGACACCTCTTAACCACCACATATGAAGAGTACTTTCGATACAAGTGAGTCGGTCCTTCACTCGAACCAAAGGCTCATGATACCACTGTTAAGGGGATATTTTTTACTAGGGAGCATTGAACATTGTGGAAATTTTCATTTCTAGAGCAAGACCTTTGTGAGAGACACACCACATACTCACCCAAAGGTGTTAAGGTTTTGGGGAAATATGTGGTGTATCTCTCACAAAGGTGTTGCTCTAAAAGAAAAAAGTCCCACAATGTTCAATGCTCCCTAGCGAAAATTTCCCCTAATAGTTGTATCAGAGCCTAGCTCGAGTGAAGGACTGACTCACTTGTATCAAAAGTATCCCCATAGGAAGTGAGTTGAGTGTCCCGTTGAAGAGTGTCAACGACGGTACAAAGGTGTGTGGATGAAGCTTCCGCTTAAGGGGGAACATTGTGGAAGCATTTTGGATAAACCAAGTGTGAGCAGTGTGGATAACAGTCCCACATTGGATATGAATGTGGTGACTTGAGCATTTATAAGTGAGAGAACCCACACACCTATCACCTTAAGATTTTGGGAGAATATGTAATATGTCTCTCACAAAGATGTTGCTCAAGAAAAGAAGTCGCACAATGTTCAATACTCCCTAGTAAAAGTCTCCTCCAACAATAACCACTAAAAAGATTACTTACGTCAAAATTATTCAAACTAAGTCCTTTTCACTAGATTGATATTCTTCAAACAACGAGTAACATAGTTTCTTCACATTATTAATTTCAACTAAAGATGAACTTCCATATAGCTTGAGAAAGAAGTATTCTAAAATATTTAATTTGTATGTTGGATCCAAAACAATGGAAATCCCTATGATTCCATGTATTACATGTCAATTTTTCTCAATTTTTTAAAACATTTTTGAAGATGTCTTTCTAATAGAGCCTCAATTGAGAAACTCTTCCAATGTTACTAAGAAATATTTATCTCACAAAATATAGGGAATAATAAATTTGTTCTGGGATATTGTGTAGCAGAAAACATCTCAGTTACACAATGAAATAATTCCAACATATTACAAATATTTTTTGGGATTTCCCACTCACTTGTTGTAGGAAAACATCTATACAAAGGCTCAAATATTAATAAAACTAAACTAAACCATAGTTAAAATCGTTATCATGAAACAATAATATAACTCAAAATAATTGATAAAAAATAAGTTATATATATATATATATATATATATATATATATATATATATATATATATATATATATATATATATATATATATATATATATATATATATATATATATATATATATATATATATATATATATATATATATATATATATATATATATATATATATATATACCTTAAGATGCAACTTTGCAAATGTCAGCCTTCACCAATGTAGTGAGTTGTGATTACCATAGAACCTTTCTTTTGATTGCTAGTTGTTCACATGTCTGTAAAGTAATTCTGCTACTAATTTTATCTAAGATTTCCATACTATGTAACATTTCCTTTAGTTAGATCTTGATAAAATCACTTTTCATTGTATTTTGACTAGGGATCTTCAATAAAGGTTGAAGACCTTCAAAGTATGCTCTAAATCCTAAATGATCCACCATAGAAAGTGGGTACTCATGAATTATAATCATACAAGCATGGTCTTTTCTTGATTTCTGTGGATTAAAATGATAGTTACTCAAATAAGACGATGGCCCATCTATCATTTTTTGTTCTTTTAACAAAATTGATTGTTTGATGTCATTGTAAGGTTTTTTCTTTAAACTACAACTTCTTTCTTTTCTTTAACAAAATTGATTATTCATTTCCTTTGTGCGCCGACCCTATGGTCGACCAATGCTTTTATGCGTTGACCCGCTGGAATATCATTCCTTCATGCGCTGACCCTATAGTCGACACATGCTTTGTGCGCTGACTGATTTTCCCTTTTTCTGATGGATACGCCGACCCTATGGTCGACCCATGTCCTGCAAGCCTGCAAAATTTCATTAGTTTGAAGTTTTTCATGCCTTTAGTCATCATTGCATTTTGTCAACTCAAAGTATATTCATTTTAGAAATTTTAAGACAAGCAAAAGGAGAATATGGTGGGTGATATGTTGCATCTGGTTTAGTGGATCTGGAATTCATACTTTCTAGTCTATCTTGGAAATTTGTCATCATCGAAACCTGCATTTACTAATGTCTTTCAAATTTGTGTGGATGAAGCTTCCGCTTAAGGGGGAACATTGTGGAAGCATTTTGGATAGACCAAGTGTGAGTAGTGTGGATAACAGTCTTACATTGGATAGGAATGTGGTGACTTAAGCATTTATAAGTGAGAGAATCCACACACCTATCACCTTAAGGTTTTGGGAGAATATGTGATGTGTCTCTCACAAAGATGTTGCTCAAGAAAAGAAGTCGCACAATGTTCAATACTCCCTAGTAAAAGTCTCCTCCAACAATAACCACTAAAAAGATTACTTACGTCAAGATTATTCAAATCTGAGTCCTTTTCACTAGATTGATATTCTTCAAACAACGAATAACATAGCTTCTTCACATTATTAATTTCAACTAAAGTTGAGCTTCCATATAGCTTGAGAAAGAAGTATTCTAAAATATTTAATTTGTATGTTGGATCCAAAACAATGGAAATCCCTATGATTCCATGTATTACATGTCAATATTTCTCAATTTTTAAAAATATTTTTGAATATTTCTTTCTAATAGAGCCTCAATTGAGCAACTCTTCCAATGTTGCTAAGAAATATTTATCTCACAAAATATAGGGAAAAATAAATTTGTTGTGGGATATTGTGTAGCAGAAAACATCTCAGTTACACGATGAAATAATTCTAACATATTACAAATATCTTTTAGGATTTCCCACTCACTTGTTATAGACAAACATCTATACAAAAGCTCTCTTGTTTTCAAATGAATAAAAACATCTCTATAAGCTAATGCAACAATCAACATTTGATAAGTAGAATACCATGCAGTTTTACAATCAATGATGAGTTTCTTTATGATATAAACTTTGATCTAACGTGTAGCTTCCGTAAAACTTTGCTCTCTTTTAGGTGTGTTTGTCCAAAAAACCACATTGTTCTTAACCTTTTTTATGCCATCTCAAAGAACACTTGAGCCATATTGAGAAATTAAATTCAAAATATGTGTGCAAACACCTCATCTGAAGTAATTGTCCATCAAGTATAAGGGAAGAGCAATTGAGTTTGTTCAACAAATATATAACTAGAGAGTCATTAGTGCTAAAATGATCAAAAGTTATGGTATACAATTTTCTATCAACATTCCAATCAAGCATGCATTTATCAATACCTCATTAAAAGCTTCAATTGTGTGTGGACATTCTACACACACAAACCTATTATGAAAAGTAAATCCTCAAATATTAATAAAACTAAACTAAACCATAGTTAAAATCGTTATCATGAAACAATAATATAACTCAAAATAATTGATAAAAAATAAGTTTTATATATATATATATATATATATATATATATATATATATATATATATATATATATATATATATATATATATATATATATATATATATATATATATATATATATATATATATATATATATATATATATATATATATATATATATATATATATATATATATATATATATATATATATATATATATATATATATATATATATATATATATATATATATATATATATATATATATATATATATATATATATATATATATATATATATATATATATATATATATATATATATATATATATATATATATATATATATATATATATATATATATATATATATATATATATATATATATATATATATATATATATATATATATATATATATATATACCTTAAGATGCAACTTTGCAAATCTCAGCCTTCACCAATGTAGTGAGTTGTGATTACCATAGAACCTTTCTTTTGATTGCTAGTTGTTCACATGTCTGTTGTTAAAGTAATTCTGCTACTAATTTTATCTAAGATTTCCATACTATGTAACATTTCCTTTAGTTAGATCTTGATAAAATCACTTTTCATTGTATTTTGACTAGGGATCTTCAATAAAGGTTGAAGACCTTCAAAGTATGCTCTAAATCCTAAATGATCCACCATAGAAAGTGGGTACTCATGAATTATAATCATACAAACATGATCTTTTCTTGATTTCTGTGGATTAAAATGATAGTTACTCAAATAAGACGATGGCCCATCTATCATTTTTTGTTCTTTTAACAAAATTGATTGTTTGATGTCATTGTAAGGTTTTTTCTTTAAACTACAACTTCTTTCTTTTCTTTAGGCAGCAGAGGTCTTTCTTTTCTTTACCTTTCTCTTCTCCATTAACAACTTCTTTCTTGAAATGATTTTAGGCAGCAGAGGTCTTTCTTTTCTTGCCATCATCAGCCAGTTCAAAATCATCACCGTCCACCAAAATAGGAAGAGAGTCATTTTGGATTTTTGAGTGACATTGAACACCAGAGCATTACATAGGACTAGGTTCATTTTTATGTTGTATGGTGGGAGTAACCACTTATACATGAGAAACACTACTTTCAAAACTTTTGGATGGAATTTGTTTGGATGGATTTGCCATCTTTGAAAGGCTGTGTATTATAATTCATATACAGGGTGTGGGTCGGGGTGGGAGCTATAGTACTCATACCCATGTTCATACCCACAATGTTATTGTGGGTATTTGCTTATACGTAGCTCCATACCCATTTAGAGGGGTTTTACCCTACCTATAATGAGTGTATGCTCTGATACCAATTGCAATTTTGTTCAATCAGAATAAGATGTCACACACAATATTGAGACAATTTGTGAGACAATATGACAAACTAAAAGTAAATAACATATAAGAAAAATAAATAACACATGTAATTGTTACCCCAATTCGGTGCAATGCCCCATACATCTAGAGAGCATCATCCAAATGAAAAAAAAATCACTAATCGATAGTCAATAGTACACGACAGTGTCATCTAAACTCTCTCGGTTTAGTGCAATTTTTCTTATACTATTTATGAATTTCAATCCAAACTCCTTCAAAATCTGAGACCTATCTCACACTCTAAATAAAAAAAATTGAAAATCAGTTTCCCCTTTACACGTGGTAGGTTTGGCCAACGAACTTAAAAAATCATTAAATTTTAGTAATTTTTAACATCACATTAATATCAAGACACATAGTAGAATATAAATCTATTACTAACAAATACTATCTCTACCTCTATTTTTTATCGATAATGTTAACTTGTACCCTTGAGGCACATGTTAAAAAACTCACAAATAAAAAATTTGTATTGAAAAAAATAATAAAATCATTAATTAACTTGTGCCCTTTTTATAAATCATTTTGTATTTTTCACACGAATTAAAACAATCATTATTGTATGAGAAAGAGAAATAATTAACGAGTTTACAATATTGTTCTTCATTAATTACATGAGAAAGATAAATTTAAATAATTGAAATAAGAGATGATAATAAATGTTTAAGGTATAATAAAATAACATTAATAATTCTTTGATATTATAAAATAACTTATATTTGTTGAGATTGAAATTCCTTGTGTCGAAGCATGTTGCTCAACAGAAGCAAGGAAGTGTCGAAATCATGGGATGTATAAAAATATCGAAGTATGTCTCGACAAGAATTTCGACTTAGGTCTAATTTTGTAGTGTTATCAGAATCATGTATTTTTGGGATTTTCTTGAAGAGCAAGCAAGCTCAAATCTATAAATAAGTAAGGACCCTATTATGAATTATAACATAACAGAAGTACAGTCGCACAGTTGAATAATATTTCTTAGTTTGAGAAGGAGAGAAAATCTCTGCAAGAAATCTTTTCTTCTTCTCCTTATTTTGCATAAACCCTATTTTCTTTCTTCTCCAATTTCATATTTTCTTTCTTCTTCTATTAACAATTATGCAGCGACAATAATCTTGCAACCAAGGTTGGTTGATTCACTCGAGTGAAGAGTAAAAAACAAGAGAAATTCGATCGGTGTGATTGAATTTTGTTCACCAAAATTGCAGCAGAATTCTCCATAGATTTTGGTGAATTTTCGAATAGAAAATCTTAACAGAAATGGTTTCCAACTTTTACATCTTTTTCCTTGGCTCCTATAATAATTTATAGAGTGTGTTTGTTTCAAAGGATTATAATTGTGTTAGTTTCATGGCTCTATGATTGCCTAAATTTTGGTAAAACATGATTTTACACTGATGTTAAGCAAGATGTTATAACATCTTCATCAACTGTTATGACAGTACTACTGTCATGTATTTCAGACAGATGTCGAAGACATCTTGGTCTGGTACAGTAGGCGCTGCTATTTTTATCTCTTGACAAATGTGTTTTGGTTTGATGAGATCCTCTTGGATATACTTCATCATTATGCGCATGTCAAGGAGATTTATTAGGAATAAAGTGCATATTTAATTGGATTTCATAAAAAGGATCTTTGAGACTTTTTAGGAAACTATAAAATATTTGTTCCTATTTTTGTGGAGTTATTATGGAATCTTTTGTTCTATTTTCATGCAGAAAATCTTGAGAAGATTTAGAGTTTGATTGGATTTTATTTAATCAAATTTGAATTGGTGTTAATTATGAAAATATTTGAAGAATTATTTGATTTGATCTATCAAATCTGAGGTAGATTTTGCTAAAATTCAAGCTCATACTAGAAGAGTCTATAAATAAGGACTTGCTAGACCTAAAGAAAAAAAGCATTCACAACAAGAAAATCGTGGGTGCAAAATAAGGGTTTAGGATTTTGAGAGTCTCTTGTCTGTGACTTTGTAAGTCACCCTTTGTATCTTTTGATGCATCGTGGTAGACATATTTAGGTTGTATATTGTTCTTGATTGAAGCTGTTAAGCAAGATCAAGTATTGTCTTTGAAGAGTGTCTTCTATGTTTTATTAATCTGTTGTCATCATTGCTGTTATTGAGGGGGAGTGAGAGGTGTCTCATATCTAAGAGTGTCCTAGGTAGAAATTGCACTGAGTAGGGATTAAGTAAGGGGTTGTAAACGGGGGAGTTTAGCTCTGAATTGATACTACTGATAGTGGATTTCCTTTCTGGCTTGGTTACCCCCAGATGTAGGTGATGTTGCGCTGGACTGGATTAATAATTCATTGTGTTTGTATGACTGGTAAAGATGAAGATCAAGACACCATCAAATTTGATTTTGTGCATATGGAAGTCAAGGAAACATGTCTAGGACATTCACCCTGACATCTTGGAGATTTTTCTGGTCTTTCAAAGCTGAATCTGAGTGATCTTGTAGATAGTTATGTCTATCCTGTGACTACCTCTTCTATTAGGTCTGGTTCTGGTGTGGTTTGTGAAACAAGGGGTGTAAAGTTGCATGTGTTTCCAGTGTGTGAATATGAAGATGTTGAAGTGACTCTTCATGTGTTTGGGTTTTCTCTTTTAGGGGGAATGCTGCTTATACATGACAGGGGAAGCTGTGTACCTATCCGATGTGTAACTGCATTGCTATAGCATGTACAAAGTTTATCGATTCTCAGGCAAGCTTGTGTTCTTACACCACTGGTGAGGTCGTGATGTCAGACAAGATGTCTTGACATTGTGCTGTCTGGTGTACCTTTTTACCTTGACAATGTGACTGTGGGTCTAGCTTTGTGAGGTTGTTGGTTTGAACTAGGATTATGCTTTCTTATTATGAATGACCGAGGAAACAACATTGGTTATTGTCTGGGAGAATTTATTTTTCTCTGCAGAATATTTGCGTGTCTCAAATTGGGGATTTAAAATCAATTGTTAATTGTGGCCTTAGCAAGTATTTAATTGATTATCCTTTTAATTAGCGATGTCAAAAGTGTCACTCCTGAAGGTGCAACTTCAGACAGGGGAAGAACTTAAGATTCAATTACTATGTTCATGGGATAAAGTTATGTGGAGTTTATACTGTGGAGGTTGTTTCTCATCATGATGAAGCATGGTGTGTGATTGCTTGTCATGAAAATGGTCATGGTGAAGAATCGTTTTGTCCCGGCTATTGATGGATCTGTGCAAAAGGGTAGTAGATAGAAAGTAAAAGGAGAAGTAGTGTATGTCCATGACTTGGTGCTTGTAGTCTAACTGTTTGATGAAGGAATCATTTCTTAAGGTGCTTAAGAATAATTATTGTATTTGTAATGTCAGACAGGATGTCTGAACATTATGTCTCTGAGGAAGCTACATGAGAGTTTATTTCTCTCTATAATATTCTGGTGTTTGTGATAATCTGTGAAGCTGCTGTTGTTGTGTCCTTTTGAGACCTTCATGTGTATCTTAATGAAATGTATGGATTACTATAGAAATAATAAGTCATGTGGTTGGTGTATTAAGAACCAAAGTGAGTGGTAAAGGAGTTGATGTCATACATGATGGCTTCGAATTAGGATTGTGATGCTTGATACTCACAATTTGATTCAGAAGTGTTTTATCTAATCATGCTGGAGTATGATGTGGAGGTAGTGGTCAAGACTGCTCTGGATCATGGTGTAAAGTAGTCAGTGTGCTAGTTCATATGCATAAGTTGGATATAAAACTTAGTGCTCTGATTTAAGCTGGGATCAAAATGCTTGTGGGGGGTGGTTTCTTCTCCTGGAAGTGATCTGGAAAAGATTGAGAATTTTGTTCTAGAGTATGTTAGTAATGTCAAGCCGAGTGTGCATGACATCTTGCCTATCCAAGGAGTTGTGATAACTTGTGTGGATGCATAAGGCCATTTGTCATATATGTTCTGGGTGGGTGAATAGTTCAGGGTGTCAGGATGTTTTCTCAAAGAGCTATGGTATCTGGATTTGTACGAATCAGGATTGATTTTACAGTGTTTGAGTGAGTTCAGTAGAGGGGTTTCAGTCCTTGTCCATGGATTGTTGCTGCAGTGGTGCAGTCTTTATATTGATTTCTTGGGGATTAAGCAGTTTGTGTATCTCTTGGGAGATTGTGAGATGTCAGACTGGATATTCGGACACCACGTGCAGTTTGTCAGCTGAGTCTTGCTTTGAAGCATGATGATTCTGATTCAGTTTTTAGGTTTGGCTCTGATTGGTGTGTTATGTGCATCTGAGTTTATATGTCAATTTTTGGCTAAAAATGGGGAGTAAAGTATTAGTGTTATATGTTGTCCTGATGTTATGTTATGTCACATGTATTGACATGATGACCAACATTGTGATAGGACTTTGCTACTGCTAAGGAAAGAGTGGTGTTTTAGTGTTGCTTTTGCTGAATGCAACTATTAAGGGGGAACATGATAGTTTTCGAGGTTGGATGTACTGGAGAAAACTGCTGTTGTTACTGCTCTGATAAGTTTATATCTCAAGTTTGTGAGGCTGGATGTACTAGAGAAAACTGTTGTTGTTGCTGCTCTGATAAGTTTATATCTCAAGATTTATCATGGTTTGGTTGTTTTAGCCAAAATTTGGCAAAGGGGGAGATTGTTAGTTCCATGGTTCTATGATTGGCTAAATTTTGGTAAAACATGATTCTACACTGATGTTAAGCAAGATGTTATAACATCTTTATAAACTATTATGACAGTACTACTGTCATGTATTTCAGACAAATGTCGAAGACATCTTGGTCTGGTACAGCAGGCGCTGCTATTTTCATATCTTAACAGATGTGTTTTGGTTTGATGAGATCCTCTTGGATATACTTCATCGTTATGCGCAGGTCAAGGAGATTTATTAGGAACAAAGTGCAAATTTAATTGTATTTCATAAAAAGGATCTTTGAGACTTTTTAGGAAACTATAAAATATTTGTTCCTATTTTTGTGGAGTTATTGTGGAATCTTTTGTTCTATTTCCATGCAGAAAATCTTGAGAAGATTTGGAGTTTGATTGGATTTTATTTAATCAAATCTGAATTGGTGTTAATTATGAAAAGATTTGAAGAATTATCTTATGAAAAGATTTGAAGAATTATTTGATTTGATCTTATCAAATTTAGGTAGTTTTTGAGAAAGTCCAAACCCATACTAGAAGAGTCTATAAATAAGGACTTGCTAGACCTAAAGAAAAAAAGCATTCACAACAAGAGAATTGTGGGTGCAAATTAAGGGTTTAGGATTTTGAGAGTCTCTTGTCTGTGACTTTGTAAGTCACCCTTTGTATCTTTTGATGCATCGTGATAGACATATTTAGGTTGTATATTGTTCTTGATTGAAGCTGTTAAGCAACATCAAGTATTGTATTTGAAGAGTGTCTTCTATGTTTTATTAATCTGTTGTTATCACTGCTGTGATTGAGGGGGAGTGAGAGGTGTCTCATATCTAGGAGTGTCCTAGGTAGAAGTTGTACTGGGTAGGGATTAAGTGAGGGGTTGTAAACGGGGGAGTTTAGCTCTGAATTGATACTAATGATAGTGGATTTCCTTCCTGGCTTGGTTGCCCCCAGATGTAGGTGATGTTGCGCCGAACTAGGTTAACAATTCATTGTGTTATTTATATTTCTACATTTAATATTCTGCACAATTTAAATGGTTGGACAAATTGTTCTGTCAGTCTGTAGATGTTACAACATTTGTCATGGCACTGTTAATTCTTAAATTAAATCAAAATGCTCATGTTCTGTCCTTGTTATGTTTTTAGCAGAGATCATTGTTCTCGACATCTCTTAGGACATCTAAGATCCGCATACCAAAATTTCAAATTGTATTCCCGGATATCTAACATTGAAAATACAATAATTTTATGTTTGTTTCAAATTTTTAAAAATTATTTTTGGATATATTTTATTTCAAGGAACATTTTTACACATTATTTTTGTCACAATTGTTTTCATGTTTAAAGGGTGAGAATCCAACATTTTCATAAAAATACAATTTAACTAACTACAACTCCCACTTCTACTTACATTTATTTTATTTTTATTTTTTTGAATTTTTAAATTAAATAAATATTGAAACATTCGTAAGAGTTTTAAACTTGCATAGGAATAAAATAATAATCCTGGGAATTTGTTAAAACATACACAAACTATAATGGTGAATTAATGGAGAATTGAGTTAATTTGGAGAAGATGAAGTTTAGAGATTGAGAGAGACTAATTGAGTGTGAGAAGAATAATTAGCATTAACCACAATGTGGGAGCTTACAAGGCCTTTTATATGGCAAGTACACACAAACAATTGGATATAACAAAAACAGCTTAATCAAATAAGCTGATACAAACAGAAAACAGAAAAAATAGAAAAACGCCTCCATAACCGATTATGAGCCTGTGCCGGAACTTCCTCATCCAAAATACAAATCTGTAACCGGCTACGCCAAAACCCGTAACCGGTTACCACAACTAAAATGCCAAAAATTTATTTTCAACACACCACCTCATTTCAGTTGTTTCAAGTCCAGCATGCTCAAGCTTTTCTTCAACCTTTTGAATACCTCATTTGTTACCCCCTTGGTCAACAAATCAGCAACTTGGTCTTTGCTTTGACAATATCTCAATCGTAACTTGCCTTCACTCACTAGCTCCCTCAAATAATAAAACTGCATTTCTATGTGTTTGCTTCTTCTGTGTGCAATCAGATTCTTTGCAAGGTTAATTGCAGAAACATTATCAACCAGAAGCGTAGTAGCCTCAGCCTCATTGCTACCTAACTCCTTCAATAGATTCATGAGCCACATAGCTTGACATACACACAACAAAGTCGCAATATACTCGACTTCATAAAACGAGAGTGCTACCACCGGTTCCTTCTTCGAACACCAAGATATTGGTGTCCTACCAAACATATAGATATATCCAGTCATTGACTTTCTATCATCCTTATCACCACACCAATTAGAATCGGTGAAACCAAGTAAATCATATTTTTGGCTCGTATCTGATGCGGGAAAAATAATTCCACAACCAAGAGTTCCTTTAATGTATCTAAGGATTCTCTTGACTGCTGCCAAGTGTGACACTTTCGATCTCTCCATGAATCTACTAGCAATACCGACACTAAATGCCAAGTCTGGTCGTGTATTGCACAAATACCACAATGATCCAATCAATATCTTATATTACGTTGGATCCACATCTTGCTCATCCTCACTCTTTGACAGTTGCAACCTATAATGGCAGCATTGCAATGCTCTATTTCACACCTCTTCAAGATCTCAAGAGCATATCTCCTTTGATGCATGAGCAGTCTCATTTTTTACTTATGGAACTCTATGCCAAGTAAATATGTCTTAATGCCAAGGCCTGTCATCTCAAATTCATCCATAAGTTCACTTTTGAACTTAGATATACTTTTCTCACAACTGGCAGTAATCAATAAATTATCCACATATAAGCAAAGAATGATCACACCATCATTTGTATCCGATTTCACATAAACTCCATGTTCAGACACACACCACTTGAAACTAATATCAACAAGAAAGCCATCAATGCATTTGTTCCAAGCTCTTCGAGCTTGTTTCAAACCATATAAAACTTTATGCAATTTGTAGTACTTCAACTCTTGATTCTTCACTACAAATCCAGGGGGATGCTCAACATAAACCTCTTCATTAAGTGGACCATTCAAAAGCTCAGATTTGACGTCCATTTGATATATCGTCCAATCATTGTTATTCGCAATGCCAACAACTAATCATATGGTTTTAATCCTAGCCACAGGTGCAAACATTTCCTCAAAGTCTATACCTTCATGTTGCAAGAATCCCTTCGCTACCAATCGAGCCTTATGCTTGATCCCCTCGCCTTTGGGATTTACCTTCACTTTATAGACCCATCGTACACATATTGGCGTTTTTCCAAGTGGTAAATCGACTAACTCCCAAGTATCATTTTTTTCAATAGATTTCCTCTCCTCCTTCATTGCACATATCCATTTTGGATCGGTTAGAGTCTCTTCCGTGTTCACCAGTTCAGATTCAGTCATAAGCATAAAGTGAATGAAATCACCATCACCATTGATTTCGTTATCCCAAAATACTTCACATTCTTGGAGTCTCTGAGGCACAACTCTTTGCCTTGTTGGTCGTCTAACATTTCCCCCATTTTCGGCTTCGACCTGTTGCTGTATTGCACCTCCAAAATTTTGAAAATTCTGATTTTCCATCCCGTAACCGGTTACCGAATTCTCGTAATCGGTTATTCCTTTTGCAAAAGCAGTTCCAGCAAACTCAGAATCCAAAAATACACATGGTAATCGATTACCACTTTTCCCGTAATCGGTTACGAAGCCTGCATCAGCAAATTTTATGTTATTGTTAAGCTTCACAGTTCGTCGACCACAACATCTCGGCTTATCATGATCCTTTTTTTTACAACATCAAACAACTTATAACCTCGAATAAGGTGATAACCAATGAATAACATCATCTCACCCTTGTCGTCCAACTTCATTCAGCGCTGACCCGAAACGTGTTAAAATGCTATCGAACTGAAAACCTTCAAATGACTCACACTTGGTTTAAATTCAGACCATACCTCTTCTGGAGTCACCTTATCAAGCTTCTTTATAGGTCACCTGTTCAACAAATAAGTGGATGTAGAAACAACTTCACCCCATAGTTCCTTCGGCAAGTGTTTACCATTTATCATGCTTTGAACCATGTTCATTATCGAACATTTTTTCCTTTTGAAAATACCATTTTGTTGTGGCATTTAGGGTGGCACAATTTCACGCATTATCCCCTCTTCATCACAATACTTCCCAAACTGATTCGAGGTATACTCACCTCCACCATCCGTTTTAAGAATTTTGAGCTTTCGGCCATATTGTCACTCAACCATGGACTTGAATCATTTTAGCACATCAAATACCTCATCATTTCTCTTGATTAGGTATATTTATATCTTTATACTAAAATCATCGATAAATGTGACAAAATACCTATTGCCGCCATATGAATTGACTTGCATCATACCACACACATCAGTATACACCACCTCAAGATGATGCTTGGTCCTATGACCTGCATCCTTGTTGAAATTACTCTTGTGCATCTTCCCTTGTACACACTATTCACATATCTCACGAAAATTGAGATGTCCAAGACGGTAGTGCCATAACCATTCTTCTCGACTTGCCACTATAGCTAAACACCTATGCTCCATCACTTTCAACTCCATCTTGAAATTCCTATTGGCATCCATAGGAGCCTTAAGGATCAAAATACTGTTTGCATCCACAATAAGAAAAATCTTGTCTTCCAAACGAATTTTGTAACCCCTCTCATGCAATTGACCGATACTCAAGAGATTACACTTAATTCCAGGAATATACAAAACATCCTTGATCATAGAATGTCCATCATTCTTCTTTTCGATCAAAACATCACTGACACCTTCGGCCGCAAGAGTGGTATCATCAGCGAATTTTACGCTACATTTTGCAGTTTGATTCATTTGCACAAACCAATCATTTATAACTGTCATATGTGTTGAACAATTGGAGTCCAAGTACATTCATTGCTTCCTGAACTCCATCTCGAACTGTAATTATTACGTTTTACTCCGAACGCGTTTATGCAGCATTTTTTGAACTGCTGCATGCTGTCCCGCAATTGACAACTGCTACTGCTGCTACCCAACACCCCTCTAATGCCATAATTCTCCTCCATGATCATAACTAAGAGCGTATTCATCATCTATCTCTTCCCTTGCAACTTTAGCTTCATCGCTTTGATTCTCCCTTGATCTCATGTGACACTCTTTTACGAAATGACCAAATCTATGACTATTGTAAGACTTTAACTTACTCTTGTCAAACTTCTTGAAGTTGTTGCCTTGACCACTACCTTTGGAGCTGCTCTCACCCTTTTGCACCATTGAAACCTTTGAATTTTGTGGATCACTTCCACCGAAATTCTATGAATTTTGCTTCCCCTTCGAAGTCCACTTTCCTTTCGATCTTCTACTCTTCTCGTTAAGTCGTGCTTGCAAAACAACCTCCGTAGCTTTATCTCTTCCTCTCTCATCCATCATTTGCTCACGAGCCTCAAGAGAGCTTTGAAGCTCATCTTTGTTCAACGTCACAAGATCCTTCGACTCTTCGATAACCACTACAATGTTGTCAAATCTTGACGTTAAAGAAAACAAGATCTCCGCAAGCCTTGATTTGATTCACTAAACGCGTAATACGCGTCACATAATCATTGATTGTTTATTTCTCTTCCATTTGCATTAACTCGAATTGTCTCTTGTGAGTTTGTAACCTCACCACCTTAGCCTTAACAGCCCATGCATAAGCTTTCTTCAAGATCTCCCAAGCTTGCTTCGTCGACTCGCAATCGCCAACTTTCTCAAAATTGCCACCATCGATGTAAGAATGAATCATGAAAAGTGCATTGTAATCTTTCTTCTTTTTTTCCTTGAATGCAACCTTTTGAGCATCTGTAGCTTCGGCCCGAAGTGGTGTGACTCCATTGTTGATGATCTCAAGAACTTCTTGATACCCAAACATAACTTTTATTTGCTTCGTCCATTTGTCATAGCTCTTCGAATTAAGAACCAGAAGGTTGCTGGGAGTTCTATCGTTGAAAACGATACTCATTGTTGCAACAAAATTGAATCAGAACCAATACTTTTGATGTCAAATGTTAGAACATATACAAACTATAATGGTGAATTAATGGAGATTGAGTTAATTTGAAGAAGATAAAGTTAAGAGATTGAGAGAAAATTGAAAGAGAATAATTTGATGGTGAGAAGAATAATTGGCATTAATCATAATGTGAGAGCTTACAAGGCCTTCTATATGACAAGTACACATAAACAATTGGATATAACAAAAACAACTTAATCAAATAAACTGATACAAACAGAAAACAGAAAAGCGCCTTCGTAATTGGTTACACAAAATGTCGTAACTGATTATGAGCCCGTGTCAGCACTTCCTCAATCAAAATACAACTCCGTAATTAATTACAACAAAACTCATAACCGATTACTACAACTGAAATACCAAAAATCAATTTTCAACATAATAATTATTTTTTAACTTAAAACTCAAACTCATACACTAAGTTAATTCATTCCTTAATCTTTGATTCTTTTAATTATTACTTTTATCACAAAAATTTAACTATTTTAAAAAACAAATAAAATTAATGATATTATCGTTGCGTGTGTCTAAACAACAACACATCTCAACTCAAAATGTTTTGAATTCGAATTTAATTTTTTTAATTCAACGACTTTTGTGTTGCCAGGTAGTATTTGGATTCTACAACATCTCAAGGATTATATTCTTCTGATTCTGCTTGTAAAATTTTGGTTTAAAATAACAATAATAATAGTATTTCCTTCAAATTTTATCTTTTTCAATGAAGACAAAATCTTTTAAAATACACATATATTTTTGTGTGAATGATGTAAGCAACATATGAAAAGATATCCTATTATTAGATGTTACCCATTGGAAGCCACATATCCACGTGACAAGTCTCTGCACACCACCTGTTAGTGTTCATGTATGTAACCTGTAACACGCAAAAAAGAAAAAACACAGGAAGCAACCATGTGGAGTGTACACTACACATAGTTCCAAATCCCAAATCCAAAATGCCAATAAAATTTCTTCTTGTTAAAGTGTGTGTCACTATACATGATCCTAGTAACCAGCTATCTTGATCAGAACTGATAGTGCTACTGTTACAAGCAAGTTTGTCTATGTGGTGTACTCAATGATTGTCATGCTAGATGGTTAGTTAAATCATGGACCAACTTTGTCTCTGATATGAATAATCCTTCATGCTAGACAGAAAGATTGCTTGCTTATCAGAAATGTAAAATATGAATACAAGTCATAATACAACACCTTAGAACCAAAAGCAAATAAATCAAATACAAACTCATATCAAATCTATGGTTTGTAAATTATTTCTTCTGTCTCGTAATGAATATATTATTTGAATTCTGCGCAGTTCTTAAAATTATGAGTGAGTTATTTATCTAAATTGACATTGAATTTTGAATTAAATGTGTAAGTGATATAGAGTTTAATTTTTAATAATAATATTTATTTATATTTATATAAATAATTGATTTAGAAATTTTAAATATATAATAAAATGTGTCCACCATTGATTAAACTCCATTTTAAATATAATGGTAAGATATTTATTTTGAACCACATGTCAATGACTTATAATATAAGTTATAATGTTTGCTTATGTGTTGAGTTTATCTACCACCATCCATTCATTCAATTCAACAGTTCCTACTTTCAAAATTAACCCCATCTATTAGAATAAGAGTCTTGCTGACAAGTGTTTAAAAACACTTTTTTTTTTTAAGAATCTCAAATAAAAAAATATTTTATAAATAAAAAATAATCATTTCAATTTTTAAAATATTAAGTACACATATTTAAAAAAAAATATTTTAAGGTCATAAAGAGTGTTTATGAATTTGTTGAATTTTTTTTAAATAACTATATTTTTCAATAAAAATATCAATTTAATAGGAAATTAAAAAAAAAATTTAACTGACTATACCATATGACGAATGCCTTTAAATTTTTAAACTGACCGATTAGATTGGGCTTGAACTGAGTCGTCATCTCATATGACGTCAGCTCTAAAATCTCTATCCTAAGGTGCCATATCATATGACGAATGCCTTTAAAATAAAACCCAAATTTATAGAGGCGGCGCCATACCATATGGCGCCTCAGTTAGGGGCCCTATTTTTATATTATATATATATATATATATATATATATATATATATATATATATATATATATATATATATATATATATATATATATATATATATATATATATATATATATATATATATATATATATATATATATATATATATATATATATATATATATATATATATATATATATATATATATATATATATATATATATATATATATATATATATATATATATATATATATATATATATATATATATATATATATATATATATATATATATATATGTGTGTGTGTGTATATATACATACACACACACACACACACACACACATATATATATATATATATATATATATATATATATATATATATATATATATATATATATATATATATATATATATATATATATATATATATATATATATATATATATATATATATATATATATATATATATATATATATATATATATATATATATATATATATATATATATATATATATATATATATATATATATATATATATATATATATATATATATATATATATATATATATATATATATATATATATATATAAAATTAAAAGAAATAATAAATTATAATATTTATAATATAAAAAAGTGAAAATAGTATACAACAGATGAAAAAAGGAAAATTAATGAACGACTCTATCAAAACGACCACCAATTTCACATTGGAGAGGATTTGTGTGGCGTCGAGGTCTACCACGAGGTTGTTGAAGTGTATTTGATCTTTGCGTGTTAACCTGTGGAAGAGGTATTTGTTGAGATGATCCAGACATATCAGATCAATTTTGAAGCATTTGACCCCAATAGCCGGGCAGGCCGTTGCCAACGGCACTTCCGTAATTAACTTCAATGCTTATGTTTTCGTAGTTGGGACAGGGAGGTTGGGTCGGGTGTGGACGATATGGTTGTCCGAATTCGTACATCGAATCGGTTTGGAAACAATGTAATGGTTGTTATGGGGTTTGATAGTAAAAAAGTGGATAGGTATTTTGTTTGTAGGAAGATTGTTTGTTTATTCGTGGGGGGCTATAGTTGGCTGGTGTGGGGTCGAAATAACTATCTGGGCTATAGGTGGATGGGGTATGGTCGAGAGAGTTATCAGGGCTATAGGCAGAAGTGGTGTTGATTTCGGGAGACCGACGGTAGGGGTAATGATCTTGTGGTTGTGATTGAGTTGGTGACATGTATGAGTTACGGTTTTGGAAGATTGACTGGGTGTGCATAGTTATATTGGGTATAACGTGGTGTTTGATGTTGGGCATTGGGTTGTTGATGTGGGCTTGAGGAAGACGCATGTTG
Organism: Lathyrus sativus; assembly: GCA_963859935.3. Classification (NCBI taxonomy): domain Eukaryota; kingdom Viridiplantae; phylum Streptophyta; class Magnoliopsida; order Fabales; family Fabaceae; genus Lathyrus; species Lathyrus sativus. Next base: position 20,504,836 of record OZ012738.1, on the reverse strand, counting down.
TCTTGGGTCAATCAAATATGTCGGCTCAGACACAAATTGTTGTGATGTTATAACCGATCTAAACCAAATCATATTTTGATAACTTGGTCTAGCCCCTTCCACAATAGGGTCGGTTAAGATGTGTCGATGTTGGTTCTTAATGCAGACAAATCTCTTTTGCAAATTCCTTCAAATGATTTACACTCCATTGTTTATCCATCCTTAGTTGATGCCAGTCTACCAAAGACATCAGAGCGACTGGAATATCTTGATGCATCCCGAACTGCAGTTTCACCCGATCACTTTGGTGCATCTCCACTGTAGTAAACTGAATGATAGGTGTTTTAGCTGTCCACATGGCAACATCATTGGTGTTGGGCTAATGGTCGAGACCTTCGTACGACATCCAGACGAACTACATTAATAATATATTTAATGAGAAAAACAAGTATGTGGTTATTAAATAGACAAAGTAATGAGACATTGTTGGTAGATAAATTACATCGTCTGCCCTAATGTGTTCTATAAGGTTGCGGTAGACGATTATGGAGTTCCTGGGACATCTTTGGTAATTCATTCCCGGAACAAACCACCTAAAAAAAAGAGACACAAATAAATTAGTTACTAAGAAACATTGTACAAATAATTAAGTTACAAAGAAACATCGTTTGTATACTCGTATTAAAAATAAACTTACTTCTTAGCATAGGGGAATGTGAATGGATTCCGGTTGATTAGAGCAAGTGTTGGCATTCTAGACCAACCTCACGCTTGAAGGAGATAGGTGCGGCCATAAAAAGTACAAGAAGTTTTTTTTTTTTTTTTTGCATTTTTACATAATGAACTATATAGATGAGCGAGGACAACTGAACTCCAACTATATGTGCGCACTTTATTAATGTTGTGCAACAACGGTAAATACATAATATTTATACTATTTCCAGTACTTTTTGGAAATAAAAAATGAACAAATAATATCATAATATAGCATCGAGTTTTAAGTATCTTGTCATACTCGGTGGATTCCTCATTTAACATGACATTATTGTAGTGTTCTCTGAGGTATTTCAAATTAATACCTTTCCCCCTCGGCCGACCTTCACATTGTGGCTGAGGTGTTTTGACACATAGAGGGGCACCCAGTAAATCTTTGCAAAGTTGGTCATTAACACCAACTTTGTCGTTGACAGCCTTACCATTGAAGTGTAGACCAAGTAACATGTAGACATCTTGTAAAGTGACAGTACATTCACCGAAAGGAAGGTGAAATGTGTGGGTTTCTGGTCTCCGGCATTCTAGCAATGCTAGAAATAATTTGGGATCCAGTGAGTATGATTTGATTTTTATCAAATCACCAAACCCACATGCTTCTATGTATCCTTCTATGAATGGATCATGTGGTATGTAGTCATGCACACGACAGTGAAACTTTGATACATTATGCAAAAGAATATAAATATCATTAGTTTTAAAGGAAAATTCAACTTAGTAAAGAATGACAAAAAAAGCAAAATACTTACAAACTTTGTGATGTTCTCAATTGTTCCTCTGTGATCATTGCCCATTGTGAGTAGAGACATTGTGGGTTAAGTTTGATGAATGAAGTTTGTTGAGTGATGATAATATTTTGTTGAACATTTGAGGAGTAGAGTTTGTAATGTGATGAGAAGAGTTTTTTCCTTGATGAACATGTATTTATAATGGTTAAATGTGAGGAGGGGAGTCGCGTGAAAATGCATGCTGAAACATGATGACAATAGTGCAGGGAAGTGTGCAAGTGTAGTATTGTCATGCATGCAGAGTGTTGTGTTAAAAGTGTAGGTCTACTATGGTAATAGTGTAGGCATGTGAATACTACCACTATTAATGCATGCTGAAACATGATGATAATGGTGCAGGGAAGCGTGCAAGTGTAGTCTTGTTATGCATGTGAAGCCATTGCATGAGTGTAGTGTTGTCATGCATGTAGAGTATTGTGAAGATATAAGTTTTGCTAGAGTGTAGTGTTGTTCAGCATGTATAGTAAAATGTGGTCTTAAAAGTGAAGTCTTTGCATGTAAAATATAATTTCTGCTAGGGTATTAATGCATGCTGAATTTTTATGACAGTGGTGAAGGGAATCGTGCAAGTGTAGTCTTGTCATGCATATGAAGCCATTGCATGAGTGTAGTGTTGTCATGCATGCAGAGTGTTGTGAAAATATAAGTTTTACTAGAGTGTAGTGTTGTCAAGTATACATAGTAAAGTGTGGTCTTAAAAGTGAAGTATTTGCATGTAAAATATAATTTCTGCTAGGGTATTAATGCATGTTGGATTTTTATGACAATGGTGAAGAGAAGCGTGCAAGTGTAGTCTTTTATTACAAGATTCTTGGTCATTGTTATGCAGAGAATCTTACAGTAATTGATTGATAGAGTGAAGTGTTAAAGGTATGATTACATATTTATTTATTCATTTAATATACTTTTGGCTAGATGCTAGTGGTGTCATGCATGTAGAGTATAATGTAGTCTTAAAGATATGATCACATATTACAGATTCTTGTGTTGAGTTTTATAAATAATTATCAAATATATGATTACATATTTATTTATTCATTTAATTTCGTAACTTATTAACAAATAAAAATATTTTTGTAATTTATGTTGTGTTAAGTTGTCTAAATAACATTTTTAGAAAACAAGATGACATGAACATTTATTAGTAAGAAAGCGTGTAAAACAATATCCTACGAGACTAATAGTGTAGGCATGTGAACTATAATATCCTGCAAGACTAATAGTGTAGGCATACAAAGTGTAGTCTTGTCGTGCAGAGAATCTTGTAGGCATGCAGAGTGTAGTCATGCAGAGTGTAGGCATGCAGAGTGTATTCTTGTCGTGCAGAGAATTCTTTGGTAAGAAAGCGTGTAAAACCATATCCTGCAAGACTAATAAGTGCTAATTACTGAATAATAAAATCAGGATAAGACATGTGATGAGTGCGCATTTAGTAATAAAAAACAACACTACTACCCAACTATATTGTTATTAATATAATAGAGATAGTTGGTTTATTAGCATATCAATTAGTAGCATATCCCTCCAAACACAAAAATTTGTAAAACAATCCTTTCAAACACGAGTTTTGTAATGTATTTTTTATGGCTCAAACACCATAATACATTACCAGTGCATATTTAAACGGTGAGTTTTTTGAATGTAACTCAGCCAGTTTCAATTTTCGAAATACAGACGTTAATAGGTTTTTGATTGACAGAAGATCAAATTTTTTGCACTTGAAAGCGAGATTAGAAAAGAAATTACAGTGTGGTTTAGTTGGCCAAATAATCTACAAGAATTCTGTATTTTTTGGCGTACACGAGCGATGCAAAATTTTTCAATTAAAGATTTAAGATGATGAAGATGTGCGTAACATGTTTCTTAGTCATGAGTATTCTGGTTTCTTAGACGTTGAGCTATATATTACGTTACAACAACAACAATTGTCTCAATAACTTGATTCTTCTCAAGTTTTTTACGAATCTGATGACGAACAAGCTGAAGTCGATGCCATTGACAAAGAAGAAGAAGCAACTGAAGTCATTGTTGATGACATGGTAAACAACGAAGAAGACGTAGTACCAGCCAGTCATGTTTATTGCCCACCTCGATACATGACAAGTATTAACTTAGGTGACAATGAACCCTCAACAGATATTGTTTACAATCCATACTTGCCAACAAAAGAAGTATTAAAAGAGGGAGACAACTTTCGTACAAAAGAAGATTGTGTCCGAGTAATAAAACAATATCACATGGACTTATCAGCAGATTATAGAGTCAATCGAACAAATATGACTCTGTATAAGATCTATTGTCGTAACGAGGTGTGCCCATTTCGATTAACAGCATCTTTCCAAAAGAGAGGTGATTCATGGAAGATAGAGTCAATGGGTCCAGAGCACACTTGTATAATCACGAATCCAATGTAGGACCATTGCAAGTTCAGCTCTTAATTGATTTGCAAGAAATTCTGTTGGTCATTAGCCACGACCCTTCTTTGAAGCTGAGTGCCATAATTTCGCATATGATTCAAAGATACAATTACACTCTTTCGTACATGAAAGCATGGATTTCTAGGACTAAGGTGGTTGAAACGGTGTTAGGAAATTGGGAGGAGTCTTACAAAGAACTTCCAAAATACTTGGTGGCACTTAAACAATATTCTCCAGGGGTTGTTGCCATCTTGGAGACATTTCCGGCGTATACATAAGACATGACTTGCGTTAGTGGAAATGACATTTTCCACAGAATCTTCTGGGTGTTTGAACCATGTATCAAAGGCTTTTCTTACTTTGAACCTATTATTCAAGTTGATGGCACATGGTTGTACAGGAAATATAAGGGCACACTACTCATGAATGTGGCACAGGATGGGAACAACAATATTTTTCCAATAGCCTTCGCTCTAGTTGAAGTGGAGACTGCTGGGGGTTGGAGTTTTTTCCTTAAAAATCTCTGGTTATGCGTTTCTCCTCAGCCTAACTTATGTTTGATCTTTGATAGACACTCATCAACCGAGAGTGCATATAAGAATTTTGATAACGGTTGGCAGGATCCTCCCACAAACCATGTGTATTACATAAGACACATAGCCTAAAATTTCATGAGGGAAATCAAAGACAAAATGCTCAGGAAGAAGGTTGTGAACGCATGGTATGTACTAACAGAGCCCACATTCAAACATTATCGTGGCGAGATCAGACTGACAAAAGCAGATGCATTAAGATGGGTTGATAATATTCATAAAGAGAAATGGACAAGGGCATAAGACAATGGTGTGCGATGGGGCCACATGACAACTAACCTCGTTGAATCAATGAATTTTCTTTTCAAGGGAATCTGAAACCTACCGATAACTGCCTTAGGCAACATATTTTAGGCTCGGGGCACTCTTTGATAACAGATGTACAAAGTGGGGTTCATTATTACAATTTGAGCAGTTGTACAGTAATAGTTCAATGAAATTCATGAAAGACGAAGCTGCCAAAGCCAACACATATGTGATCACAATATTTGACCGTAATAAAGGTTGGTTTAGTGTTGCAGAGTCAATTGATCACAATGAAGGAAGGCTTAGGGGATGTTATTGAGTGGAACCGGATAGGAGTTGGTGTGATTGTGGAAAGTTTCAGGCATTTTGTATGCCTTGCTCCCATGTTATAGCAGCATGTTCAAAGGCTCGTCAGGATCCAACCAACTATCTTTCTGCTATTCACCAAGTGATAAGTCTCTGCAATGTCTATAGAAGTAGCTATTAAGTGGTGGCAAAGGAAGACTATTGGCCTCCATATGAAGGATAAATTGTCTGGCATTATGATTTGATGCGAAGAAAGAAAAAGGGCGGCTTTATAGCACGCGTATTCGGACGGAGATGAATACAGCAAACAAAATGGTCAGATTATGTAGTTCGTGCTAGAAACCAGGACATAATCATACAAAATGTCCCAATGTAGGATCAAGCACAGGATCATAGTTTCTAAGGTAATTGTGTCTCTTTAAATCAACAACAAATTTCATTCTATTGATAGCATATCTAAGCGATTATAATTAACAGTAACATAAATTAAACAATCATAACTTAATAGTAAAACAACAATTAGAAAATAACAACAACATAACCTAATATCAAAATAACAATCCGAAAATAACAACAACATACCCTCATAAAACAACTCAATGCATCAACTTGTCTAGGATATTACAACCATTAAGGTAATCTTCTTTGGTGTTAACATCACCATAAGGATACAAACATCATTTTCCACTTTTCCCCAATCACGAGTAACTCCGTTTCTCCCTGACTCATCAACTAACCTCTCAATTTTACTGATCTTTTCACCTACAACAATATCTTCTTCTAGCCAGCGGTTTAGTTCCCTATGCAAATGCTCCAAAGTCCGCGTGTTCTATAGTAAGACCTTCATCGGAGGCTTTGTTGCTGAAAAATAAAGTAGGGAATTTCTTTTCATTAGAGGAAATCTTGGAAGCGGTTCCTCCGATGATGATGATGACGACGATGAACGTTGATTTAGAAATGCAGACGTTCTAGAATGATTTGAAAATTATGAAGAGTTGAGTCTATTGGTGATAATTGTTGTGAAACAAAATATAAGTGTGCAGTATTATTTATAGAAAAATGAAATAGTACGGGCCGCATATGATATGGAAAAACCACCTTTCATGAAACAAAATATAAAACAAATAATTAAAAAAAAAAGTGGGATCCAATTGAGGCACCATATGGTATGAAGCCTCCTCTGTAGGCTAGAGTTTCATTTTAAAGGCATTCGCCATATGGTATGGCGCCTTAGGGTAACATTTTTAGAGCTGGCGCCATATGAGATGACGAATCAGTTCAAGCCCAATCTGATCAACCATTTCATATGGCGCCTCAATGTTGAAATATAGCCAATTTGGAAAATTTTTTGAACTCCCTATTAAAGTGGTATTTTTATTGAAAAATATAGTTATTTTAAAAAGAATCGCATTTGTTTCCTTGAAATAAATAAGGATTAAGATAAGTTACAAAAATGTTATGAACTGTGAACAGGGGAGAAGGAGGTTATGCAGTAAAGAAAAGATACTCACTAACTTTAGCAATATTCTTTTTGTCTGCCTTTTCATTCATCAACCAAGGAATATATATATATATATATATATATATATATATATATATATATATATATATATATATATATATATATATATATATATATATATATATATATATATATATATATATATATATATATATATATATATATATATATATATATATATATATATATATATATATATATATCCAAACTAAATGAGAATCCAAGGAATTCTCGCTAGCCTAACAAACTTGTGAGTGGCATAACAAACTTATGACGTAATAAAATCTAGCAGCCTGTGACTAAGTAAAACAGACTCAACAGAAATAGACAACATATTCCCTAAGACTTCTAGAAGCTTACTCACTTATTCCTACCCCCCTTCTTAAGAGAAGGAATCACAAAGTCTTGGAAATTCCTGGGTCTGGCATTGTTTCTTTTGGGCCTGAGTTTGACTTGAAATCCATGATCCTCATCATTGCTAATAAGCTCATGTTCCTCATTCATAACATCCCTTGGTTCATCGAGACAAACCTTGTCCTCAAGGTTAAATTCCGTATAATTAGCACGAATGTCTTGATAATCTTCCCAAGTAGCATCTTCGGGAAACAGGACCTCCCACTGAATTAAAACTCTGGTTGGCTCTCCATTGTCTAATTCCCAATCCAACACCGTAAGAGGACGAATCTTAGGCAAGTTCCCCACAGTTTCCAAAGGCAAATCTAAGGCTGGAATCGAATCGTCAAAACAAGGTTTAAGTTGAGGCACATGGAATACGGGATGTATGCGACAGGAAGGAGGAAGTTCCAATCGAAAAGCTATGTCACTAACCGTGCTCACCAGTTTGAAAGGTCCATAGTATCGCTTTGCTAGCTTGTGAATGCGTCTTCCTGCCACTGAGTTTTGACGATAAGGCCTGAGCTTCACGAAGACTTTATCCCCCACCTGGAATTTGTGTGGTATGCGCTTCTGATCAGCCTGCTCCTTCATGGTTTCTTGCGCCTTTAATAATTTCTTTTTCAAGAGCTGCAATACCTCTGTCCGCTCTAATTCGGTGGCTTCTATTGCCTACAACGTAGTTGAACCCATGATATAATCATTCAGGGTTGGTGGTGTGCGACCATAAACCACCTGGAATGGTGAGAATCCTGTATATGTATGAATGGATGTGTTGTAATGCCATTCATCCCAGTGGAGGTAATTTCCCCAATGCTCTGGAGTGTCATGCACAAAACAACGCAAGTACTGTTGCAAGACCTTATTAACAATCTCTGTTTGATCGTCGCTTTGGAGATGATAGGTTGAGGACATCGGTAGCTTAGTACCACTCAAACGGAACAGTTCTTGCCAAAAATGACTTAGAAAAATCGGATCTCTGTCAGAAACGATACTTCTAGGCATTCCGTGCAGCTTGCATATCATACGAGCGAACAAATCTGCTACCTTTACTGCAGTGAACTGTGTAGGTAACATTCCAAAGTGTGCTGCCTTAGACAGACGATCTACCACCACCAGAATAGTTGTGTTTGTTTGGAAAGAAGGGAGCCCAACCACGAAATCCAATGAAATATCTTCCCACACTCGATGCGGGATTGGTAATGGGTGTAACAACCCATAAGGGGAATGATTCGCTGGTTTGGTTTGTTGACACACCGCACAAGCTTTGAAAAATGTCGCTACATCTTTACGCATACCATACCAAAAAACATTCTCTTGAAGACGGCCAAAAGTGTGATGCACTCCACTATGTCCTCCTAGGGGTGAAGCATGAAACTCCTCCAACAACATGTGTTTCAGGGAGGAAGTGGCTGGTACAAACAGTCTCCCTTTGAAGAAGGCTAGTCCATCCTTGATCTGAAAATGAGGGAAGATTTCAGGATGATTTGGAACGTTTTGAATCCACTGTTGGAATTCATCATCAACACTCAGTTGTGCCTTGAATTTCTCAAGGAAATCTAAATGTGGAACTGTGATCACTAAACAATGCACACGAGATAAGGCATCAGCTACTCGATTTTGTGCCCCGGGTTTGTAAATAATCTCATAGGAGTAGCCTAGCAGCTTGGCTAGATAGAATTGTTGTTCTGGGGTCTGTATCACTTGAGTCATCAGTTCCCGTAAGCTTCTTTGATCTGTATGTATCGTGAATGTAGTACCCAAGAGATATGTCCTCCACTTTTTGACTGCAGACGTAATAGCACAGAGTTCCCTAACATAAGTAGATGCCTGGAGTAGTCGAGGACAAATCTGTTTACTGTAATAGCAGATGGGGTGACCCTGCTGAATTAATACCGCACCCCTTCCACTCCCGGAGGCATCTGTTTCGAGTATAAAGCGTTCCTCAAAGTTAGGTAAACTCAATACCGGTGCGGTACTCATAGACTCCTTCAGTTTTTCAAATGCCACCTGAGCTGATTCAGTCCAAACAAAAGCGTCTTGTTTTAATAAAGCTGTGAGTGGAGCAGCTATAGTTGCGTAATGTTTGACGAACTTCCGGTAAAAACCAGTCAACCCAAGGAACCCTCTCAATTGCTTAACGTTGCGAGGTTTTGGCCAATCAATCATTGCAGCAATCTTTGAAGGATCAGGTCCTACCCCTTCAGCCGACACCACATGTCCAAGGTATTCAATTGAATTCTGAGCAATTACACACTTAGATCGCTTCAGGCAGAAACTGTTGTCAAGCAGGCATTGAAAAACAATCTCCAAATGTTGCAAGTGAGCATCCCAAGTGGGGCTATATATCAGGATGTCATCAAAGAAGACAATAACAAAGCGGCGCAAGAAAGGTTAAAAAATCAAGTTCATAGTAGCCTGGAATGTAGATGGTGCATTGCAGAGACCAAGGGGCATTACCAGAAATTCATAGTGGCCTTGATGGGTGCGAAACGCCGTTTTATGGATATCCCCCTGAGCCATCCGTATCTGATGGTATCCAGAACGTAAGTCCAACTTTGAGAACCACTGAGTGCCATAAAGCTCGTCCAATAGCTCATCGATGACAGAGATGGGAAATCGGTATTTGACGATAATGGCATTCAACGCTCTGTAATCAACACAAAACCTCCAAGACCCGTCTTTTTTCCGAACCAACAATATGGGTGACGAAAATGCACTAGCACTGGGTTGTATCAGACCATTGGCTAACATCTCCTTAATCTGAAGCTCAATCTCATTTTTTTGAAAATGAGGGTAGCGATAGGGTCGCACATTGATTGGGTTGGAGGAATTTGAGAGGTTAATTTTGTGGTCTACTGGTCTGATCGGTGGAAGGGCAGTAGGTGTTTGGAAGAGAGCTTCAAATTTGTCAAGGATTGGAGAAATTTGGGGGTGTTGAGTGGCAGGTTCGTCGTTTATGTTTTTTGTGTCAACAAGTTGCAGGTGCAGGAATGTATCAATAGCGTTAGTATGAACTAGACGTTGAAGTTGGTGGATATTGGATTCCCGTGGACTTGGTTTCGGAGCCCCCGATAATTGGACCGGTTTCTCATCAATGTAAAAACTCATTGTGAGTTTATCATAATCTATTAACACTGGGCCTAAGGTCTTAAGCCATTGCACCCCCAAAACTAATTCTGCCCCACATAGTGGTAATACAAATAAATCCACAGTAAACTCATGTGGGCCCAGTAATAAGGATACTTGAGAACACATGGTAGTGCATGAGAGTTTCTCACCGTTTCCCACAAGCACTTTGAAAGATTGGGCCGGTTGGGTAGGGAGGTCCAATTGTTTCACCACTCTATCTTGTAGGAAGTTATGTGTGTTGCCACTGTCAATGAGGACACCCATTGGATTTTGGCGAATTTGGCCCAACACGCACAGTGTTTGGGGAATAGAATGGCCCATGAGGGCATGTAAGCTAATCTGGGTCGGGTCGGGTTCTTGGTGAAAAGCTTCAACTTGGGTCACGGTTTCCGAAAGTTGTAGCTGTAAGGTGGTGTCGACATCCTCGTCTGGTTCCACAATCAACAAATGGAACGATCGCTTGCAACGATGACCTTGAGTATACTTCTCATCGCAGTTGTAACACAATCCCTTCTCACGGCGGGCTTGTAACTCGGCCGGAGAGAGTCGTTTGATGGGGGTAGTTTTGGGCGGAGTGACCATCATCGTTGGCCGAAAAGATGGGGGTGGAAGCAGTGTAGTGGCGGTTGGGAGGCTTTTTGCTGGGACAGAAGAATGTGAAGCCCGATCTGCTAATTTCTCCTCCATAAGTTTGGCGAGATTGATAGCATGTGTGAGTGTGAGTGGCTGAAACGCCTGGACCTCCCGACGGATTGTCGATTTAAGGCCGGAGACGAAACAGCTGAGATAAAAAGGCGGTGGTAAGCCGGTGATTCTGTCAGCCAACAACTCAAACTGACCTTGATATTCCTTCACAGAGCCAATTTGGGTGAGTTTGAACAGAGCTCCTTTGGGATCCTCATACTGTGATGGTGCAAATCTCGTCTCCAGCGCGTGAAGAAACGATGACCATGTGAGGATCTGGCCGTTGGAGTGCATCCATTGAAACCACGACAACGCTTCCCCATCCATGTAAAACGAGGCAATCCGAAGACGTTGTTCGTCGGGTGTCAAATGGTAGTCAAAGAACTGGTTGATCTTGAAGATCCAACCCATGGGGTCAGAGCCATCAAAGCGTGGAATGTCCAACTTGATGGACGTCACCGACATGGTGGTCATGGTTGGACCAAACAGATTGAACCCTAGGGGGCCAAGGCGGGTACGAATGCACTGAAACTCATCAGTGATGTGATTATGAAAGGCTTGTTGATTAAGGATGAGACTGTTGATGGAAGCTGCAAGCTCTTCAATGGTGGGAGGTGAAGACATGATCAATGAAAAGCACCAAATTGTTATGAACTGTGAACAGGGGAGAAGGAGGTTATGCAGTAAAGAAAAGATACTCACTAACTTTAGCAATATTCTTTTTGTCTGCCTTTTCATTCATCAACCAAGGAATACATATATAGCCAAACTAAATGAGAATCCAAGGAATTCTCGCTAGCCTAACAAACTTGTGAGTGGCATAACAAACTTATGACATAATAAAATCTAGCAGCCTGTGACTAAGCAAAACAGACTCAACAGAAAAGGACAACATATTCCCTAAGACTTCTAGAAGCTTACTCACTTATTCCTACCCCCCTTCTTAAGAGAAGGAATCACAAAGTCTTGGAAATGTCTGGGCCTGACACTGTTTCTTTTGGGCCTGAGTTTGACTTGAAATTCATGATCCTCATCATTGCTAATAAGCTCATGTTCCTCATTCATAACAAAAAACTAACCGAAATTTACAATCTAATATACATGTATTCATGTTTCACTATTTTTTATAAATAAAAAATGCTTAGTTATTTTTAAAAGCTTGTTTAGTCAAAAACTAGGTCAGAGACATATAAAGAATCTTTTAAACCATCAAATCGGTCTATTTAAATAAAATTGATAAATTGATTATTAATATTATATTATAATTTATATTTTAAATTAAAACTATTTTTTTAAAAAAATTATTTTGAAGAACTTGTGAAAATAAATTGAAAAAATCATATGAATAATATCATAGATTGTTTTAATGAGTTCTCAAAAACAAAGAGCCTCACAAAATATAAATTATTAATTGGTAAGCTCATAGAAATCAATCTAAATAAACTCATTATTCTTTTAACTTATTAATTTATTTAAACATTAATTGAATTGCTTATTTACATATATTCAAATAAAATAAACTTTAAAATAAACTAATAAATCAATCAGACATTTTAAAAAACCTGACTTAAGCCTAACAATAAGTTTTTGATAGACGGTAAGTCATGCTTAATTTTGAATTTTTTAAAAAGTCAAGATTAGATTGAAAAATCCTAACTCGGTCTAACTTATTCTCATCCATAGACGCAAAAAATATAATTTAGACTTGTAACCGAATAAATTTTTAAAAAAATAGTATATTACTCATCACAAGTTTTTTTTTTAAATTTCCTAATAGTCCACAAACAATTACTCAAATTGTTTTTGAACAAATTGCATCAACTAACACATTGTAAATATTGTGAAGTTAAAAGGTCTGATTACACAATGAAATTTGATGCATGGAGACAAATAATAATGATAATCAAAATAAATGGCATTAAAAAAACTCTATATGCAATAATACAATAACTTAACTTGACAGAAGAAGATAAAAGACAAGAAATTCAATAACACGTTTACATACTCTAGGGGAAAGATCAGCTCTGATTCATTAATTTCCAAGAATTATCACAAAAGATTACAAATGGGTTAAAGAAAAAGTCATCGGAGTTCTTAAGAATAAACTATATTTTATACCCATGTATTTTCCAATCTCTCAATCTCTCAAAATTTGAACCACACAAGCCCAAGGTGGGTTAGAAGTATATCTCATATACTACTTAGATAGCTCCAAGGGTTTATGAATTCCAAGAACATGCTCTTAAGAATTTACCTTTGACTATCTAAGACAACCACTAGAATTTTCAAACATTTTTTTATCTTCAACTCTAAAGTTCTGAAGGTTGTGAAGACAAGAATGATAGAGATACATATTTATAATTATTGAAACCCAATTGATCCATAACAAGTCCAAAACATAATTTATTAATGAACACATCTACTAACAAAAAACCAAAATTTAAATACACGTAAACCTAGAAAAACTGACCATAACTTCGAATGACTGAACCTCCGGTGGACTCGGACACACTGTTGCACCATCGTCACCGACTCTGCCTCCATGCTGATTTCTAGTTTCTATAGTTTTAAAACATGTTTCCTTTCTCTTTATTACTTAAGATTTTAAGTCGTACTTCAATAACCTCCACCTTGACTTGAAACCACGACGATGTCAATTGACCAATCAACCATATTATTGCTCTCTACCAATTCAATATCTATTGAACAATTTTATCAAGTTCATGCCTTGATTGACCCTTGATCTTGCCACTTGCATCAATTTTCTGCCAACCATTTTTTTGTTGATTCAATATTATAACAAGCCCTAATTATGGTCCACTTGCTTTAAAATGTCTTCTTAAAGGTCCATGTTTATGAATTTTACAACCTTTCAACAATATGTAAAGCATAACACTCAAGGCTTACATAAAAAATCCTTTGAGATGGTACAATCTCTCTCCTTAACTTATCACAATTCAAATGATAATCAGAGGTCTCTTTAGTCATTCCCTCATTAATAATAATATCCATAGTAGAAAGTAAACCATCACATCAAATTGAGTCTTCCCCACCATAGTTTCCAAAACATTCATCCCTAGGTCTTTACTCTTCTTCCCTTGACGAAACTCACTGAAAGTAATACATTTGCGATTGATGAACTTTGATTCTCCAGGTTTAACTTCCAAAAACTCATAACCCTTCCTACGTCTTGGATAACCATTGAAGATATGATTTTCAACTTTTCCATCAAGTAGAATTGGCTTGATTTGATCAATAAGCAAAATTTTGATAGCCTTCAAAACAGAGTAGGTTATAGTCTTCCTACTTCAAACTTCCATAAGTGTTTTTGAAGTTTATTATTGTAAATGAACCCCTGACAATTGGGTAATCTGATTGACATCAACCTTACCCCATAAATGAATGACAACTCAGTAGTCAAATCTGTTTTTATCCTTTGTCTTATGTTGAACTCATTAAAGTGCTTTTAAACAACCTTCATGCATCACCAAGCCTTAACCTCAAATCCCATAACTTTTTCTTTTCATGAAAGTCTTCACTAGTTGTTGATGAATTAATGATAACATTAGAAAATTCTAAAACATATGAGATACATATTTTAGACCTTTTAGCTATGATGACTTTACCATATGAAGTCTTCAATATTGCATGTTCAACTCTATTGCAATAGCCTAGATCATCAAACATGTTTATGGATAACATATTACACTTTAAATTTGGAATTTACCTTACATTGTTAAGAATAAACTCATGATCATTGAGCATTTTAAATCTTATTGTACTAATACCATGAACCTTGCAAGCGTTATTGTTACCAAGGTGAATTGCTCCATCTTCTTACAACTTTAAAGTCTCAAAGTATTATTTTCCTAGACACCTGTCATAAAAGAAAGCTGAGTCCACGACATAAACCTTTCCAGTCTCTAAACTTGACATCAATAATGCATCAATACTTTTATAACAATCTTCATCACATGCAACAAAAATATGAACAAAAACTTCATTGTCCTCCTTCTCAAGACAAACCTTTTGAAAATGACTTGGTTTTTGACAAATAAAGCATTTAAAACTTGACTTGTCAAACTTATTTGATTTGGACATCCCTTTTGTTCACTTTCTCCTCTCGAGACACTCAATTCTTCACCATTATCGCCAATATTCAAATCTATTACCTTTGAAAATTCTTTGGATCTCAAATTTGTTTGGACTTTATCCAAAGTAATAGTATATTCTTTACCATAGAGAAAGACATCCTTAAAGAGCTCAATGGATCTAGGTAATAATCTCAACAAGAGTAGATTCGTATCCCCATATTCAATTTTCACATCAACATTGGCGCCTTAGGGTAACATTTTTAGAGCTGGCGCCATATGAGATGACGAATCAGTTCAAGCCCAATCTGATCAGCCATTTCATATGGCGCCTCAATGTTGAAATATAGCCAATTTGGAAATTTTTTTGAACTCCCTATTAAAGTGGTATTTTTATTGAAAAATATAGTTATTTTAAAAAGAATCGCATTTGTTTCCTTGAAATAAATAAGGATTAAGATAAGTTACAAAAATGTTATGAACTGTGAACAGGGGAGAAGGAGGTTATGCAGTAAAGAAAAGATACTCACTAACTTTAGCAATATTCTTTTTGTCTGCCTTTTCATTCATCAACCAAGGAATATATATATATATATATATATATATATATATATATATATATATATATATATATATATATATATATATATATATATATATATATATATATATATATATATATATATATATATATATATATATATATATATATATATATATATATATATATATATATATATATATATATATATATATATATATATATATATATATATATATATATATATATATATATATATATTGTTCCGGTGTGGGCCTCACCTCGGCAGGCCCAATACCAAATGCGGCCCAACAAGCGAACTGGGCACGCCTGGCACGCGCCCCTCCGAACGAGCAGGACTGGCCGCCGGGCACAAGCTACCGCTCCGCGTCCCTTTTTTGTCGCCCGTCACGCCGGACGAGCAAGACTACCCGGGCTCCCCTCCGCAGGGAGAATAACGTGCTCGGCGCACGTTCTCCACGTGCTCCCCTCCGCGGGGACACGTCATCGGCCAACCGCCCACCTCCGAAAGAGCAGGTCAAACCCACTTTCCGGAGACCTAGGAGCGGTTGGACTAGGGCGAAGACCACGTCCTGGTCTTCACTACGCCACGTAAGCCCTAGCAGTCATTAGGGTTGGGCCTGGTCATCCAGCCCACCTCAAATGACCGTTGGCCCAGCGCTGGGGTCTCTCTATAAATACCCTCTTCCTCAAGAGGGTCAGGTAACTCTTCTTGCCCCTTTTTCTGTACTATTGATTCCTCTCTGTCCAACTTCTTACTTGGGCGTCAGAGTGTTTTGCAGGTACACCCCTCCTCTTTCTTACCCCGGCGAACAGATAAACGTCCAGCGAAGTGTGGCCAGTCCGTGATCCCTCCTGATCAGGTCAGATCAGTGGCGCCGTCTGTGGGAACTGAAACTTCCCCGTTACTCCGAGCAGAAAAACCAAAAGTTTCACCAAACCTCCACGGTCATGGCCAGCCCACGCCGCGATGACACTCCGCACGAGCTTGCGCTCAACACCGCCACCAACGGGAAGCAGATAGGAACGACACGCCTGACGGAAGCCGACGAAAGGGACGGGCGAACTGCTTCACCATCATCCGAGGAACGGCCCCTACAGGCCGACCATCGCCCCCCGAGCCCGCCAGCATTCCACCCCGTTCCCATCCCGGCGGGAGCAGACCCAACGGTAGCCGCTCTCTTTGCAGCCATCAACCAGACGAACCAGCTGCTGTTCCAACAGAACGCTAGAATTGGAGCATTGGAACGCGGCGGCTCCCCGAGGTACCCCCAGCGGGAAGACCAGAACGGAGGTTCGAGGAGCCCCTCACCTCGACTCAGGAACCGCCGACCACGGCTGGAGAGACACCGCCCGCAAGCGACACGGGAGCGCACCAGATCCCCGGCGAGGCACGGTCGCGGGAGGAACCAGAACGCCGCGGCGATCCCAACCGAGGAACCCCGAGGCGGGAACTCAGGCCGAAGATCAAGGACCCGAAACCCGGGACACACCGCGAACGGCTCATCTCCCCCGAGATCCCCGGCGCACAGCGACGAGGATGACTACCGCACCCCACTATCCCGGGAGATCATGGCAGCCCCCATACCCCAAGGAATGGAGAAACCACCGACGCTGTCAACGTACGACGGCACCTCCGACCCGGACGATCATCTGGAAGATATCGAGGCTATGCTCGACTACCGAAATGTCCGGGGAGCTATTAAATGCAGACTCTTCCCGACGACTCTGAGGAAAGGCGCTATGACCTGGTACAAAAGTCTGGAGCCCGAATCAGTTACGTCGTGGAGGGTCTTGAAGGACCTATTCTCCAAACACTTCACGGCGTCCCGGCGTCACCCGAAGACGGAAGCAGTCCTCGGGGCGATCATCCAAGGCCCCGACGAACCCCTCCGGAAATACATCGAAAGGTTTACTCGGGAAGCCGTACAGGTGACGACTTCCGACGAAATGAAACGCTACTTAATGGAACAAGGCCTGCGCCATGACTCCAAATTCTACGAGGCCGTAGGCATACACCGGCCCACGTCCCTCCAAGACTTCCTCGACAGGGCCGCACATTACATCCGGTTCGAGGAAACACAAGCGGCCAACTCCGCTCGCGACACCCGAGACAGAGAAGCCCCCCGCGGGCACCGAGACGACGGAGCTTCGAGCCACCGACGAGGAGGGGACCGCCGTCGGGATGACCGCCGCCGCGAACCCCGCGAACAGCGCGAGCCACGCGGCCCGGCAGGAAGGTTCACCGAATACACCGCCTTGGTCGCTTCACGCGAACGCATACTGGCCGAATGCGCTAAAACCGAGTTTGTGCAGGGAGGTGTCCGTTTTCCACGACCAACGCCCCCCAAACCCAACGTGGACAAGTCAAAGTACTGCCGGTTCCACAGGACCCACGGGCATGTAACGGAAGACTGCATTCATCTCAAGGATGCGATCGAAATCCTAATCAAAGACGGGCACCTAAAGCGATACACCCGAGGAGGTGAACCACCCAGGTCGGAGGCTCCGGAGGCTAAGAAAATCGAGGAACTCCCCTCCCCAGAGGACGGCGAGAGACTCCAGATCGCGCTGTGCGTCAGCCGCCCCGAGGATTGGTTCGCGAGCAGAGGATTTGGCATCCCCGAAGGACCCAGCCTAGTCGACGAGCCAATCCGACCAACCAGCCGATGGGAATACTTCCCCAGAGCCATGGTCATCTCTGATGGAGCTACGAGGAGTCTGTCCGTAGGATCTGTGAAAAGGAAATTCGACGAACTCATCGCGGGCAACTCCGGCAAGATGAGCACGCTCGACAGATTCCGAGGCCGCTCCAACCCGATCACATTCTACCTCGAAGAACTACCCGGGGGATCTCCCAATTCCAACATACCCTTGCTCATACGTGCACGAATGGCAAACTTCGACGTCAGGCGCCTCCTCGTCGACGGTGGGAGCTCGGTTGACATAATGTACTCACATTTGTTCACAACTCTCCAGCTCAACGAATCCAACCTCTCCCCCTACGTAGGCTCCGACCTCCAGGGGTTCAACGGGACGACGAAGAGACCCTGGGGATACGTGGAACTGAAAGTCACCTTTGGGGAAGAGGAAACGGCCAGAGACATCAGCGTCCGCTTCTTAGTCATCGAATGCCCGTCCCTATATAACTGCATCCTGGGCAGGACGACGATAGCAGAGCTCACCGCGGTACCCTCCACCGTCCACCTGAAGATGAAATATTACACGAGAAGGGGAGCCGTGGTCACCCTCAACGGCGACATCGAAGCTGCCCGAAGGTGTTTCGAAGCCGCGCTGAAAGGCCTCGACTCCATCGCTCCACCGACCAAAAGGGAAGCGCCAAGCGCTACGCCAAAGGACAAACCAACAGAGCTGGTCGGATCCGTTGAGCTCGACAGTCGCTTCACCGACGAGCTCGACAATAAAAAGACTAACGAAGCCAACGAGCAGCCCCCGCACCCAGCGCGCCCCATCCCGGATGGCGAATTCGAGCTCATTCCACTCGGGGAAGACACAACCAGAACCGTGAGGATAGGCGCAGGACTCCCCGACCTCGCGAAACGACAGCTCCAAGCCTGCCTCCGCGAGAACGCCGACCTCTTCGCCTGGAGCGCCACGGAAATGCCGAGACTCGACCCTGAGGTCGCCTGCCACCAGCTGTCCATCAACCCAACCGCAAAGGCCGTGGTACAACGCCGACGCCGCCAGTCCCCCGAAAAATCGGCAGCAGCCGAACAAGCTGTAAAAGACCTCTTAGAGGCAAATTTTATTTCGGAAGCCCGGTATTCCACCTGGCTGTCCAACGTTGTACTTGTTAAAAAGAATAATGGAAAATGGCGCATGTGTGTTGACTACACCGACCTCAACCGGGCATGTCCTAAGGACGCCTACCCCCTCCCCAATATCGACAAGCTCGTCGACAACTCGGCGGGCTACAAACTCTTATCCTTCATGGACGCATACTCGGGATACAACCAGATCCCGATGGCCGAACACGACAAACAGGCCACGGCCTTCATGACAGCATCGGGCAATTACTATTACAACGTGATGCCCTTCGGCCTCAAAAACGCCGGGGCCACGTACCAACGGATGATGAACCACGTCTTCTGCGACGAGATCGGGGACATGCTCGAAGTATATATGGACGACATGATCGTCAAATCCGCCGCGGAAGACAACCACGCGGCACACCTCCAGAAGGTCTTCAAGACCGCGAGATCATGTCGCATGCGTTTTAACCCGGAGAAATGCACTTTCGGCGTCTGCGTCGGCAAATTCCTCGGCTACTACTCGACCGAACGGGGGATCGAAGCCAATCCGGACAAATGCCACGCCTTCTCCAATATAACCACACCGACCACGAAGCGTGCCATCCAGTCCCTCAACGGCGTGCTAGCCTCCCTCTCGCGATTCATCGCGAGATCGGCCCAACACGCCCTCCCGTTCTTCAAATTGCTCAGGAAAGAGACCAAGTTCGAATGGACGGACGAGTGTTAGAAAGCCCTTCGCCACCTCAAACGCGTCCTCTCCGAACCACCAGTACTGACGCGCCCCGCGACGGGCGAAACCCTGTATTTGTATCTGGCCGTCTCTAACGAAGCCGTCAGCGCCGTCCTCGTGAGCGAAGCCGAGGAAGGACAAAAGCCCATTTACTTCACTAGCAAAGCCCTCCACGGCCCGGAGGCCCGATACCAGCTGATCGAGAAAGTCGCCCTGGCCCTCGTAACAGCGGCACGCCGACTCCGACATTATTTTCTAGCGCACACCATCGTGCTCCGCACCGACCAACCCATCCGCCAGCTACTCGGCCGCCCCGACATGGCTGGGCGCATGCTGAAATGGTCGCTAGAGCTCTCCGAGTTCGACATCACATACGAGAGCCGGCACGCCATCAAGGCTCAAGCTTTGGCCGACTTCGTCGCCGAGATGGCCACGCCCCCCGACCCTACCACCGGGAACCACCTCTGGACCATCTTTGTGGACGGCTCCTCCAACTCCACGGGGAGCGGCGCCGGCATCGTCCTCGATAACGACGAGGGTACGGTCATCGAAGTCTCCCTCACGCTAGCTTTTCCAACGACTAACAACCAGGCCGAATACGAAGCATTTCTCGCCGGCCTTCGCCTAGCATCCGACCTGGGAGCCAGGGACATCCGAATCTACACGGATTCCCAGCTGGTCGCTTCGCAAGTCCGAGGCGAATACCAAGCAAAAAATGACACCCTCGCCGGATACCTCGCGCTCATCAATGAAAAACTAAGAGGGTTCGACTCAGCAGAAATTCAGCACGTTCCTCGGGAGCAGAACACCCGCGCCGACATCCTCTCCAAACTAGCAAGCACCAAGAAACGAGGCGGTCACAAATCGGTCATTCAAGAAATCTTGTCCCAACCAAGTACCAGCCCGTCCACCACACCCCTCGACATCAACGCCATTGGAGACGCGGACTGCTGGATGACCCCCCTCCACACCTATCTCAGCACCGGCCGTCTGCCGGCCAGCTCTAGCGAGGCCAACGCAACGAAACGACGGGCCTGCTCGTACGTCCTCCTCGAGGGACGACTGTACCGCCGAGGCTTCGCAATCCCACTCCTCAAATGCATAGATAAATCCCAGAGTACAGCCGTTCTAGAAGAAATCCACGAAGGTATCAACGCGCAGCACCTCGGTGGCAGATCCCTAGCGCGCAAGGCCCTACGCGCGGGCTACTACTGGCCGTCAATGCAGTCCGACGCGAAGGAACATGTCAAACGGTGCGATAAGTGTCAACGACACGGAGACATGCACCTCGCTCCCCCAACCGACCTCACCTCCCTCTCATCTCCGTGGCCGTTCGCCTGGTGGGGGCTAGACATCCTCGGACCCTTCCCCCTCGGTTCATACCAGAACAAGTACCTCATCGTGGGAGTCGACTACTTCACCAAGTGGATCGAGGCTGAAGCTCTGGCCAAAATCACCGCCCACAACATACTCCGATTCTACAAACGCAACATCCTCGCCAGATTCGGGGTACCACTCGCCATCATCACCGATAACGGCACACAATTTACAGACAAAAACTTCCGCGACTTCGTCACCAACCTCGGAACCAAACATCACTTCGCCTCAGTCGAACATCCTCAGACGAACGGCCAGGCGGAGTCGGCGAACAGATTTATACTCAGAGGACTCAGACGACGCCTCGGAGACGCCAAACGAGCATGGGTCGAAGAACTCCACAGCGTCCTCTGGGCATACCGTACTACTCCTCACTCAACCACAGGGGAGACCCCATTTCGCCTCACATACGGAACAGAGGCCGTGATACCGGTCGAAATCCGCGAACCATCCAGACGAACGGAAGCTCCCCTGGACACCGACGACAACGATGGCTCCCTCCGAGAAGAGCTCGACCTCGTCGAAGAAATCCGCGCAGGAGCAGCCCTCCGGGAAGCCCGGCTGAAGCAACAAGTCACACTTCGCCATAACAACAAAGTCATAAAACGCGATTTTCAAACTGGCGACTTAGTTCTACGCAGAAACCAGAAAGACTTCCACGAGGGCAAACTGGCAGCGAACTGGGAAGGCCCGTACCGAGTCCGGGACAAAACGGAGCATGGGGCCTATTACCTCGAAAACCTGCACGGTGAACAATTAGCTCGACCATGGAACGCCGCGAAGCTTAAGCGGTACTACAGTTAACACATTGCCCGCGACGACCCATCGTCCCGACCACTGGGGGGGGCGACATGGTACCACCGCACACCCCCGCGTCCACCAGCGACCAAAGAAAAGCAAGCCCTGCCTCTCGTGTGCGCGGGCAGAAGGCCTTGCTCGGCAGGGAATACCTCGACCGAGGCTCCTCGCCGCCGTACCAAAACAGGCAGGACACCCAGCTCGCGATGGGCCGTCCACGCCCCGGGGAAAACTACCCCCGAAACGGCCCGGCTGCATCCCCGGCCTAACCGGCCAGTTCCCTACACTACCGGTAACAAATTGTCGAGCTAAACACACCGAGCGCACACTTAGAAAATCTACAAGAAATGTCATACACATCAAAGGCATTCGAACAAATACGAAAAACGAGCATAAAACAACATGCAAATAACGAGCGCACACTTAGAAAATTCATGATAAATATATTTAACAAAAGCGGGCACCAGCCCAGTAGTCAATAGTACAAAAACGAGCACGCAGGCCCAAAGCAAAAGATAAACACCGGCACGCAGGCCACAAAAACAACGAGCACGCAGGCCCGGCAACCTATGCTTCCTCGTCCGCTCGGTCAGCAGCCACGGTTTCCTCCTCGGGGATAACAAGATAAGGATCGATCACCCTCCCATCAACAATCTCGTGGTACGGCCCTATCCCGTCCACGACCAGCTCGACACCAGGGTTGGCGACCTGAATCTGCTCGACCGCATTCTTGAACCCGACCTCAACGGCCTCCAGACAATCGCTCTCCAACACCCGGATACGGGCAACCAAGTCAGCACGGGTGATTAGCCGCCGATCCCCATCAGTCTCGTCCTCGGCCGGACGAACAGCGCTGTCCAAAACCTCCATACGAACCTTCAGCGCCTGCACCTCGGCCGTCGTTGTCCCCAGCTTCTCCTCCAGCGAAGTCACCTTCCCCTCAGCACCCTCTGCCCGTTTCCGCTGCTCGGCAGAATCCTTCTGGCTCTTCTCCAACTCCTCAGTGAGCTTGGCCAACCGCGACTGCGTGAAAGTAAGATCCCCCTGCAGTTTGGACAGCTCAGCAGCGGAGCAGCCCTCCTCGTTCAGCACGAGAGCCGTCGTAAACGTCCGCATCATCGCGGCCAAGTCCTCAGCCAGGACACGTCGACGGGTCTCCCGATCAGCCTGGCGAACAGCCTTCACCTCCCCGGCGGAAACAGTGGGGGAACGGGCACCATGAAAATATCCCGGGTGCTGGTGGCAGGGAGGGACGACGTAACCTTCCTCGACGGCGCCGACCGTCAGATCCACCACCCGAGGCTCCTCGGACCTTTGCCTCTTCGACACTCCTTGAGACACAGGGGATTGGCTCTCTTGAGGCGACGATGACGAAGTTTGACCCCCCTGCGTCGCGACCTCCTGACTGACCAGCTGACTCACCCTCGTCCTCGGGGCCACGGCATTCCTGGCAGCGCGCAACTGCTTCACCCGCTCGTCGACAGTAGACATGTTCGCTGCAAAAACAAAGAAATAGGTTAGTGACGATCAAAAACCCCGACCACGAGGGAAAACGAACATCCCTACCTAGATAATCCAGAGCGGCCGCCCCGATCGCGCAGCCGAGCAAAGTCTTGGTATTTATCAAACGCTTCTTGGTGCGTATGTTCCCCTGGGCGTCGAGGATGTACCGACCGTCGGGCGTCACCAGCTTCGACGGGGGGAGTGACCGCACAAAAGCAATTATTTTCAAATAAGCGGCCATGTCCTTCTCCTCGAGGGTCCCCGCCCGGACGATATACCTATCCGTCCCTCGACTGAAATGCTCCGAGGTCCACAGTAGATGTATCTTAGGAAGCCACGCGCGGAACCGTTGGCCATCTACCGTGCGCTCGCCCTCGTCAAAGAGAGTGTCCGAGCCGTGCTGCGTGATCGGTTTGACGAGGTAGAACCGACCCTTGAAGTCTTTGACAGAATCGCTATACGCTTTGAAAATTTTGGTCGATTGTTTGAAAGAGACCCATCCATGACGACCTCGCACCGTCTGCCGCTGCAAATGAAAGATGCGGAAGAATAACGGCACCGTCGGCTCCACCGAGAGGTAGAAACACACCACCTCGAAAGCCCGGATGAAAGCCAAAGCGTTTGGGTGCAGCTGAGACGGGGCAAGACGCAGCCAGTCAAAAAGCCCCAGATGGAAGGCGGAAAACGGTAACCGGAGCCGAGCTTCTTTAAAATAAAATTCGTACATCGGGAACATCTTCCGCCCATAGCGCGAACAAATCCGGTGGTGCTCTTTCGGGCGATACACCTGCCAGTGTTGCGTTTCTCCTAGCGGCGTGTCCTCGACCGTGGCATACATGTCGGACGGGTCGACCACAAAACAAGAGGGGATGGAAAGTGGCTCCTCGGCCGCCCACTCCTCGGGCGGGGCGATACGCTCGTCGTCATACTCCGGGACCTCAGGTTCAGTATCTTCAACCATTATCCCCGACACCAGAGCCGACATCTACACCTGAAAGCAGAGGACATCGGTGAATTCGATAGCCAGGATCAAATCCACCCTTCCACCGCAAGTCAAGTGAAAGGGCGACAAAGGCCGAGGAGCGACGAGCAGACATTCACTTCCCGTCTGCCCTCCTCGGGGGTCGAAGAACGACCCCTCACCCCCTTCGGGACGGCCGTCGGAGAAGGTACTTCTCCACGGAGCATTCATCGGAGAAAAGCCCCCGTCCTCGGGGCATTCATCGGAGAAAAGCCCCCGTCCTCGGGGCATTCATCAGAAAAAGCTCCTGTCCTCGGGGCATTCATCGAAACTAGCCTACCGTCCCCGGGACATTCATCGGAAAACTCGCCAGACGCGGCGGAACTCGCGTCCCTCCTCGGGGCGTTCATCGCGCCCCGACCACACGTTCCAGTTAGACGACGGAAATAAAAAGAGAGGGAAAAGAGGAACTCACTTGTAACGGCGGCGGACGGAAGAAAAAAGCAAACGGCACGGCGTTGATCGGCGGCAAGCGGCGGACGAGCAGAGACGATGAAAGATTAGCAGGGAGAAAAGTAACAGAATGAGCGGGGACCGCCATATTTATAACCCGGCGCGGGACTCGAAGCGACTCTAGGCTCATTAATGACATAGGTTAGCCGCCCCTACGACCGCTTAACACAAGACACGTGGAGGCAACCTGACAGTCGCGTCCCTTCATCTGCCTCCTCCCCGTTCTACCGACGACCGGAGCCCTTCGTGCGAGTCCCCGCTCCAGACATGACGACCTTAAGTCCTCGCTCTTCCCCAGAGCTTCGACTTGGGGGGCTCCTGTTCCGGTGTGGGCCTCACCTCGGCAGGCCCAATACCAAATGCGGCCCAACAAGCGAACTGGGCACGCCTGGCACGCGCCCCTCCGAACGAGCAGGACTGGCCGCCGGGCACAAGCTACCGCTCCGCGTCCCTTTTTTGTCGCCCGTCACGCCGGACGAGCAAGACTACCCGGGCTCCCCTCCGCAGGGAGAATAACGTGCTCGGCGCACGTTCTCCACGTGCTCCCCTCCGCGGGGACACGTCATCGGCCAACCGCCCACCTCCGAAAGAGCAGGTCAAACCCACTTTCCGGAGACCTAGGAGCGGTTGGACTAGGGCGAAGACCACGTCCTGGTCTTCACTACGCCACGTAAGCCCTAGCAGTCATTAGGGTTGGGCCTGGTCATCCAGCCCACCTCAAATGACCGTTGGCCCAGCGCTGGGGTCTCTCTATAAATACCCTCTTCCTCAAGAGGGTCAGGTAACTCTTCTTGCCCCTTTTTCTGTACTATTGCTTCCTCTCTGTCCAACTTCTTACTTGGGCGTCGGAGTGTTTTGCAGGTACACCCCTCCTCTTTCTTACCCCGGCGAACAGATAAACGTCCAGCGAAGTGTGGCCAGTCCGTGATCCCTCCTGATCAGGTCAGATCATATATATATATATATATATATATATATATATATATATATATATATATATATATATATATATATATATATATATATATATATATATATATATATATATATATATATATATATATATATATATATATATATATATATATATATATATATATATATATATATATATATATATATATATATATATATATATATATATATATATATATATATATATATATATATATATATATATATATATATATATATATATATATCCAAACTAAATGAGAATCCAAGGAATTCTCGCTAGCCTAACAAACTTGTGAGTGGCATAACAAACTTATGACGTAATAAAATCTAGCAGCCTGTGACTAAGCAAAACAGACTCAACAGAAAAGGACAACATATTCCCTAAGACTTCTAGAAGCTTACTCACTTATTCCTACCCCCCTTCTTAAGAGAAGGAATCACAAAGTCTTGGAAATGCCTGGGTCTGGCATTGTTTCTTTTGGGCCTGAGTTTGACTTGAAATCCATGATCCTCATCATTGCTAATAAGCTCATGTTCCTCATTCATAACATCCCTTGGTTCATCGAGACAAACCTTGTCCTCAAGGTTAAATTCCGTATAATTAGCACGAATGTCTTGATAATCTTCCCAAGTAGCATCTTCGGGAAACAGGCCCTCCCACTGAATTAAAACTCTGGCTGGCTCTCCATTGTCTAATTCCCAATCCAACACCGTAAGAGGACGAATCTTAGGCAAGTTCCCCACAGTTTCCAAAGGCAAATCTAAGGCTGGAATCGAATCGTCAAAACAAGGTTTAAGTTGAGGCACATGGAATACGGGATGTATGCGACAGGAAGGAGGAAGTTCCAATCGAAAAGCTATGTCACCAACCACGCTCACCTGTTTGAAAGGTCCATAGTATCGCTTTGCTAGCTTGTGAATGCGTCTTCCTGCCACTGAGTTTTGACGATAAGGCCTGAGCTTCACGAAGACTTTATCCCCCACCTGGAATTTGTGTGGTATGCCCTTCTGATCAGCCTGCTCCTTCATGGTTTCTTGCGCCTTTAATAATTTCTTTTTCAAGAGCTGCAATACCTCTGTCCGCTCTAATTCGGTGGCTTCTATTGCCTACAACGTAGTTGAACCCATGATATAATCATTCAGGGTTGGTGGTGTGCGACCATAAACCACCTGGAATGGTGAGAATCCTGTATATGTATGAATGGATGTGTTGTAATGCCATTCAGCCCAGTGGAGGTAATTTCCCCAATGCTCTGGAGTGTCATGCACAAAACAACGCAAGTACTGTTGCAAGACCTTATTAACAATCTTTGTTTGATCGTCGCTTTGGGGATGATAGTTTGAGGACATCGGTAGCTTAGTACCACTCAAACGGAACAGTTCTTGCCAAAAATGACTTAGAAAAATCGGATCTCTGTCAGAAACGATACTTCTAGGCATTCCGTGCAGCTTGCATATCATACGAGCGAACAAATCTGCTACCTTTACTGCAGTGAACTGTGTAGGTAACATTCCAAAGTGTGCTGCCTTAGACAGACGATCTACCACCACCAGAATAGTTGTGTTTGTTTGGAAAGAAGGGAGCCCAACCACGAAATCCAAAGAAATATCTTCCCACACTCGATGCGGGATTGGTAATGGGTGTAACAACCCATAAGGGGAATGATTCGCTGGTTTGGTTTGTTGACACACCGCACAAGCTTTGAAAAATGTCGCTACATCTTTACGCATACCATACCAAAAAACATTCTCTTGAAGACGGCCAAAAGTGTGATGCACTCCACTATGTCCTCCTAGGGGTGAAGCATGAAACTCCTCCAACAACATGTGTTTCAGGGAGGAAGTGGCTGGTACAAACAGTCTCCCTTTGAAGAAGGCTAGTCCATCCTTGATCTGAAAATGAGGGAAGATTTCAGGATGATTTGGAACGTTTTGAATCCACTGTTGGAATTCATCATCAACACTCAGTTGTGCCTTGAATTTCTCAAGGAAATCCAAATGTGGAACTGTGATCACTAAACAATGCACACGAGATAAGGCATCAGCTACTCGATTTTGTGCCCCAGGTTTGTAAATAATCTCATAGGAGTAGCCTAGCAGCTTGGCTAGATAGAATTGTTGTTCTGGGGTCTGTATCACTTGAGTCATCAGTTCCCGTAAGCTTCTTTGATCTGTATGTATCGTGAATGTAGTACCCAAGAGATATGTCCTCCACTTTTTGACTGCAGACGTAATAGCACAGAGTTCCCTAACATAAGTAGATGCCTGGAGTAGTCGAGGACAAAACTGTTTACTGTAATAGCAGATGGGGTGACCCTGCTGAATTAATACAGCACCCCTTCCACTCCCGGAGGCATCTGTTTCGAGTATAAAGCGTTCCTCAAAGTTAGGTAAACTCAATACCGGTGCGGTACTCATAGAATCCTTTAGTTTTTCAAATGCCACCTGAGCTGATTCAGTCCAAACAAAAGCGTCTCGTTTTAATAAAGCTGTGAGTGGAGCAGCTATAGTTGCGTAATGTTTGACGAACTTCCGGTAAAAACCAGTCAACCCAAGGAACCCTCTCAATTGCTTAACGTTGCGAGGTTTTGGCCAATCAATCATTGCAGCAATATTTGAAGGATCAGGTCCTACCCCTTCAGCCGACACCACATGTCCAAGGTATTCAATTGAATTCTGAGCAATTACACACTTAGATCGCTTCAGGCAGAAACTGTTGTCAAGCAGGCATTGAAAAACAATCTCCAAATGTTGCAAGTGAGCATCCCAAGTGGGGCTATATATCAGGATGTCATCAAAGAAGACAATAACAAAGCGGCGCAAGAAAAGTTAAAAAATCAAGTTCATAGTAGCCTGGAATGTAGATGGTGCATTGCAGAGACCAATGGGCATTACCAGAAATTCATAGTGGCCTTGATGGGTGCGAAACGCCGTTTTATGGATATCCCCCTGAGCCATCCGTATCTGATGGTATCCAGAATGTAAGTCCAACTTTGAGAACCACTGAGTGCCATAAAGCTCGTCCAATAGCTCATCGATGACAAAGATGGGAAATCGGTATTTGACGATAATGGCATTCAACGCTCTGTAATCAACACAAAACCTCCAAGACCCGTCTTTTTTCCGAACCAACAATACGGGTGACGAAAATGCACTAGCACTGGGTTGTATCAGACCATTGGCTAACATCTCCTTAATCTGAAGCTCAATCTCATTTTTTTGAAAATGAGGGTAGCGATAGGGTCGCACATTGATTGGGTTGGAGGAATTTGAGAGGTTAATTTTGTGGTCTACTGGTCTGATCGGTGGAAGGGAAGTAGGTGTTTGGAAGAGAGCTTCAAATTTGTCAAGGATTGGAGAAATTTGGGGGTGTTGAGTGGCAGGTTCGTTGTTTATGTTTTCTGTGTCAACAAGTTGCAGGTGCAGGAATGTATCAATAGCGTTAGTATGAACTAGACGTTGAAGTTGGTGGATATTGGATTCCCGTGGACTTGGTTTCAGAGCCCCCGATAATTGGACCGGTTTCCCATCAATGTAAAAACTCATTGTGAGTTCATCATAATCTATTAACACTGGGCCTAAGGTCTTAAGCCATTTCACCCCCAAAACTAATTCTGCCCCACATAGTGGTAATACAAATAAATCCACAGTAAACTCATGTGGGCCCAGTAATAAGGATACTTGAGAACACATGGTAGTGCATGAGAGTTGCTCACCGTTTCCCACAAGCACTTTGAAAGATTGGGCCGGTTGGGTAGGGAGGTCCAATTAGTTCACCACTCTATCTTGTAGGAAGTTATGTGTGCTGCCACTGTCAATGAGGACACCCACTGGATTTTGGAGAATTTGGCCCAACACGCACAGTGTTTGGGGAATAGAATGGCCCATGAGGGCATGTAAGCTAGTCTGGGCCGAGTCGGGTTCTTGGTGAAAAGCTTCAACTTGGGTCACGGTTTCCGAAAGTTGTAGCTGTAAGGTGGTGTCGGCATCCTCGTCTGGTTCCACAATCAACAAATGGAACGATCGCTTGCAACGATGACCTTGAGTATACTTCTCATCGCAGTTGTAACACAATCCCTTCTCACGACGGGCTTGTAACTCGGCCGGAGAGAGTCGTTTGATGGGGGTAGTTTTGGGCGGAGTGACCATCATCGTTGGCCGAAAAGATGAGGGTGGAAGCAGTGTAGTGGCGGTTGGGAGGCTTTTTGTTGGGACAGAAGAATGTGAAGCCCGATCTGCTAATTTCTCCTCCTGAAGTTTGGCGAGATTGATAGCATGTGTGAGTGTGAGTGGCTGAAACGCCTGGACCTCCCGACGGATTGCCGGTTTAAGGCCGGAGACGAAACAGCTGAGATAAAAAGGCGGTGGTAAGCCGGTGATTCTGTCAGCCAACAACTCAAACTGACCTTGATATTCCTTCACAAAGCCAATTTGGGTGAGTTTGAACAGAGCTCCTTTGGGATCCTCATACTGCGATGGTGCAAATCTCGTCTCCAGCGCGTGAAGAAACGATGACCATGTGAGGATCTGGCCGTTGGAGTGCATCCATTGAAACCACGACAACGCTTCCCCATCCATGTAAAACGAGGTAATCCGAAGACGTTGTTCGTCGGGTGTCAAATGGTAGTCAAAGAACTGGTTGATCTTGAAGATCCAACCCATGGGGTCAGAGCCATCAAAGCGTGGAATGTCCAACTTGATGGACGTCGCCGACATGGTGGTCATGGTTGGACCAAACAGATTGAACCCTAGGGGGCCAAGGCGGGTATGAATGCACTGAAACTCATCAGTGATGTGATTATGAAAGGCTTGTTGATTAAGGATGAGACTGTTGATGGAAGCTGCAAGCTCTTCAATGGTGGGAGGTGAAGACATGATCAATGAAAAGTACCAAATTGTTATGAACTGTGAACAGGGGAGAAGGAGGTTATGCAGTAAAGAAAAGATACTCACTAACTTTAGCAATATTCTTTTTGTCTGCCTTTTCATTCATCAACCAAGGAATACATATATAGCCAAACTAAATGAGAATCCAAGGAATTCTCGCTAGCCTAACAAACTTGTGAGTGGCATAACAAACTTATGACATAATAAAATCTAGCAGCCTGTGACTAAGCAAAACAGACTCAACAGAAAAGGACAACATATTCCCTAAGACTTCTAGAAGCTTACTCACTTATTCCTACCCCCCTTCTTAAGAGAAGGAATCACAAAGTCTTGGAAATGTCTGGGCCTGACACTGTTTCTTTTGGGCCTGAGTTTGACTTGAAATTCATGATCCTCATCATTGCTAATAAGCTCATGTTCCTCATTCATAACAAAAAACTAACCGAAATTTACAGTCTAATATACATGTATTCATGTTTCACTATTTTTTATAAATAAAAAATGCTTAGTTATTTTTAAAGCTTGTTTAGTCAAAAACTAGGTCAGAGACATATAAAGAATCTTTTAAACCATCAAATCGGTCTATTTAAATAAAATTGATAAATTGATTATTAATATTATATTATAATTTATATTTTAAATTAAAACTATTTTTTTAAAAAAATTATTTTGAAGAACTTGTGAAAATAAATTGAAAAAATCATATGAATAATATCATAGATTGTTTTAATGAGTTCTCAAAAACAAAGAGCCTCACAAAATATAAATTATTAATTGGTAAGCTCATAGAAATCAATCTAAATAAACTCATTATTCTTTTAACTTATTAATTTATTTAAACATTAATTGAATTGCTTATTTACATATATTCAAATAAAATAAACTTTAAAATAAACTAATAAATCAATCAGACATTTTAAAAAACCTGACTTAAGCCTAACAATAAGTTTTTGATAGACGGTAAGTCATGCTTAATTTTGAATTTTTTAAAAAGTCAAGATTAGATTGAAAAATCCTAACTCGGTCTAACTTATTCTCATCCATAGACGCAAAAAATATAATTTAGACTTGTAACCGAATAAATTTTTAAAAAAATAGTATATTACTCATCACAAGGTTTTTTTTTTAATTTCCTAATAGTCCACAAACAATTACTCAAATTGTTTTTGAACAAATTGCATCAACTAACACATTGTAAATATTGTGAAGTTAAAAGGTCTGATTACACAATGAAATTTGATGCATGGAGACAAATAATAATGATAATCAAAATAAATGGCATTAAAAAAACTCTATATGCAATAAGACAATAACTTAACTTGACAGAAGAAGATAAAAGACAAGAAATTCAATAACACGTTTACATACTTTAGGGGAAAGATCAGCTCTGATTCATTAATTTCCAAGAATTATTACAAAAGATTACAAATGGGTTAAAGAAAAAGTCATCGGAGTTCTTAAGAATAAACTATATCTTATACCCATGTATTTTCCAATCTCTCAATCTCTCAAAATTTGAACCACACAAGCCCAAGGTGGGTTAGAAGTATATCTCATATACTACTTAGATAGCTCCAATGGTTTATGAATTCCAAGAACATGCTCTTAAGAATTTACCTTTGACTATCTAAGACAACCACTAGAATTTTCAAACATTTTTTTATCTTCAACTCTAAAGTTCTGAAGGTTGTGAAGACAAGAATGATAGAGATACATATTTATAATTATTGAAACCCAATTGATCCATAACAAGTCCAAAACATAATTTATTAATGAACACATCTACTAACAAAAAACCAAAATTTAAATACACGTAAACCTAGAAAAACTGACCATAACTTCGAATGACTGAACCTCCGGTGGACTCGGACACACTGTTGCACCATCGTCACCGACTCTGCCTCCATGCTGATTTCTAGTTTCTATAGTTTTAAAACATGTTTCCTTTCTCTTTATTACTTAAGATTTTAAGTCGTACTTCAATAACCTTCACCTTGACTTGAAACCACGACGATGTCAATTGACCAATCAACCATATTATTGCTCTCTACCAATTCAATATCTATTGAACAATTTTATCAAGTTCATGCCTTGATTGACCCTTGATCTTGCCACTTGCATCAATTTTCTGCCAACCATTTTTTTGTTGATTCAATATTATAACAAGCCCCCAATTATGGTCCACTTGCTTTGAAATGTCTTCTTAAAGGTCCATGTTTATGAATTTTACAACCTTTCAACAATATGTAAAGCATAACACTCAAGGCTTACATAAAAAATCCTTTGAGATGGTACAATCTCTCTCCTTAACTTATCACAATTCAAATGATAATCAGAGGTCTCTTTAGTCATTCCCTCATTACTAATAATATCCATAGTAAAAAGTAAACCATCACATCAAATTGAGTCTTCCCCACCATAGTTTCCAAAACATTCATCCCTAGGTCTTTACTCTTCTTCCCTTGACGAAACTCACTGAAAGTAATACATTTGCGATTGATGAACTTTGATTCTCCAGGTTTAACTTCCAAAAACTCATAACCCTTCCTACGTCTTGGATAACCATTGAAGATATGATTTTCAACTTTTCCATCAAGTAGAATTGGCTTGATTTGATCAATAAGCAAAATTTTGATAGCCTTCAAAACAGAGTAGGTTATAGTCTTCCTACTTCAAACTTCCATAAGTGTTTTTGAAGTTTATTATTGTAAATGAACCCCTGACAATCGGGTAATCTGATTGACATCAACCTTACCCCATAAATGAATGACAACTCAGTAGTCAAATCTGTTTTTATCCTTTGTCTTATGTTGAACTCATTAAAGTGCTTTTAAACAACCTTCATGCATCACCAAGCCTTAACCTCAAATCCCATAACTTTTTCTTTTCATGAAAGTCTTCACTAGTTGTTGATGAATTAATGATAACATTGGAAAATTCTAAAACATATGAGATACATATTTTAGACCTTTTAGCTATGATGACTTTACCATATAGAGTCTTCAATATTGCATGTTCAACTCTATTGCAATAGCCTAGATCATCAAACATGTTTATGGATAACATATTACACTTTAAATTTGGAATTTACCTTACATTGTTAAGAAGAAACTCATGATCATTGAGCATTTTAAATCTTATTGTACTAATACCATGAACCTTGCAAGCGTTATTGTTACCAAGGTGAATTGCTCCATCTTCTTACAACTTTAAAGTCTCAAAGTATTATTTTCCTAGACACCTGTCATAAAAGAAAGCTGAGTCCACGACATAAACCTTTCCAGTCTCTAAACTTGACATCAATAATGCATCAATACTTTTATAACAATCTTCATCAGATGCAACAAAAATATGAACAAAAACTTCATTGTCCTCCTTCTCAAGACAAACCTTTTGAAAATGACTTGGTTTTTGACAAATAAAGCATTTAAAACTTGACTTGTCAAACTTATTTGATTTGGACATCCCTTTTGTTCACTTTCTCCTCTCGAGACACTCAATTCTTCACCATTATCGCCAATATTCAAATCTATTACCTTTGAAAATTCTTTGGATCTCAAATTTGTCTGGACTTTATCCAAAGTAATAGTATATTCTTTACCATAGAGAAAGACATCCTTAAAGAGCTCAATGGATCTAGGTAATAATCTCAACAAGAGTAGATTCGTATCCCCATATTCAATTTTCACATCAATATTCTTCAGATCATCAATGATTTTTAAAATTATGTCAATTGTTCAACTATGGCTTTGTTCTCTGCCATTCGAAATGAGTAGAGTTGTTTTTTTAAACACAACTTATAAGCCAAAGACTTAGTCATATACAATGATTCAAATTTTTTCCAAATTGAAGTCGCAACCTTCTCACTAACTCCCCTTAGAACTTTATCCCCGAAGCACAAGATAATGATATTTTTGGCCTTATCCACCATCTCGGTCATATCTTCTTGTGTTATACGTGCAGACATCAATGGCACACCCTTCAATACTTCAATACATTTATTTTTAGTTAAAATTGATTGCATTTTCACTTTTCACAATCAAAAATCATTGTCACTGGAAAAAATTTCAATATGCATTTAGAGCCCATGGTCGTCATTTGTAAACAAGATTCCTTTGCCCCATAATGGACGCCACTTGTTGTGAAATTGAAAATTCAATCGTACAAAAAAAATGATGTGTGAGGATAGAGAAAAATGGAAACCAAAATAATGGTATTTAAAAAATAACTCACTATGCAATAAGACAACAATTTAACTTGGCAAAAGAAGATAAAAGATAAAACACACAAAAACTTGTTTATCGAGTTTGATCAAATGATCTAGTTTGGAGGAGATAGAAGCTTTCTGATTCATTATACTTCCAAGAATTATTACAAAATATTACAAATGAGTTACAAGAAAATAGTCACCCAAGTTCCCAAGAACAAACTCTACTTTCTGCCCATGTGTTTTACAATCTCTCCAACTCTCTATATATGAATCACACAAGCCTAAGGTGTTTAGAAGTGCTTCTCAACCCCATTTAGAAATATACAAGGACTCCCAAATTCCAAGAACACACTCTTAAGAATTTTTCACTGCCTTTCGAAGATTACCACTAGGACTTTCAAACCTCTGTGTGTGTGTGTGTGTGTGTGTGTGTGTGTGTGTCTCTCTCTCTCTCTCTCGTTTTGAAGGTTGTTAAGATAAGAATTATAAAAATACATATTTATGACCGTTGAAGCCCATCAGATTTATAACATGTCCAAAACATAACCCATTAGCGAACGAATACACATACCAAAACAAAGTCTGATAAATGTGAACCGAGAAAACTAGATCCGAGCTCTGAGGGATTGAACCATCTGTCGAAATCGAGAAATGACTAAAATGATGATTGAAATTTTTATTCATTTCTCAATATGGTCATAAATTATTCAAGAATAACAACCATTAGAAGTAATCATTGCAAGCATTAAATAATCATATGTTTCATTTTCAACCTCTTCTATAAGTGCACACTTTCATATAATGAATTTCCACTTATTCAAACTATTCTTCTTAACTTCCTATAGCAACATGACTTCTCCATCTGAGAAGGCTAAGAGAAATATCTCAATTGAAGTCACTGTTGAGAACAAAACAATCACCATAATATAACATCATCAACAGTCAACTGAGGAGGTATAGCTATGTGGAACGACTACTGTCAGGGATGCACCGAAGGTGAGGAATGCCAAGAAGAAGAGAAAGGTGTTGATGAATATTTTTTATTATGATTCAGATGAGGGTAGTGAGGAGCGAGTCATAGATTGGAAAGATTCATGTAGTGCTAGGGGATATTGTTCCGATTTGGACACAATTATGTAATGAAAAAATTATGTTTTATGTACTTTTTTCTTGTGGGCCTCTTAATAGAAATTCTTTATTATTGTTTTATATACTTTTTCCTTTATATATTCTTTCCTCTTTACAAAAAAATATTACACAACCAACAAAATAACAACAACAACAGTAATGAAGAATAATAATAACAACATTAAAAAAAAAACTCTCTCACCATTAAGTTCATAAATAAATAAAATTGAAAGTTATTTGACCACGATTTTACTATACAACCGTTGTAAAATTTGAAAATTGCATCACGGTTTTTCTTTGTCAACTGTGATGAAAAGTGATATTTTTAGTATATAAGCGAAAGTATCTATCGCTCAGTACATAACAATAATTTCTCTCAAAAGAAAATCCTAACATTTTTCACCCTTCTCTCTCATAACATAACCATAACATCCATATCACTCTTTAAACATACTTGAACCTTCATATTCGTCTTCACCAATCACTACCTTGAGGTTTGAAGTTCATTCATTAAACTTATGCTTAAATTTCGTTTATGTTTTTTTTTAAAAATGGATTCTCATTTTTTCATTTGATGAATGTTCTCATTTTTTTCAGATTCGTCTTCACCACCTTAACAAAGTGCATACTTTGGCTATGGTACATAGGGTTGTATTGCTATGAATAAAATATAAAAAGTATGAAGCTATTGTGTAAACTTCATTCACCTTGTAATTCTTCTTCATAGCATCATAAACTAGATGAACTTCATAATTTGTTTCAATTTCACGATTAGTTTCAAAAAAGCTGCATTCTTGAAACATTTTATTATATCTTGTGTTGTTGTATGTTGTTGTTGTTTTTGTTGATTAATGTTCTCAGAACTTTATAATTTGTGTTATTTTTGTTTATTATATATTGCATTCTTGAACCTTATTTTTTTATTTGTTGTATATTGCTGATAAATGTTGTTCTTGTTGATTAATATTTTTAGAACAAGAACAAAATATTGCAAAGTCTCAAGAAAGAAGTTTCTTTTGACTTAGCAATGTTTTGTTCTTTAAATTCTTATGCAGGTTGCACAGTAGATGAAGTTGAGCTTATTATATGCTATGTAGATTGCTTGTTTTACCAACCTTTCACTAAAAAACATTTTATTTAAATTGACATAGAAACTTATTATATGAAAATCAAGTTGTATTTGAAAATCAACTTATATCAACCAACATTTTCTGAATTGCATTCGTCTCATCATTCATCTCACACTATTTAACATATAGAATATGGTTCAATGACCTGATTCCTTCATTACATACATATCTTCTCTTATAATTTAATTTGAATAACAACAATTTATTGATATTGATACCATTAAACCATACTCTATATGTTAAAGAGCGGAAAATGAATGATGAGATGCATGCAATTTGGAAAATAATGGTTTGTTTAAGTTGATTTTCAAGAATAGTTTAATTTTCAGATTATATACTTCTTCGTCAATTTGAATGGTTGTATGTTGTTGTGAGGTTTATTGAAAAACAAGCAATCTACATATTTTATAATAAACTCTGGGTACTTTCAACAACCATTATTTATTTTATCCGTGATGAAATGTGATTTACCTAAATGTATATACCACAACGGTTGATATAAGTAACCGTTGTGGTAGGAAGCGTTTGTCCTGCCTTACTATCACGGTCTCGCGACCGTGGTGGAAAGTATCAGACATACAATCATCCATTACCTAACAATGGTTGGTCAGGTGTTCTGGTATCTATTTTTCAATCGTCGTTGTATGGTTTTTCTATAGTAGTGTCAAAACATATTTTCTTTCTTTTAATCAGTTAATATTTTAAGACACACTTCAACTTTCTCCATGAAGAATAAAATTATTTCTTTGTAAGAAGCCTATTTTTTTTTATAAAAAATAACTTCACACGAAGAGCAACAAATTAATCGTAACATTTTTATTCCATGCAAGAACACACAAATTAGAAGACCTTTATGTGCTCAAAGATTGACAAGCAACTGATAATCTCTTTGACTGAAAACCTTTCACCAAGTACTATTTTTCTAAATATGTTTATCCCATGTCACTGCGGCATGTTCATATGCTCGCAAAGACGCTTCCAATCATCTCTCTGATGTTTACAAATTCATAAATATTTTCAATGTGTACAACAATAGCTTCTCGGTGGTAGCATTTGAGGATTTTTGGCTTGAATATTAAGGGGACATAATTTGGCACAACAAAAACATGCGACGGAAAAAAAGGGTCACCCTAACACCACATGAATTATAACAGAATTGGATACGACTGATAAGATGATAAGATTATGTGATTTATGTCGTCAGCCCTGACACAATTAGATAAAATGTCTCAATGTTCGAGCAAGTTCTTCATGAACTTTATTTGTTTTCTTTAAATTTTTGTAACCTCGTTATTTATAATATATCAACTTTTGGTTACAACATAAAATTTTCACACATAAACAACACAAGACATAATAATACAAATAAAATACGCATAAAACAATAAAAACAATAGACATCATATCTCTAACATCGT
The DNA here is from genome assembly GCA_963859935.3 of Lathyrus sativus. Lineage (NCBI taxonomy): Eukaryota > Viridiplantae > Streptophyta > Magnoliopsida > Fabales > Fabaceae > Lathyrus > Lathyrus sativus. The sequence goes on along the minus strand of OZ012738.1, from coordinate 20,465,967 downwards.
CGTCATCCCTAACTCACATATGCATACGCTGCGTAGCATTATTATCATCTACAATTGAGATGTACAAAATAAGCCTTTTGATACTCCTAATTCTTTTTCATCGTTAATATCTTCGTCTAACCAACTTCTCAAACTCCACTCAAGATGTTCAAACCTTTAGATGTTCCAAAAAAGCATTTTCATTGGAGATTTTCTTGCGGAATAACATACATGTCCATATCTTTTAACAATTATGATAGAGCTAGTGATGAAAATGAAAGAAGAATTTGAAATAAAGTGTTAAGTGAATTAAATGGTAGGATGCATCTCTATTTATATTTAAAAAGATTCACAATATACATGGGTGTCAGGCCAATTGGTATCTCCCTTTAAATTTTTTACACTCGCAATTGAATTGACAATAACATATGGAGTCGTCAATCTAATTGCCGTCAATTTGCCTTGCTAGAGTACTGCGTCCATAATTTTTTTTTGAAAGTGGAGTATTTGGAGAGTTTTTATGAAACATAAATTATTTTAAGAATTAATTTGAAAAAATCAATTATTTGAATAAAAAGTTCATTGAAAACTCGCTCCCTTTAATTTTGTTTCATTTGCTGGTATTTTGTCATTACACTACAAACTTAGAGAAAAACACTTAGATAGAAATCGGCATAACACGTAATCTAGTCCATCACAATTTTTTATTAATTAAAAAATAAAAATAAAATTTTCTCTCTTCTTCATTATCACAACCATCTCATAATTTCAATTAAAAAATAAATTAAATTTTAAATAAATTTAGATTTTTTTTCTTTATTTATTAGTTGTTTTTAAAATATAAATATAAGTTTTTCATGCAAGTGTTTATTTGAAAATTCATCTTTTGTATTTAGACAATTAAACTTGAGTTGCTTTTAATATATTAATTTCATCAATTTAAATAAATAAATAAAAATATATTTTTCAATTTGTTTATAACGTATTTTAGTTTATCATGTATATCACGGATGTGATTTGTGTGCTTTATATCAATCATGCTGTCATTAGAGTTTATAACATGCACGCAATCATCTTAAACCGACATCCGATTTTGTGTCTTGAATTCTTTAATGGCAACATGACAATTCCTGCATTTCATTATTCGTTGATACGTCAATTGCAAGTCCTTGCTAGAATTAAAACTTGTAAAATTAACTAAAAGTTGAATTCAACTAGTTATCGAAGATTTTTCATTATTCTACCCTTGTTTGAAACCAAAAATTCTATAATAATCCAGTTTGAAAATTATTTATTGGAATACCCTATTTTTGTGGAAGTTCGTCCACTGAATGGGCGAACGTATATAACAAAAAAATGGTCTTTGTAAGTTCGTCCATTGAAATGGCGAACTAGTGAAAGAAAAAATAGTCTATTTTTTTTGGTTTTATTTATTTATTTAATGAGTTAATGATAAATAATATAATGATAAATATAATAATTTTGTTTATTAACAATTTTAATTTTAAATATTAAAATATTAATGTTAATAATTTTTATTATAATTAATAATAATAAAATAATGTTAATAATTTTTAATAATTTTAATTATAAAATAATAATTAATAATAATTATATTATAAAATTAGATTATAAGAAATGTTAATAATTTTATTAAATTACAACAATTCGTGATAAATAATTTAATGATAAATATAATAATTTTGTTTATTAACAATTTTAATTTTAAATATTAAAATATTAATGTTAATAATTTTTATTATAATTAATAATAATAAAATAATGTTAATAATTTTTATAATTTTAATTATAAAATAATAATTAATAATAATTACATTATAAAATTAGATTATAAAAAATGTTAATAATTTTAACATTCCAAAATTAAATTACAACAATAAAATTAATTAAACAAAATTATTAACATATATTTAATAAATCATTATATATTTAGTAAATCATTAAATATATTTATTAAATATATTTAATAAATCATTAACATATTTAGTAAATCATTAACATATTTAGTAAATCATTAAATATATTTATTAAATATATTTAGTAAATCAGTAAATCATTAACATATATTTAATAAATTATTAATATATTTAGGAAATTATTAAATATATCATTAAATCATTAAATAAATAAATCATTAAATAAATAAATAAAATCAGAGAAAAAAAAGGTCATTTTCTCTTTCAATAGTTCGCCCTTTCAGTGGACGAACTTACAGAGGTCATTTTTTCTTTTACTTGTTCGTCATTTCAATAGACGAACTTACAAATGCTATTTTTTTTGTTGCACACGTTCGCCCATTCAGTGGACGAACATCCACAAAAATAGGGCATTCCAGTAAATAATTTTCAAAATAAGTTATTATAGAATTTTTAATTTCAAATAAGGGTAGAAGAGTGGAAAAATCAGTTATTGAGATTCTTTTAATTTCCAATTAGCCCTACATGAGTACCACCAAAGTAAAGCCATCATTGAGCATATTTTTTTATAAATTAATTAATCAGGCATCTGTACTTTGAGTAACCCAGGAATAAATAGGAAAGGTTATATGATAACCAAGTTCAAGAAAGACATAAAAAAAATATAGTTTAATACACGTAATTGGCACCAACAATTTATATATATTATCCATGTTTAATCTTTATTATAAATAATATTATTTCCATTCTTTTTTATAAAAGATAATTTATTTTCTAAGTTTATTTAATAACTAATGTATTTTGTCAGTTTTTAGATTATAAATACTAATTATTTAATAAATCTAAAAAATAAATTATCTTTTATAAAAAATTACTGAGATAGTATTAAAGTTCATGAATACTAAACAATATTAAATAGTTTCAAATAATTATAATTACAAAAATAAAATAAAAGATGAAAATCAATATATAGAAAATTGTTTATTCAGTTTGATATATGAAGAAGATAACAATTGCACAATTCAGTATAATCAATAGTCTTTATCAACATTTACTAATGAGTTATAATGAATTAGTCCATCAAATTCATAAGAAATTTTTGGACACAAATTAAAAAATGTAATGACATTGTCATAAAATATTGTATTTTATTAAATTAATTTTATTAATGTGTTGAAAATAGTGTACAGAATAATAATTATATGAGAAAATTAAAAAAATAATAATTATTACTACATTAAAAAGGAAAAATAACATTAATTTTAAAATAATTTTTTTTCTAAAACGATAGTCATTTTAAAACAGAAGAATTATAGATGATGAATATTAGAAAAAATATAACTTTAATTTTAATTATTTATAAACTACTCTTCGTGTTTCAAATATAAACAACAACAAAAATTAATGGTTTTAAATATAAACAAAAGTCAATGTTATTATTTTAAATATAACTGTGTTTTTCTCATGTTTTCAACGATTTTCAAAAAAAATATTATAAAATTAAAACAAATGTAAGATTAAAATATTTTTAGACATTTTTCTCGAAAGATAAACTTTTCTATAAAATTGATTATATATAATTGATTATATATAAGACCGAAAAAATATCAGAAAACAGACGATAGTGATAAAAAAAAAATTGTTTCACCACCAATATCCAGATCCTGCATCGTAAATCTTTTTACACCAATAGTGTAAGTTGCAGAAATTAATCTCATTTAACATATTTTCGTTTTCCCAAAGATGCTTAACCAACTTGCTTTATTTAAGTCAACTCTTCTCTTTATCCATGTCACTCACATCACACGTAAATATTGTATTCTTCCTATCATACCTTATTTTATAACTTCAACATCTCTCTCTCTCTCTCTCTCTCTCTCTCTCTCTCTCTCTCAATGGTTCTAGATCACAAACAACCCAACACTCCTCTTCAAACCACCATGGTAACATGGCAGCCCCGCCGCAGGATCTCCCTATTCAGACGGCGGAAAGTCCAAACGGTGAGGCTAGGCGGCAAGTCACCACGGCGGCGATTAATTGGCGGGATAGTGAGAATATTTAGAAGGATGCGTGTAAAGTGGCTTAAATTACAATATATTAAGCTGTTCAAACGGCTTAAAGAACATTATAGAAACCTTGTGAAAGATCTTATTGAAGCTGGTGCTACCGTTGAAACTTTTCACCAACGGCTTTTTATGGAAAGCACTTTTGCTATTCCTCTTGGTGTTAACTTATCTACTTATCCTTCTCGTTTTGGATCTGATCACCCTCGAACTATCTTCATGTAAATTATCAAGTCTTTTTTTTATAATTATTTTCTATATATATGTATGCATATATAACAAGAAAAAGGAAATTCAAGCTCTGTTGGAAATTTTTCTTTTAATTTCTTGCCTCGTGATTTGATTTTTTATGAGATTGTGAGGAAGTTATTTTATTGGTACTTCTATTTTTTTCTCTTATATTTTTTATCACAATATATAATAATCACATCTATTTTTCCTTGGGTATTATGGGAATTTGGATCTTGTGAGGAAACAATAGGGTAGATCTCACAAATAAATGCAAGTGATTTTATCATTACTATTGTCTCTTTGTTGAAATTTGATTCCTCACTCAGTTTGAGTTTTTTTTTACCTTAACTTATTTTTGGTTGGTTTTTGTTTAATAAGGAAAATGAATTATGGGAAGTAGGGACACATTGTGGTTGGTTTAAGTAACACTCTTGTACTTGTTAAAAAAACAAACATTTTGTACCAGAATGTTTTTTTTTATGTGACAAGTTGTATTTATTTTTGAAGTAATGAAATATTTGGTTTATGGATGTTCTTACTAAAGAATGTGAAATATGAGGTGCAGGTGTAGTCTGATCATGTAGAGAATTATATGCAATAAATAGAGATATAAAATAGAATATTTTGTTTTTAATAATTTTTTAAAATAAAAAGAAACAAAATTTCAATGATTTTTTTAAATACTGTCGTCTCTAAATAAGACTATTTTGAAAAATTATTGTCTACTTTTATAAGTCTTTTGTAAATTTTTAACTACATTAATTATTTATTTACTAGTATTAGTATATCTCTATTTTTGTATACAATTGATTCTTTGAAGAGTTTGCGGAATGTTAAGAATCTTAATAAATTAAATATTTAAGATTAAAAAAACTTTGATATCATATGTCTATTAAAAATTTTAAGGTAATTGATGTATGAATTATTTTTCTTGTGTATCCAATATTGTTTTTTAAATAAAGAGAAAAATACTTTCAATAAATTTTAAATAAATGATTTTTTTTTTATAAATAAAGCAAAAAATATTTTCAATGATTTTTTTAAATACTGCCGTCTCTAAATAGGACTATTTTGAAAATTTATTGTCTACTTTTATAAGTCTTTGTAAATTTTTAACTACATTAATTATTTATTTATTTACTAGTAGTAGTATATTCCCATTTTCATCCATGAATGCATCTCATCATTCACACTCTCCAACCATTTGTAACTATCTTTGCTTTCGATTTTTTTTCATGGAAGTATTTTGTTTTGAACCCTACAACTCTTCAATTATATTCAAAGTATAACAAATAAGATCAACATGATTATATCTTTAAGGTGGTACAATCTCCCTACTCAGTATACCACATGTCAATTGACAATCTAGAGCCATTGTAGCCTTCCATCTTTAGTTCAAGAAGAGAGAGTCTTAACTTCCTCCTTGTTTATAGTATCACTAGTAGAAACCTCGCTTTAAGTTTAGTATTATCTACCATAATTTATGATTGTTTGACTTCCAGGTATTTACACTTCATCCATATATATGTCTCATAAAAAATACATCCCTACTTATGATAAACTTTGATCCTCTAAATTCTAACTTTCATAGCTTGTAATTGTTCATACCTTCAGGATAACCAATGAAGACACACTTCACATGCATAACAAAAAAAAATCACTATGTCAAAAAAGATCTTTAGCATCGCTTTTTTTTTTTGTCTTATTCGATATGTGTAAATGAAAAAGCTCCAAAGACCTTCAAATTAGAGTAGTGTATTGGCTTCTCACTTCAAACCTATATAGGTATCTTGAAGTCTATTATCTTGGTTGGACATATGTTGATCAAGTAAGCTCTAATAGAAATAACTTCACCCTAAAAATTATTTGTCAACTAAGCTCCTAGAAACATGCACCTTACCATATCCAATAGTATTTATTTCACGGGTTCAGTTAGGAAATTTTGTCGAGGTGTGACAACAACGATTCTATGCCTCTTTATGTCGTGTTTCCTGCCAAATTCATTAGAGTGATTAAAAAAACTCCAAAAAATTATGAGTTCTCAACACATTCAGTTCAGTTCCCATATGATTTTATATAAGATTGTGTCACTCCTTGAACTTTTCAAAGGTGTCACTTTTATTTTTCAAAATGTAAACCCGTACTTTTATATAAAAATCATCAATAATAGTAAGAAAATAGAAATCACCCACATGAGTTGCCACCATTGTCGGACCCCGTCGCTCCAAGTAAATATACCTAAACTTCATATGATAAGAAAACTCAAAACTCATCAACCCTAGTGCACCAATACTCTTAGTAGGTTTATAACAATTGTAAGATGGTTAGGACTTGTCTGCGACGATGAAAAACCCCATATAGTGGTATTCTGCGGCGGTTTCGGAATCTTGCACACTAGATGTTGAGATTAATAGGAATAAAAAAAGTAAATATTAAAACCAAAGGTAACAATTGAATTAAAAGTTCAAAGAACGTTGTTTCAAGAGTATTTAATTAATAGTATAAGTTAAAAAGATATTGGAACATTTTATCATCAATATGTCGTGGTGCTCTCAAACTCCAATCATATCTTTAAAGGAATATATTATTCCATTTACGTATAATGTCTCATTTTCATCTTGTAAATTCCAAGAACATTGTCGATCCTAAATCATAGTAAAGAAAAAAAAAGAAAAACATAATATACCGAATAAAAAAATTTAGTATTAGTTTATGTTTAATATTACTCACAACAAAGTCACAAATGTAGAAGTCCCCTGTTGGCGTTCATTCCCTAAGTTTGCTTCTCCTTCTATAGAGGAAGTCTATAGAGGAAGTTATCGTGATTGATTTGTTGAAAACTCCAAGCCATCAGTCACATGGCTTCAGGGAAGTTGAAAATGATGGGGTGAAGTCAAATCATATGAGGGTCCCACCAAAAGCAATGAGAAATTCCAAGCTAAGCACGTGACTCACCAGTTTTCTAGACTGCAAGTTTATGAAGTTATTGGTTCTTCGTCTAGTAAATCTTGTGTGTAAAAAGTTAAGAGTATTGCGTCTTTGTTGGGGAGATATTATTTGGGGGCGTGAATAAGAGTCAAAATCAAATTGGGCTTGGGTTGGCAAAAGCCCAATCTACAAATGATTTTGTTGTTCAAAAGAGCAATGTCCATCAATTGAAGAAGTCTTTTTCCTCTGGTTGAGTTTTCCATCGCCAAAACTCAGATTCTGATTTTCTCATTCAAAATCTTACCTCTAATTTCTTTAGCCACCGAGCAAAACTAGACTGTGTGGTAACCAAGCATAGAAGATTCCTTCCTATATGGGAAGGAGATGTTCTACTATTTTAAAATCTTCTACTAGTTCTCAGATGGGGATGTTGTAACACCCCAGACTGGTTTCAGGATTACCGACTGACCCCACAAACCAACACAGGTGTTTTAAGCATACTTTGTCCTCGCTCACACTCTTTTCGATAAACTTCCCAAAATGTCACCCATCCTAAAATTGCTCCAAGTCAAGCACGCTTAACTATGGAGTTCTTATGGAACAAGCTGCCAAAAAGAAGATGCATCTTGTTGATATAGGTAATACCTATCAATCCTTATAAACCTTCCTTTAACCATGCAGTCTCATACATATACAACCTCAGGATCCCTCTCATTCTAATGTGAATTCAGTTTTTCCCTAGAAGCTGCTAGGAGTGTCTCTTTGTCATGCCTCGTGCACTGACAACCATTCCCTCGTCAAGCTGCTAGAAGTGTCTCATTGTCATGCCCCATGCACCGACAACCACTCTCTCACCCTCGGGTGTTTACATGTAACCACTCCCCTCTCTCTCCGACCTTGAGTGTTACAGATGTTCTTCATGGAAATAACATGTTATGGAGAAATTCTAATGCGGATATACATTCAAAATTATGGGACAAAGTAGTTGCTTTTGGGGTGGAAGAAGGGGGCGATGTTGTTTACGATGTTGAAGCCGTTAGATGTTTAGAGTTAAAAGACCAGCTTTAAAAAATTCAAAAGGAAGTCACCAAATCATGTTTGCAATAAATATACTTTCTTACAATATTAGAGGGTATGGTAGTTTGATAAAAAAATGCCTAAATCAATTGATTAGGAAGGAAAATTTTGATGTGTGTTTAATTCAAGAAACTAAGTTGAAAATGGTCAATGACAATTTAGTGGTTGATTTGTGGGGGAATAAAGAAGTAGAATTGTTTTTAAAGGAGCAACTGGGAGATTAGAGGGATTACTTACTATGCGGAAGAAAGACTTTTTTGACCTTTTCTTTAGCTTTGTTGGTAGAAGCTTTATTGGAATTAAAGTGGGGTTGAAAATAAGGAATTTATAATATTATTAATGTGTACTCTTTTTGTTCCATTCCTTTGAAAAGGAAGTTGTGAAGAGAGTTAAGTGATTGCAAAAGCAACTTTATGGGCGAAATATGGTGCATTGGGGGGATTTTAACCCTAATAAGAAGGAGGGCGAGAGGAAGGAATTTCATTGTTTTGTGAATAGTGGTGAAAGAGTTGAGTTCAATAAGTTTATTGAGGGGATGAAGTTGATTGATCTTTCTTTGGTGGGGAATAAATTCATTTGGTTTAATTTTAGTTGTAAGATGATGAGTAGGTTGGGTAGATTCTTATTATCGGAAGAGTTGGTTTTCGAGTGGAATGTCGAAGGTCAAATGGTGGGGGATAGAGATTTTTACGATCATTGTCCCATTTGGATCAAGGGAAACTCTAATAATTGGGGTCCTAAGCCTTTTAAGTTTTTTAATTGTTGGTGATAGAAAATTTCAAAATGGCGCCTATAATTTTAGAGAAGTATCTTCAGAATATTCACCGAATTAAACAATTAAAATATTTTCTTTAAAGTTGTTCCGGAGTTATATCTCCGAAATAAAACTAATCAAATGTATATGGCGTCTCTCAAAATTGTCTTTGTTGAGTGTATAATAGATGCGTCTGAAAATATATTTTCGAAACTATGAAACATATTTAAAAATTCACCCAGTGCACTAAAAGTATATAGAATGTAATAAGAAATTCACAAAAATCATGGATGAAATATACAGTAAAATTTTCCTTTAATACTTACTAAAATTTAAAAATTTGCTTATATCGAAGCCTTTTCTCTCTTTAGGTCCAAATCAAGAGTCAAGGCCTAGTCAGCTGCCTCCCTGAAGCTTGTGGGCTTTATTTCATAGGTCTATATAACTCTACTATACACCCCATACATTACTTCCCATTTATACAAGCCTTTATCATATATAGAAAATATGTCTGGTGCATTATAAATTACAATTTTTTATTTGTGGGGAAAATATGTATTTTGTTAACAAAAAAAATTAGAAACCTTATTTATAAAATGCTGCAACTTTAAAAGAAATATTGAATTTTGCCACGGTTAACTGCAACCAAACGTTTTTAATATCAAATATTTCTTATACAATTTAAGAAATAGAATAAATTTAAAATTTTGTAAAATTGTGGGAGTTAAATGTGTAGGGATATCTTATAAATTGCTCTAATAAAAGAAGGTGCTTATCTATATCTTCAAATGACATTATGATTCCAACCGATGATTGAGTCACATAATGATTGAATATAACGATGTATTTGTACTTTTTCTTTATTTATATACAAATTGATTACATATTTATATGTCTCGTAAGGTTAATATAGACTGAATTAGACTTAGTCATGGATTTTCTCTATTATACTTTTGAGTTAGATAAGTTTGTAGTTTTCATAAATATATCAAATTTTATTTTTAGTTTTTCAATTTTTTTAATTTTTTTTTAATTTTAAAATTTTCTGTTTTTAATATTTGTCTCTTCAATTACCTTTCATTGATAGAGGATAACATGACTCGTCTCGTGGGAAATTTTTTATGATCAAACATGTTGAATTATATCTTAAAATCTTAAGGGATGAAAATAAATAAAATATATTTCGAGATTGTGGAAATCAAAAAGTCGTAAAAGCAACCAAGAGGTCGTTAAAATGGGTAAAAAAACACAGGTAGACGGTGTTGATATTCTTTATGGTAGAGCATGATTGTTAGTGAAGACAATGAAAACTTATGTATTATTTTTAATCCAGGTGGAGATTGTTGGAGTTGGTTGAAAATATACATGTTGAAGGAGTCTCACATCGCTTAATTGTGTGAATAAAGAAAGAGTCCAAGGCTATATATAAGATTCAAATTCTTCATTCCAAAATGCACCAGTCAAAAACACTTTAAGTTTGTATTTGACTTTCTTTGTTCTCTTATACTCTTGTATTAGAGTGTTGTGAGATATAGTTAAATGTTTATTTTGAAGGGTGTGAGTGTACTGGAGGTCTGAGTTAGTTAAGGGTATATTATGTGTTGTAACAATTTTCACATAATCTTATTCTGTGGTTTTCTATTGATAACGACAGTGGTTTTTTCTTCGGTTTTGGAGTTTCCACGTTATATTCTTATATTGTGATTGTGTTCTTCTTTTCTCTATCTTTTGTTTGTTTTTTGTATAACACGATGGAGGTAGTCGGTGGCAGCAAGAGACGATTGCTGAAATCAATGGAATGCAGCGACACTGAAACTAAGGCAGTGAGTGAGACAATCGAAAGCAGCGAACGACGATGCTAAAATCATGGTGGTGGCAACAATTGAGGTGTTGGGCGGAGGCGGTGGCAGTTGAGGTGTCAGACAGCGGTGCTAGAGTTGCAAGGCAGTTGAGGTGGTTGGTGTCGCTGTCATACCCCAAAATATTTTGTACCCTTTTCTCATTTCATCTGCATAGTCTTACCCTAGTCATTTATCCTAAGACATTCATTGATAATTACATTTTTCAAGTAGCATCATTGATTCAAATGATTCTTGATATTTATGATACAAAGCATTGAATTGTGACAAAAAAAAGTTAATTCATAAGCTAAGATTTCTATGATGCACTTGTGCATCAAGCCTATGGTATCTTTGTGTTATACTTGTCTTGGGATGTTCAACTATCTTAGATTAAGTCTTTGAGGATCCTTAACTTTAGTCTAAACTTGTTGATTGTATTGGATTACATCATGGATAAATGAATTTAGAAGTCACTTGCAAGTTTAACTTTGGTTAACAAAGTCAACCATGAAAGGTTGACTTTTATTAACCAAGTTCTCTTCAGGACCTTTTACATGTTAATTGATTGGATTTGTTCTATGGATTCAAGACATGACAATTCAAACTCAAGAGTTCAAAGATTCAAATATTGCAAATTGGAGGGGAAAATTACTTTTTTTAAGAATCAAATTACAAATCACATTCAAGGCCAAAGCTTCAATTACAACATCAAATTTCATACAAAAAGCCAAAGTACTCCCTCCATTCTCTTTTATAAGCAAATTTTAATTTCTTAAATTCATTCAATAAATAATGTATTTAGATTATATATAAGTTAGATGTATTAATTACTTAATGAATCTAAAATGTTAAAATTTGCTTATAAATAAGAATAGAAAAAGTACAAATTATACAAAAAAATCCATCTTTTAACCTAAGGTTAATTTTGGTAAACGGTAGACTTTTGGTCAAACAGTTCATCAAAGTCAAACTAACCCTAGCCTACTTTTGTCTTCATCCTCATTGATCCTTCATAAGAGCCTTCAAGTGCATTCTAAAAGTTCTTCATGTCCTTGATGTAATGTGCCAAACCATGATGCCATGCTAAACTATGATGAGCCATACCATGATCAAATTCAAATGACCAGCCCTGAAAAAAAAAAGCCTCAGCACAATTAGCATATACACAATGCACATGCTAAAATTCAGCATACATGCCATAGACATACAATGCAATTCAAGCTAATAATCCAAGTTAGCATACCAATTTCAAGGCATAATCCAAGCCCTGTTTAAAACAGTTCATTAGCAAATTGATTTCCATCAATCATTGCCCTTACCCTAACTATCATAAACCTATCAGTTATACCATTTTCCAACCACATTATCTTCAATCCACATTCCAAGTTAAGTACCAAGACTAGTTTCTGAACCAATGCACAAACCAATCATCAGTTTGCCTTCCAAGCCAGCTGATCATACAAGCAACTTTACCCTAGCCATTCTAAAACATACCTCTTTTAGTGTTTTGTTAAAGGGGCTAAATTTTATGGGCAATTCATTTCACTAACTGATTGCGAGCTAACTGTTATATCAAGCTGACTATTTCTAATAGCTAATCCAATTCCTAACTAGTTTTCACCTTTTCTCTAAATAATTTGCTCATCATAACAGTCCAATTAACATAACATCAAAACTATAGATTTCTAATACTTAATTCTAATACAGTTAACTAATTTCCTGCTAACTGAACCAATTAACTAACAATTCTAAATGCTAACTTCTGATGAACATTAACCTAACTAATTTTCCTAACACACTAACTAACACAATTAACAATGTCACTAACTATCAAAGTTTCTAAATAGCAAATATCAACTAACAGCTAAAAGAATCCTAACTGTTTTTCAAATTACCAACCAATAAAATAACTAATTCTAACCATAACTATTTTACATAACTAATTCTGCCCTGTATGTAGGATCTTCATTTCTCCATTATTTCGCTGCAAATTCGTTACCAGGATGTAGAGGTAGTTGAGGGGAATCAAATCCACAAGGTCTCATGCTTTGATTCCCCTCCTATGTAATTTAATTGTTGTTGGAGCGTTTTAGGGTTCTTGGATGTTTTAGTACAAAATGAAGGTATTAGTGGAATTCGGGTGAGTTGAGGGTCAGAGGTGAACAGAGGAGTGAAAAACGAATCTCTTGGTGGTGGTTTTGGTCGTTTCTGGACTGCTCCGCCGCGCCGGAGAATTCCAGCGAGGAAGAATCAAAGAGAGAAGGCACGCGTGTGTTTGGAGAGGAAAAACTGAAGTGATGTGTTTCTGAAGCCCATTCCCCGTGCGTTGGACTTCAACCAAGCCCAATAACCATGCTACTTCAGGCACCTCACTCTTACTAACTCACCTCCCAATCTGAAACAACCTTAACAAAGTGATCTTGGGATTTACTAACCATGGACCTACGCCCCATTCACACTTACACATCCTTAATCATTTGTACACCCCTGGCAGCGTGTGTAATTTTATTGATTATTGTTTGTTTTTCCTTTTAATATTCTTCCTTATAGACATTAAAAATGTATATCAAAATACACATTAACGTCATTCTTTAGATTAGATTTTAATCAGGATAAGATAATTGAGTATAATTGTAGTTCTTTAATTTCAATTAACGATGAGTTAGAATTTAGGGTTTTTGATATAATGCTTTTGACTTTCATTCATATTTTCATGTACTCAACATGTAATTCTTAGGATGGACCGATATTGGTTGATTAGTTGATCAATTAAATACATTTTGTGAATTAGACTTGTTTTTGAATAACTTTAGGATATAATTGTAGGCTCCCTTTAAGATTCCTATCCATTCAAGTGATCATCAGTTCTTTGATCTCTTGCATGCTTGCTCTGTTTTTCCTATTGCTTAGGCAAGCCACCTCTTGCATGTTTGCCTAATCCCTAGATCTAGAAAAAACTCTATAAGTTTGCATTTGCTAATAACCAGTTATTGGTTAAATGTCATACTCCTAGTTGAGACACATTATTCTATGGGTTCAAACAACACAATCTTGGTCCAAATAATACCTTAAAAACACCTTTACCATTTCACAAATCTTTTCTAAGTCATTCATAAATATTTTTAATTCACTTCAATTCATAAACCTTTTCAAATTCAAATTTATTTATTTTCATAAAAAGAACTATTATAATCAGTTCCCTAGCAGTTAGACTTAAAGTTTAAAGCATCCAAATGAGGATCAGAATCAACTAACATTGAAACACTTCTAGGATACGATTATAATTGTTCCATAAAATCAACCAACACATACTTATTTTCTACCATGAACTACGAAGCTCTAATTTTTCCATTGCACTATGAGAATATGTAGGTAGACAGTTTGAATCCTTGGCGAACACATTAACTAAAAACTTATTTTCCCTCTTAATTAAAATCAATCGCGAGTAACCTTTAGATAATAACACACATTTGTACAATGAACGATCAAAACGATTGTCGTTGAGTACAACAGATGTGGGGGATGCTAATACCTTTTCCTCACATAATTGACTCCCTTACTTGTTTCTCTTTCCCTTGAGTTTTATCGATATTTTATCTTTCCTTTGAAATAAATAAAATTTGGAGTCGACTCTAGTGTATTCGGGTATTTTTCTTGCCGCGAAAGTCGTGGCGCGAAAAATACCATGGGCGCTCGCACGCCCAAAATAATAATAGGGTCGCGACTAAAGTTTATTTATTCCAAAAGGAAAAGGAAAATATCGATAAAACTCCTAAGAAAAAGAAAATGGTAATCGTAACCAAATTCGGGCTCGAAAGTCGATTATGGGAGGGGAAGATATTAGCACCCCTAATATTCGTTGTACTCAACGAGAACTATTTAGTTAGTTTTGAGAATAGAGTGTCAGCTTTTGTTTTTTTTCTTCTAGCTATTAAAGTTTGAAAGGAAAAAGAAAAAGGACTAAATATAAATTTTCTTAGGGTGCTTGACAAGATTTTGAGTCTTACTCCTATGTATCCTCAGGTGCGATGATGAATTCAAAGCTACGTAGTTTTAGGCAAGACAAAGGTGGTTTTTGAATTTTTATTATAGTGCTTGACGAGACGTTCAATCTCTCTCCTATGTATCTCCAAGTGTGATGGAGAACTCAAAACTATATAGTTCTTGGTTGAAAAACCACGTATTTGTTGGTTGATTTTAGTGAACAGATGTTTAGGTTGCGTTCTCGTGTGGGATGCTTAAGCGTTTGTTTGTACTGTGATAGAATGGATAAAACATTGTTCCACTACTACAAAGTACACCTTCGGTAACACTAATTCTACTACGGTTAATATTTCACTGTGATGATATGTCTTACCTAATGCACGATAATTTTATTTGATATGATATAATCATGGATGAGACATAAGACTATGGTTATATAATCACCCTTTAAAATTCAGTCGCGCCTTTCTATTTTTAACATTTCTTTAATATTAGATACGAAAATGATTGAATAACTCAACCGTTATGACTTGTTTTAAATATTTTAAATTGTAATACACTGACGTGTCAAATATTTTATTTCTTTAACATTTACTCGCGCCTTTTAATTTTTATTTATTTTTAATTTTTAAAAAAATTAGATACCATCACGATTTCTGAGCAAAACCGTTGTGACATATTATTCATTTTGTTTTAAATATTTTAAATTATAATACACGAGCTTTTCTTTATGAAATGTAATTTAGTAAGTAACATATCACCACGGTTCGTGTTTTCGACCGTGGTGGTATTCATTCATTTTTGTTAAGCTAACTAGTTTGTCTCTTCAGTAGTCATTCTTTACTGAGAAACGATACACCATTTCAACTCTAATGTTCAGTGCTGAGAAACGATACACCATTTCAACCCGAGCATTCATTGTTCATCATCATAGTTCATCATCATTCATCATCATTCGTTCATCGTTCATCATCATCGGTTGTTATAGTTTTGCATATGTTGTTCATTTCCAACCCGTAGTCATCGTCATCGGTTCGTTTTCAACCCTAACACACCAACACTAACACTAACATCATCGTCATCTTCAAGGAGGAGTACAACAACAACAATATATGTATCAACCCAAATATTCATATTTACTTAGTCATCACGTTTACGGTACGTAAAACATTTTTCCCATGCATTACAGTGAACTTCAATTTCCATTGTTGTTGTTGTTATTGTTGTTGTTGTTGTTTTTCTGGTTCTTGTTGAATGTGTGTCATAAAACTTGATTAATCTGTTGTTGTTTTTGTTGTTATTGAATGTGTATGTGATTATAGATGATATAGTTTGTTGTTGTTGTTGTTGAATGTGTATGTGATAATCTTTGAAAGAGTTTATTGTTGTTGTTGTTGAATGTGTATATGATAATAGATGAAAGAGTTTCTTATTGTTGTTGTTGTTATTGTTGCTTTTGAATGTGTATATGATAATAGATGAAAGAGTTTATTATTGTTGTTGTTGTTGTTGAGGTTGTTCGTCGTATTATTCATATAATGGCGAGGAAACTATGACAAGTGGTACTTAAATCAAAAACGAAAGATCACAAAGAGGTGCTACTATGCTTACCAAAGTAACAAAAGTCCACAAATCTGGTAACAAATTGCCTACCGCATTTAATTCATATAATAGAGTAGATGGTGAATACTCTTCTCTTTTTAAGAGTTATGTTGTGTTCCTTGGACGTAGCAAAGTTAGTATATTGGTAGATGATTGGAAACAAGCGTCAACTAAGGTCAAAGATAGCGTATGTACAAATGTTAAGGTATTAGTTTTAATTTTCAACATTTCAATATAAGTTTCTATAATTTCTAATACATTCTTATTGATTTAAATGTAGTTAATCTTTGAGTTTACGAATAGTGATAAGAACTTAAAAAATGGTTAACTCATGCATGTAAGTGTTGGAGAGGCTTTAAGTCACGGCTCATGCGTGACTACATTAGGAATCCTAAGATTGTTCTTGAGCGTCTATGGGTGAGGTATAGTTTTCTCTCGAAGAAGGTTTGGAAAATGTTTGCAAAGGGTCGTCGTTCTTAGAAATTCCTGGTGAGTAATAGTCTTATTTATCTTGATAATTTGATGGTAATGATTTGTAGATACTAATCAGATTTTCACTATGTTTATAAAAGACTAAAAGTAAAGCAGGAATTTAAAATAAAACGAAAAATATTTACCCCCACAGATTATCTCGTGGGGGTTAGAGAAAACTGGAGAAAAAATGATGGAAGAAAAAAGATAACAAATGGTAGATGAGGACTCCATTAGTCGTGATTGCAACTCATCTCCACCGTCAAGACGTGACAAGTGGAAGAGGGCTTGACTAAGACCAAATAGAGAGTATATCTCAGATGCTTCAAGAGCAGTTGCTGAGAAAATTGTGAGTATGATTTGTTGTTCGTATGTTATGTGTTATTTAAATGCTATGGTAATTAAATTATTAATATTATCATGCATGTTGTGTGGGATGTGTTGGTTGAGGAGGCCCGTGGAGGCTCATTTGTTCCAGAACCACGACACGATATACTTGTCGAAGCTATTGGAACAGATGAGCATGGTGGGAACGTTTGTGGTGTTGGAGAAGGTGTCAACATTAGATTATTCTTTGTTCCAACCAAACAAAGCACCGACAATACTGAATTACAAGAGCATAGAGAAAAGCTTGCTCTTGTTGACAAGGATTTAGAAGAGCAGAGGAAGATGTTGGAAGCCGAGCGAGAAAGTTGGAAGAAAGACATAGAAAAGTTAGAAGAGTTATATGCGGTAAGTATTTTATCTGAAATGCTAGTGTTTTATATGATATGTGTGATATATTGTGTTTAATATGAAAAGTCAGAAAAGATACAAATGTGTATATTATGTATTGATATATTGTCGCAGAGAATAAGTGGATCCTTACCACAACACACAGATGAAAATGATACTAATAAGATTGATGATCAAGTTCTCCAAACACATGGTGTACGTCATGCTAGCACCAAAGGAAGCAACTATTCACCCGCCTCTACTAAAGAGGTTAATGAGTTTCTGAATCCTTCCGCAACTAAAGTCGCCATGTTATACATTTTGGTTGCGGGATGTGATTATCCGTATCCTCTTTCTCTAGAGCATTGTCCATTGGTAGAGCTCTATTATGTTTATCCTAGTGGCATTCAAGATTTTCTCTATGGTGGTACTTGGTTGGACGTAAGGATATTGCAACTTTGGTGCACGTAAGTATATACTTGAATATGCATGTCATTATAGTACATTATCATTTATGTATTTCCTTTACTTATTTTTTGAATTTTGTTTAACCATTTAGGTACATTCATCTTGTATGTATAGAATTAAATAAGTCCAATATTTATGGCATCTTGGGTCCATATAATATTCCATGGAAAAATAATAAGGCAAAAGATATTGAGACCTACGTTTTGGGACAGTTAGGTCAAGAAGGAAAAGAATGTTACTTCGCACCATTTCTCAATGCGTAAGTAATTTTGAAATTGTGGTTTACCTTTTATAGTTAGTTTTGTTTTAGAAAATACTAATTATATATATATATATATATATATATATATATATATATATATATATATATATATATATATATATATATATATATATATATATATATATATATATATATATATATATATATATATATATATATATATATATATATATATATATATATATATATATATATATATATATATATAACTCATGTTTATTCAGTGTTCATTAGAAATTAATCATAATATCCCTTAAGACGAATACGATAATGACATTGTGTTTATTACATCAACCACTCGAACTTAAAATGAAGCAAATTATTAATAGGTAAGTCTAAGTTTATATGAAATTTTCATTTATACATATTTTCTTTGCCTTTGTAAATGGTTTAATTGGTTTAACCTGTAAAATATTTTCAAATGTGCATTATTGTGCAGCGATATTTATCTTGCCTAATGTTTATTTTTGTAGACGAGGAAACAACCAAAGGGATTCGAGTGTGGCTATTATATAATGAAACACATGTTAAACATTGTCTTCGTTGGCATTGTTGATAAATAAGATAAGGTATATATTACATATGTAATAAATTATTTACAATCCGCTTATGGGTCCTCAATCATGAGCTTAATCTGGTATATTTTATGCAAACTTTTAACGACGAAACATCATTCTCATGCGAAGACTTTGTAGAGATTCGTAAATGTTGGACATATATGTTCAATGTGATTAAAGAATCTCAAACATGAGATTCATCATTAATATATATATATATATATATATATATATATATATATATATATATATATATATATATATATATATATATATATATATATATATATATATATATATATATATATATATATATATATATATATATATATATATATATATTTGTGTGTGTGTGTGTGCGCGCGTGGGTGTGTGTATGCGCATGTGTGCATGTGCGTGTGTGTGTGTGTGTGGGGGGGGGGGGGGGGGGGGGGGGGCGTGTGTGCGTACATGCGTGCGTGCGTGCGTGCGTGTGTGTGTGTGTTTGTACATTTGAGTTTGAGTGTTGTAAATAACATTTTTAATTTGATGAAATAAATAATTATTTGAGTTTGAGTTTGAGTGTTAGTAATATATATCTTCAATTGTTGTTTCTGTTATGTTACAGTTTGACGTACATTTGAGTTTGAGTGTTGTAAATAACATTTATTATTTGATGAAATAAATAAGTATTTGAGATTGAGTATTTTAATATACATCTTAAATTGATGTTTCAGTTCTATTACAGTTTAAACAATACATGTTATAAAATGCAAAATTTTCAAAATGCATAAATTTATTTTTTAAAAATGTATATAATTTAACGACAGTTTTTTTAAATTTTGAATGTGGTTGTATAGTGGAGAATATATAATATAACCATGGTTTTTATAGAAGACCATGGTTATATACTTACAAATGCGTTGGGATTTAAACCTAGGGCATTTTATATATGAATACGGTTTGGTTATTAACCGTGATAATATATCGCGCGCATTCAGATTCTCCACAACGGTCATAGGATTATAATTATAAGTAGCGCATATACAACCACACCCTACGTAACAACGGCAGGTCACGAGTGATGTTATCCTTTTTCCAACTGTTGTTGTATATGTTTTTCGTAGTAGTGTTTGTTTGTGAAAAGCTTTTCAACCTCACGGGATGATAAAACAAAAATTGATTGGTTCAGTATGTTTTTAGGTGGAAGACGAGTGCTCAAATGGTCAAGCTATATGGGTCGTATCCAAGTCCTTGGGGAGGAATAAGATTTTGAAAACTACTTGATTTTGATCAAGTATTTTATTATTTTTCTTAAAAGGTTGATTTTATTTACTATTTATTTAATTAATTGAATTTTTATCAATAAAATAATGAAAAATAAAATAATAAAGGAAAGTGGTGTAAACAAGCATGATGGTGTAATAGCAAAATTGAAAGCAAATAAAATGGACTAAGCCCAAAGAAACATATAAAAAAAAAATTAAAAATAGTAAAAGGGGTGCAAAAAGTATGACTGGAGGTGAAGCAGTAAAATTCTTTGGGCCCAAATGCAAGAGAGGCTCAATATGAAAAGAAAAAAAAGCACAAGGCTTATGGCTTCCAATTCACGCGCAGCCACCTGATCAAGATCAGAGGGCTAAGATTGCACCCTTTGATCAAGAGCGTGTGGCCTTTGGATATGACTTCTTAACCAATCAAACAAATCAGGAGGCAATAATTAAAAGCTTAGTATGGTCACACATGGGGATCTTGTACAAGATCCCCTTTTCAAATATCCACAATCATGCAATTAGGTAATGTCACGTGTAAAGTTAAAATTCAAAGAAGAAAAAAATAATACATCAAATGCATCAGATGACCATTACTCAAATTTAGGAAAACAATTCAAAATCCATCTTCTTCCTCCTCTCGTGTCTCCCAAGACTCACTCTTCCATGACTCAAAAACTCAAAGCTCAAGTAGAAATTCAAGTCATAGAAATATACAAATATTGGCGGCGAAAACACAAAGAGGTTTACTCACACACCAAACAAATTGAAAAATGATGAACGAGGAAATCCAGAGCCCATGTTAAAATAGAAAAACAATAAATTTGGGATTCAGAGAGGGGGTGTCCCGTATTTAGGAATTGATCCCTGATCTTTTCTGATGAATCATAAAAGAATCGTCCAAATCTCTGACAATTTTTCCTAAAACTGTATTTTTGTACGACAAACTCGCGAAAAGTCCAGAACACAATAACGATAGAGCAAGAATGCAATATCGTAACACCTATGACTCTAATAATGGCTAAAATCAACAGAGAGTCCTTGACAACAACGCCAATTTGATTCCTTATCGTTTATAGGTAAAAATTGAGTTATTTCAAAGGTAAAAAACGAGTTAAAAAACAAGTTAAATAACGAGTTATAAGGAAGCGACACTCAAGTCGTATCACAAGGACTTAGAGTTAATTCAACCAAATTAAAGAAACGAATGAGGTTAAGGTTTTTAGAAAATTGAAAGTAAAAAGAGTAGTTTGATGGGCTAAAGACGTGTCTACTTATGCGTCTAGCGGTATCTTACTGCAAGTGCACAGCCTATCGAAGTAATATTTAAGATTATCGATCCACAGAGATTCTATGGTTACTTAGTGCTAGATGAACTTCTAGTTTAGCTAAGGCGAATGGTTGTCACGATTTTTGTTGGTTGTTTAAGACTATTAAAGGCGGAATTAAATTTAAGTTTTAATAAAGTAATATTAAGGCGGTCGGTATGTAATTATACTAACTTAGGTGGGTTAATCTAACCTAGGCTTATAAAGGTGTTCACTTAATCTATTCGGTAGCGATTACCAGTTTAAATACCCTCAACTCACACTCTCGTGGTCTTGTATCGGATCTTATCCCTAAAGCCCTATGCCTGCTCTCGCTAGCCCATAAGTGTTTAGAGGTAATTTTTGGAAACTAAATAATTCTAATTTATCTTAAAGCGCTCTCGCTGTGTTTAATTTAAATGCCTAACTTTAGCTATCTGGTTAAAATCTCACACTCTCGTGGTCTTGACCCAACCTAATACTCTTTTCTTACTCTCGTAACAAAAAGGTCTATTTCAATTAAAAAGTATCGGCCAGAATGTTAAGTGATTAATTATTCTCAGCCTATGGTTATATTTTACCGGTTAAGTTTGTTATAACTACATACCGCCCTAAGGTGTTTAGCTACTCATCGATGTTGAACCAGACAGAGATAGAGAATTAAATAATAACGTACTCATGACAGAAAAATAAATAAACATTATAATTAAATTAAATTGCAATATAATGAAAAACCTGATTAACAGATATTCGAGCAGACTCCTTCTTCCACAGATCGGAAAGCTTGGAGTAGGCGAAAATTAAAAATAAACGAATGCTGAAGGTTTAGAAACAAATAAATGTATAACAATTTCCTGATGTTGGAAATTGTTATGCGGTTGGTTTGGATACAAATAAAACGAAACAGAAACTAAAAATAATGCTGGAATGGGAAGGGCTGGTTCGTAAGGCAGTTTGGCAGAGCTTCCGCAGGAATTTTGAATAATGAAGTCTGTCCTTGAGTTCACAGAGCTTGTACTATTTATAGAGTCTTTAATGGGCTGGATTCTTGGTCCTTTGTTGCATGGGCCTTGCTGAAGTTGTTGAAGGAATGCTGGAACGTGGCAACAAAAATGGGAGAAGTGGTCTTCACGTGATGCCTTGAGGAGAAATAAGAGGAGAAGTGGTCTTCAAGTAGTGCCTTGACGTAGTCTGAGTCAAAACCAAGTTTTATCCTTGTCACGGGCGTGACAAGGTCTTCACGTTCGTAATTTGAGGATTTTAAGTGTCACGGTCGTGACCACTCTCTTACGGTCGTGATGGCCCAAATTGGGGTGTCACGGTCGTGACACCCTTGTAACGATCGTGGCTGCAACAAATTATGCAGTCTTTTTGCAGGCTTCTGCATTTCTTCATCTCCTTGTGGTCTCTTTTGTTCCTTTTCTCTTAATTCATGATTTAGCTTCACATAACGATGTACCTGCAAAATAGTAAGAAAAACTCGAGAAATCAAGTGTTAAAACGGTGAATGCGCGATAAAACGTCAATGAAATCTAGCGATATAGTCGATGCGTTTTCTTGTTATCAAACTTCCCCAAACTTAAACCTTTGCTTGTCCTCAAGCAAATAGCCGATTGAAAATCGGCGGACACGAATTTACTCACGCATACTCATAACAAACCGTACGGTGGATCGTTTTGTCGGATATCCGGTACTTTGATAGAACACTACCGATACACTAATGACACAAGCAACAAGCTATGTCGTCGACTTCCCGTCAAACGAAACAATCGGCAATCACATTACGATTTCACCTAGAGTTTATCGATCTTATTTCGCCCGATTTCGTTCTAGCGCAGTCACATTAAGCCCTTTGCCTTAGCACGCACGTAGTGGAGTAGCCGGTTAGCGATTTTGATCCTTTTTGAGCACGGGGTCTGGTACACGAGTGTGGTAACCCTTCATTTTTATCCGATTTGGAGGTTGTAGGGGATCGAGCCGTAGCACGCCCTACCGAGTTCAGAACCAGTGCCTCTGAACCAACTCGCAACGGATTCCTTCTCATATTTCTCGTTTCGTATATGCGACCGTGTACTTTGGTGCAATTTCTTTTCATTTTGCATCGAGATATGAAGGATCATTATTGATTAGGCATCAAACGCTTATATTCATCGGCTCCCCACGTGGTTTGTGTTCAGACGGTGCTGACTGCTAGTATAAACTACTGGGGGTTACTTTTGAACTGAAACTAAAGGTGTACTCGCAATGGTAATCGGGATGGAATTGCTTGAGTAGGGAGTCAAAGATGTCAAGATTGTATTGGTCTTGTTTAATCGTTCTCGGCTTCCTAGTTACGATTCCGTAGGTAAGTCGGGAAATGCGAATAATTAAAGATTTTTCTGGTATAGCTTAATAATCGGGGAAAGCTCGAAATTAAAGAAAATAGCGCAAAGATTTGCTCATTTCATTAATTTGCTAGAAGAAATACAACGGAATTGAAAGTACAACGAAATGGAAAAGTGCGGTACAAATACAGTACAAGACTAAAACGAAAAACAAACAGAAAAGTAAACTATGGCTGCCGAGGACCGCGGGCTCGGCCTCTGGTGCGAGAGCGGCGTCTGGAGGGAGTCGCGTCAGGATCAGAACCGGTGCCGGAGGTAGCAGTAATGCTAATGCGGAGCGCTTCTAGCTCGCTGAAAATTTCTCCAAACCGCTCATTAGTGGCTTCCTGGTTTGCAGCAATAGTGTCGAGTAAAGCATCATACTGCGCCTGCTGCCTTCGCTCCAGTGCGGCGTTCATCTGGTTCTGCTGATGAATCGCAAGGAGGACTTCCTCAAGTGTAACTGCGGGAGCAGGGGGCTGTCGGGTAGATGTCTCTGGTATATCCTGGACAGGCTCAGCTGCATCCATAGCGTCCTGCATCTCGTCCGTTGGAGGGTCTGCCTGATCATCATGAACCGGGACGTGATCGGCAGCAGCAGGTAAAACAAAGAGCCAGTTGGCTCGGTTGGATGGATCGATGCGGTTGCGGGACGGCAGAGTGATGTGGTGGGAAATGGTGCCATTGACAACAGGGCTATACCTGCCATCCTCTCGCTGCGCGATCAGGTGGGCGGACCTGCAATAGCTCTTGGTGAGGAATTCGGCGGCTAGGTGAGGCTGATTAACGAGCGCGTCACCAAGCCCCAACTGAATGGCGAGGGCGGTGACAATGCCACCGATGAAGAACGGGGAGGAACCTCTGTGCGCAATGGCCTGGATGTGATGAAGCATGAAAGGGGCAGCGTTGATTGGCTCGTCATGCAGAGCGCAGTGTAAGAACAGAAGCTCCTTGGAGTTGAGCTTATGGTTGCTCTCTCTAGCGAAGATGGTGTTGCATATGACCCGGTGAAAATAGCGGATTGCCGGGTTATGAATGTGTGTGGCGTTGAGGCTTTGGAAGGTGGATGCACGGGTGTTGGTTAATTCGTGCCATAGAGTGAAAGCTTGTTCACTAAAATTATCGGGCACGCGACGGTGGGCTTCAGTTCCGTGATCGAAGCCTAACAACTCGGCTATCCTGGTTTGCGGAAGATTGAATTCTTGGCCATGCAATCTGAATGTTGCGATGCCGGTGAGCTGACTCTGAGAACCGGGAAGGGTGATGTAACTGTAAGAGCTTAAGAACTCCAGCGTCAGAAGTTCGAATGTGGGCTGAGGTTGACGGCAGAGATCCCACAGACCGACCTTTTGCAGTAGGCTTTGGACACTGGCGAGCATTCCGAGTTCCCTCAAACAGTCAGTGGCAATGTAGCGGGTAGGTTGCACACCGCGGTTTTGGAATCGGATGAAACGGTCTCTCTGGGTTACGCCAGCATCACCTTCTCTAAAAGTGATGGAATCCATAGCATGCAAGAGTGAAGAGTGAGGGAAGAAGGTTTTTGTGAGGTTTTGTGAGAAAAATGGTAGAATGAGGGAGATAGAGGTTCGGGTTAAATACGGGAGAGTGTTAATGAGATGGGTTGTGATAATGGGGGGTTAATGAGGGTAATGGGGAGGTTACGGCGGTTATGGAAGGAATGGGTAGTTTTTGGGTAGGTTATGGAGGAAAAAGAAGAAGGGGCACGATGAGAAACAGTTCTGTTTCTCACGATTCCTGTAATAGGGATAGTCACGGTCGTGACAGGGGCGTGACGGTCGTGACACGCTAATTAAGCACGTCACGATCGTAAGAGGTGCGTGACGACCGTGAGGGCATGCTTTGCTGAATAATTCCCA
Organism: Lathyrus sativus; assembly: GCA_963859935.3. NCBI lineage: Eukaryota > Viridiplantae > Streptophyta > Magnoliopsida > Fabales > Fabaceae > Lathyrus > Lathyrus sativus. Next base: position 20,440,281 of record OZ012738.1, on the reverse strand, counting down.
GAAAGAAACATTTCCTCACGTGATTCATAAATTAATAATAATTTATTTTCTTTATTAACACTTATATTAAATAAACACCATATTGTATATAATTTGCAACACAGTATTATACGAACTTGCATGAGAGATTGTATATATGAAATAATGCAGGCATAACAGTATATAGAAAATATATAAGTTGCTAAAATTGGAGAAATATTTGGAATTAAAGGTGCATTGCATAATGTAATTAAAAAATGAAATGACAAAAACGGAAATTACGGTATGAAATTGTTGCGAAAGATGAATTTAACTAGAAACGAAAACAATGAGAAAAAAAAAAACTAAATCACTTATAGCATTTTCAAAAGCGTTTCTTCAGGCCTTCGATGGCGGAGTCCAAGTGATAGAATTGTTCGCAGGCCATGTCAGTCAGTCCTATAATGTCCAATCGCATGCTCTTAATGTCTTCTTTAAATAGATTAATGTCAGTTTGGTAAGCATTGAGAGTGTTCATGATGTTTTGTAAGTTGTTAGCATAATCTCCTTGATTCACTTCAGGGGTTTCATGTACTTTGTCAGTTGGGTCAATGTCATGGTAACCAGGAGGTGTCTCAGGGTCAGTTTCAACAGCGGTCATTATATCATCTGTTACCCTGTGAGACTGAGGTGTTTCAGGAGTAGCTGGATAATCAGGTGGGTTTAACTCATAAAGCCAGTTATCCTTGTTGTGAACACTTACTCTAGCATGATTGGGCAATGAGAACAGGGCTACTACTTCGTTCCGGATTAGGTACTCAAAAGGTGGGCGTCCTAAATTCCTTATGATATGTCTATTGAAGCAGAATTTAAGATTCATAGGGCGGATTGTTCCTAGACGGTTGCACCTGTCCAGTTGGTACCTAAGTCCTATGGCATCAGCAATCATGGTTACAAGACCTCCTACTAATATAGGTAATTCAGGTTCTTCTTGGATGCGGGTGAAGGTTTGCATCATGAAAGGTACACCATTAACAGACTGTCCATTAGTGAAACATGACATAATAAATACTTCATCTTTAGAAACTCCGGTAATGTTTTCTTCTTTTCCAAAGAAGGTGTGGGCAAGGAATTTATGGAAGTAACGGAGAGCAGGATTATGGATCTCATCATTATTCATGTTATTTGGTTCAGGGTGGTAGTTTCTGGTTAGAGTTCCCTAAAAGAAATCTAGCTCCACATCCATCAATTCTACCTGTGTGGTAGTAAAAGCAAATGGTCCACTAGGGAATCCTAACAAGTCAGCTAGTTCTTTATGGTTAAAGTCATATTCTATTCCAAATAGGCGGAAACTAATAAATCCTTTCCTAAATCCAAAACCGCGCTCAGGTAGGTAAAGTAAGGAGCTAAGGAACTCAAGGGTGAGCTCGCGGTAAGTCGCAAACTTATGTTGGATCGATGCATTCTCCCATCCGAGTCGGTTGAACAAGTACATGACACTATCATGTATACCTAAGGTTTCCATAGTCTTATCATCCGGGTACAGGGTCAAATCCATTTGCCTCTGTGATAACTCTTCAAACTTCATTCTTTGGTTCCTACCTCTAAATTTGGTTTCCATATACTTAATTGGTTGGTTAGCCATGGTCAGTGCAAATATGGGGGAAACAAATCAGTGGAAAAGACTTTAGAAAATCTGTAAAAAGTGATTTAAGATAAAAATAAGAAAATGAAATGCATAATGTAATGGCGATAATAGTAAAATAAAACTGACAAAACAATTTAAACAAATAGTAAAAACGATAAATAACATTGTGCTAAAAGAAAAGAATAGTAAAAAGAAGTAAATAAGTAAATGGGTTGCCTCCCACTAAGCGCTGTTTTTATTGTCAAAAGCCTGACGTAATGCTTAGGTTTAGATTAATCAGGGGAATTAGTGGACAATTCTAAAAGCTTTAGATTATTCGCATAATCTCTATTTTCAACTTTATGATAGTGTTTTAAACGTTGTCCGTTTACTATGAATGGTTCACTATTCTTTCCTTTAATTTCTATTGCTCCACTCGGGAATACTTTAGTTATATCAAAGGGTCCTGACCATCTAGATTTTAATTTTCCAGGGAAAAGCCTAAGTCTTGAATTAAAGAGGAGTACAACGTCTCCCACACTAAATTCTTTCCTAGATAGGCGTTTATCATGCCATCGCTTAGTTCTTTCTTTATATATCTTAGCATTTTCATATGCATCTAACCTTAATTCTTCTAATTCGTTAATGTCTAGGATTCGCTTTTCTCCTGCAGCATTATAGTTTATATTGAGAGTTCTGATCGCCCAATAAGCTTTGTGTTCTAGTTCTACTGGGAGGTGACAAGATTTTCCATAAACTAGTTTGAAAGGTGTAGTACCGATGGGTGTCTTGTAAGCGGTCCTATAAGCCCATAGAGCTTCATTAAGTTTAGATGACCAATCTTTCCGAGATATGGCGACAGTCTTTTCTAAGATTTGTTTAATTTCTCTGTTTGAGACTTCGACTTGTCCACTTGTTTGTGGGTGATATGGTGTAGCCACACGGTGTCGTACTCCATATTTAGATAGTAACTTGTCAAAGATTTTTGAAATGAAGTGCGAGCCACCGTCACTTATGACGAGTCGAGGCACACCAAATCTGGGAAAGATTATATTTTTGAAAAGCTTTATTACTACTCGTGTATCGTTTGTAGGAGAAGCTATGGCTTCAATCCATTTCGAAACATAATCAACAGCTACGAGTATGTAATTATTACCGAAAGATTCCATTTTTGAAAAGCTTTATTACTACTCGTGTATCGTTTGTAGGAGAAGCTATGGCTTCAATCCATTTCGAAACATAATCAACAGCTACGAGTATGTAATTATTATCGAAAGATGATGGGAAAGGTCCCATGAAATCTATTCCCCAGACGTCGAAGATTTCTACTTCTAAAATTCCCTTTTGGGGCATTTTATCTCTTCTTGAAATATTGCAAGTGCGTTGAAACCGATCGCAATTCATAACAGCGATGTGGACATCCTTCCATAGATTAGGCCAGAATAGGCCGGCTTGCAGGATTTTTGCACAAGTCTTGGAAGTGCTTGCATGTCCACCATAAGGAGATGAATGGCATTGAGCAATGACATCTTCTATTTCTTCTTCGGGAATACATCGGCGAAAGATTCCATCTGGTCCTCTTTTGAACAATAATGGTTCATCCCAATAGTAATGTTTCAGATTATGAAATAATTTCTTTTTCTGCTGATAGGTTAGATCGGGTGGAAGAGCTCCTGCGGCTAGGTAGTTGACAATGTCAGCGTACCATGGCAGTCCTACAGTTGTCTGGATTGTTTCCACGGATTCTGGTTCATTTATATCTAACTGCGCTAGGTCGCTTCCTATTTGTGCTATCAGCTGTTCATACGGAAAATCATCGTTAATCGGCACTTGTTCGGGTTTAATACCTTCTATTCTAGATAAATGGTCCGCTACGACGTTTTCAGTACCTTTTTTATCTTTTATTTCTAGATCAAACTCTTGTAAGAGTAAAATCCATCTTAAGAGTCTTGGTTTAGCATCTTTCTTAGTTAATAAATATCGGATAGCAGCATGGTCTGTGTAAATGATTATTTTCGCTCCAACTAAGTAAGAGCGGAATTTGTCAAGCGCAAAGACAACTGCTAGCAATTCTTTTTCTGTAGTAGCGTAGTTCATCTGGGCAGAATCCAAGGTTCTACTGGCATAGTAAATCGCATGAAGTTTCTTTTCCTTTCTCTGTCCCAGGACTGCGCCTACAGCATAGTCACTTGCATCGCACATGATTTCAAAAGGTAATCTCCAGTCAGGGGGTTGCATGATTGGTGCGGTGATGAGGGCTGTTTTTAGAGTTTCGAAGGCTTTAAGACAATCTTCATTGAATATGAACTCAGCGTCTTTCATCAATAACCCAGTAAGAGGTTTAGTGATTTTCGAGAAATCTTTGATGAATCGTCGGTAAAAACCGGCGTGTCCTAAAAAGCTTTGTATTTCTCGAACGGTTTTAGGGGGTTGAAGATCTTTTATTACTTAAATCTTAGCTTTATCAACTTCAATTCCCCTGTCGGATATTACATGACCTAATACTATTCCTTCGTTGACCATAAAATGACATTTCTCCCAGTTAAGCACGAGATTTACTTTTACACATCTTTCTAACACCATTTCTAAGTTCGATAAGCATCCTTCAAAACTTTGCCCGCATACGGAGAAGTCGTCCATGAACACTTCCATGATGTTGTCTATAAAATCTGCGAAGATTGACATCATACATCTTTGAAAGGTTGCAGGAGCGTTGCATAATCCAAAGGGCATTCGCCTATAAGCGAACGTTCCATAAGGACATGTGAATGTAGTCTTCTCTTGATCATCAGGATGGATAGGGATTTGGAAAAATCCTGAGTAACCGTCAAGATAACAGAAGTAAAAATGCTTGGCTAATCGTTCTAACATTTGATCTATGAAAGGTAGTGGGAAATGATCTTTTCGAGTGGCTTTGTTTAGTTTACGATAATCTATGCACACTCTATATCCCGTCACTACTCTTTGCGATATCGATTCGCCTTGAGCGTTTTTCACAACAGTGATACCTCCTTTCTTTGGCACTACATGTATTGGACTAACCCATTCACTATCAGAGATTGGATATATTATCCCGGCATCTAATAATTTCTTAACTTCTTCTTTTACTACAGTGCTAAGGGTTGGGTTAATTCTTCTTTGAGATTCTCTGGAGGTTCTGCAATCTTCTTCTAGCAGAATACGATGCATACAAACTGAAGGACATATTCCTTTGAGATCAGATATGTTATAACCTAATGCAGTTGGATATTTCTTCAAGACATCTAAAAGTTTCTTTGTTTTTATAGTTCCTAAACTGGAATTTACTATAACTGGTCTTTTACATTCAACGTCTAAGAATTCGTACCTTAGGTTATGAGGTAAAGTTTTTAATCCTAATGTAGGTTTATCTTTACTTGGCATGGGATCCGGTGTAAGTGCTAAACTTTCGCTTAGACTATCATCCTGATACGATTTTTGCCAATTATCATCTTCGAAAATCGGAGGGATTTGAATTTTCATTATTTCAGAATAAGTGGTCTCTTTCAGTTCCATTTCTCTTACACATTCGTCAATTACGTCCATTAGATAGCATGTATCCTCTATAGCTGGTGATTGTAAGAATTGTGTTAAAACGAATTCAACTTTCTCTTCACCTACTTCAAAGGTTAGCTTTCCTCTTTTTACGTCTATTATAGCTCCGGCGGTAGCTAAGAATGGTCTTCCTAGTATGATAGGTGTAGTGGAGTCTTCAGAGATGTCCATGATTATAAAATCAGTAGGAATGTAGAATTGTCCTATACGTACTGGGACGTTTTCTAGTATGCCTACAGGATATTTAATAGAGCGATCGGCTAGTTGAACAGACATTTTAGTTGGTCTTAGGTCTCCCATGTCTAGCCTTTTGCAAATAGTTAAGGGCATAACACTGATACTGGCTCCTAAATCGCATAGAGCTTTGTCAATGACGAATTTTCCTATTACACAGGGTATAGAGAAACTTCCTGGATCTTTTAGCTTAGGGGGCATGTTATTTTGAATTATGGCGCTACACTCGGCAGTAAGTGTAACTGTTCCGTTATCCTCTATCTTTTTCTTATTGGATAAGATCTCTTTTAAAAACTTAGCATACGAGGGTATTTGGGTAATTGCTTCTGTAAACGGAATGGTAATATTCAACTGTTTCAGAAGTTCGACAAATTTCTTAAATTGACCCGTCGTCTTGGAACTTATTAATCTTTGAGGGTACGGAATTGGTGGTTTATAGGGTGGTGGAGGCACATAAGGTTGTTCTTTCTCCACTACCTCTTGATTGTCATCTTCCTTTTCTTCTGGATCATTCACCACTTCAGTCGGTTTATCCGGTTTTTGGTACATGGCTGGATTTTCAAGTCTTGGATCGGTAGGTCCGTCAAGTTCCTTGCCACTTCTTAATATTACAGCGTTAGCATGTCCTTTCGGATTAGGTTGAGGTTGTCCAGGGAATACTCCAGCTGGTGCAGCAGTAGGTGCCTGTTGTTGAGCTACTTGTGAAATCTGAGTTTCAAGCATTTTGTTATGTGTAGCTAGTGCATCTACTTTGCTCACTAATTGTTTAATCTGCTCACTAGTGTGAATGTTTTGGTTTAAGAAGTCCTTGTTTGTTTGAGATTGGTTAGCTATAAAGTTCTCCATCATCAATTCAAGGTTTGATTTTCTAGGGATATTAGGAGCAGTCTTTTGATATCCTGGTGCGTAATAAGCATTGTTATTCTTATAGGAGAAGTTCGGATGATTCTTCCAACCTGGGTTGTATGTGTTTGAGTAAGGGTTCCCTTGAGCATAATTCACTTGATCAGTGGGAGTTCCTGCCAATAGTTGACAATCAGAAACTTCGTGTCCTGGGACTCCACATAACTCACAGTTAGGTGTTACTGCAGCCACGGTGGCTGCAGGTGTTATGGCTAAGTTATCGATCTTTTGGCTTAGTTGGTCAAATTTCGCATTGACTTGGTCCATACTACTTACTTCGTACATACCTCCCTTTGTTGGTTTCTCAGTTGCGACTCTCTCGCTTCCCCATAGGTAATGATTTTGAGCCATACTTTCGATAAGTGCATAGGCATCACGATATTCTTTGTCCATCAATGCACCACCCGCGGCAGCGTCAATTGTCATTCTTGTGTTGTACAAGAGTCCATTATAGAAGGTATGGATGACCATCCAATCTATTAATCCATGATGTGGACAAAGTCTAAGTAGATCCTTATAGCGTTCCCAAGCTTCGAATAATGATTCACTTTCTCTTTGCTTAAATCCGTTGATCTGAGCTCTCAGCATAGCTGTCTTGCTAGGTGGAAAATACCTATTCAAGAAAACTTTCTTAAGTTCTGCCCACGTAGTTACTGAGTTCGAAGGCAGAGATTGAAGCCAAGCTCTTGCTCTGTCTCGAAGCGAAAAAGGAAATAAACGTAGTCTAATAGCTTCTTGGGTAACTCCATTGGCTTTTACGGTATCTGCATATTGCACAAAGATCGAAAGATGAAGATTCGGGTCCTCGGTAGGATTTCCGGCGAATTGATTTTGTTGCACGGCTGATATCAACGAAGGTTTTAGTTCGAAATCATTTCGGTTGATAGCCGGCGCTGCAATGCTTGAATGCGGTTCACCTTGCGAAGGATTAGCGTAATACTTGAGTGGATGAGTTTGTTCCTCAGCCATCTCTGCGTCCTCTGATTTTATGACTGGTTTAGGCGGATCAAATTGAAGATCTGGAATATTGGAATTATTTTCGAAATCGAATATACGCCTTCTTACGTGTAAGAAGCGTTCCGATTCAGGGATTAGAGGTTGCAAGTCTTCGCTTTTAGAGCGAGTACTTGGCATACACTCGGAGATTAGATTAAATTAAATAGTTGATACCTTAGTCTAGACAATGCTACCTAAATGCACTAGTAACTAAATTAAGGAATCCCCGGCAACGGCGCCAAAAACTTGATGGGCTAAAGACGTGTCTACTTATGCGTCTAGCGGTATCTTACTGCAAGTGCACAGCCTATCGAAGTAATATTTAAGATTATCGATCCACAGGGATTCTATGGTTACTTAGTGCTAGATGAACTTCTAGTTTAGCTAAGGCGAATGGTTGTCACGATTTTTGTTGGTTGTTTAAGACTATTAAAGGCGGAATTAAATTTAAGTTTTAATAAAGTAATATTAAGGCGGTCGGTATGTAATTATACTAACTTAGGTGGGTTAATCTAACCTAGGCTTATAAAGGTGTTCACTTAATCTATTCGGTAGCGATTACCAGTTTAAATACCCTCAACTCACACTCTCGTGGTCTTGTATCAGATCTTATCCCTAAAGCCCTATGCCTGCTCTCGCTAGCCCATAAGTGTTTAGAGGTAATTTTTGAAAACTAAATAATTCTAATTTATCTTAAAGCGCTCTCGCTGTGTTTAATTTAAATGCCTAACTTTAGCTATCTGGTTAAAATCTCACACTCTCGTGGTCTTGACCCAACCTAATACTCTTTTCTTACTCTCGTAACAAAAAGGTCTATTTCAATTAAAAAGTATCGGCCAGAATGTTAAGTGATTAATTATTCTCAGCCTATGGTTATATTTTACCGGTTAAGTTTGTTATAACTACATACCGCCCTAAGGTGTTTAGCTACTCATCGATGTTGAACCAGACAGAGATAGAGAATTAAATAATAACGTACTCATGACAGAAAAATAAATAAACATTATAATTAAATTAAATTGCAATATAATGAAAAACCTGATTAACAGATATTCGCGCAGACTCCTTCTTCCACAGATCGGAAAGCTTGGAGTAGGCGAAAATTAAAAATAAACGAATGCTGAAGGTTTAGAAACAAATAAATGTATAACAATTTCCTGATGTTGGAAATTGTTATACGGTTGGTTTGGATACAAATAAAACGAAACAGAAACTAAAAATAATGCTGGAATGGGAAGGGCTGGTTCGTAAGGCAGTTTGGCAGAGCTTCCGCAGGAATTTTGAATAATGAATTCTGTCCTTGAGTTCACAGAGCTTGTACTATTTATAGAGTCTTTAATGGGCTGGATTCTTGGTCCTTTGTTGCATGGGCCTTGCTGAAGTTGTTGAAGGAATGCTGGAACGTGGCAACAAAAATGGGAGAAGTGGTCTTCACGTGATGCCTTGAGGAGAAATAAGAGGAGAAGTGGTCTTCAAGTAATGCCTTGACGTAGTCTGAGTCAAAACCAAGTTTTATCCTTGTCACGGGCGTGACAAGGTCTTCACGTTCGTAATTTGAGGATTTTAAGTGTCACGGTCGTGACCACTCTCTTACGGTCGTGATGGCCCAAATTGGGGTGTCACGGTCGTGACACCCTTGTAACGATCGTGGCTGCAACAAATTATGCAGTCTTTTTGCAGGCTTCTGCATTTCTTCATCTCCTTGTGGTCTCTTTTGTTCCTTTTCTCTTAATTCATGATTTAGCTTCACATAACGATGTACCTGCAAAATAGTAAGAAAAACTCGAGAAATCGAGTGTTAAAACGGTGAATGCGCGATAAAACGTCAATGAAATCTAGCGATATAGTCGATGCGTTTTCTTGTTATCATAGTGTAATACCCCAAATTTTACCCTTTCTTTTTTATTTTATTTTAAATTCTTATTTAATAAATTAACCTTTTTTTTAGATCTTGTTTTTTTTAACTAATAATAATTTAATTACATTTTTTTTTAACTTTACTAATGTTTTTTATTAACTTTTTTTTTTTCTATTTAGTTTATTTATTTAAATCATTTTAAGCTCTTCTTACTAACTTTTAGGATTTAGATTAAAATTTAATTTTTTTTTTCTTTTCTTTAAAGAGTAAATTTTTTATAACCTTTTTTAAATTAATTTCTAACACTTTTTTTTAATCAAATTCTAATACTTTTTTTTAAATAAAAATCTAATACTTTTTTTTAAAATTAAATCTTTTTTTTCTAACTTTTTTAAAGCTAAATCTTTTTTTTCTAACTTTTTTAAAGTTAAATATTTTTTTCTAACTTTTTTAAAATTAAATCTTTTTTCTAACTTTTTTAAAGTTAAATCTTTTTTTCTAACTTTTTTTAAAACTAAATCTTTTTTTTCTAACTTTTTTAAAGTTAAATATTTTTTTCTAACTTCTTTTTAAAACTAAATCTTTTTTTCTAACTTTTATAAAGTTAAATCTTTTTTTCTAACTTTTTTAAAAAAATTAAATCTTTTTTCTAACTTTTATAAAATTAAATCTTTTTTTTCTCTAATTTCTTTTTAAAATTAAATATTTTTTTTCTAACTATTTTAAAAATTAAATCTAACCTTTTTTTATAAATTAAATCTATCCTTTTTTTTTAAAATTAAATCTAAATCTTTTTTTGACACCTTTATTTTTCAAATTAAAATTCTAATTTCTTTTTAAAATTAAATTTTAACGCCCTTTTCTTTTTCTTTTTTTAAATTTTAAATTCCTTTTAAAATTAAATTCTAACAGTTTTTAAAATAATTCTAACATTTTTTAAAACAAACATTCAAATATTTTTTTTTATTCTAACTCATTTTTTTTAAAACTCTAATTTTTATTTAACTTGAAACTCTTATTTTCTTTGCTAACTTTTAAATTTAAATCCCAACAATTTTTTAATCTAATCCAATCTTAATGAATTCCAGATAGAGTTAAATCAAATCAATCAGATCAATCATCATCATAAGAAAATCAGATCTAAATATCAACATCACCATCATTGAATCAAATCTGAAATCATCATAAAAATTCATTCAGATCAAATCAGAGATTGAAAAAGATTGAGATATTCAAATTAAATCTGAGATTAAAAAAAAAGATTTAAAAATCAAGTATAAAAGGGACGAAAATCATAACAAGAAAGGGAGAACTTTTTTCGTAAAATCCAAGCAAACTCCGTCAAAAATCCTCTAGCCTCAGGACAAAGCATCATCGGCCATCATCATTCCGTAAGGCTCAAAAAAATATAATTACAATTTTTGTGTTGCTTTTCATGTTTTTCAGGAAAAAGAGATGAAGAAGACAAATTGGCGGTCATGCAAAAGAAGAAGAAGATAACATCCGTGAGAGGCAAACAAGAAGGAGAGGAACACACGCAAACTCAGAGAGCAGAGAGAAGAAGAGTGATGACCGGCCCAACCCTCTTTTTTATTATTTATTGTTTTTCCATTTGTTATTTTATTTTGTTTATCTTTTTTTAAAAAAATCAAGAAGACCCTTTCTTTTTTATAATCAAAAACCTTTTTCAAATTAATTAAAACTCTTTTTAAATAAAATAATCAAATGTTTTTTTTCAAATAATAAAACTTTTTTATAACTTTAAAGTAAAACGTGTTTTTTAACTAACATTAAGATTTTTTAAATTAAACCAATTGTTTTTTTTAATGATTAAATCTTTTTTTCAAAATATTATCACTAAAACTCCTTTTTTAGAATAATTAACCAAACTTTCACTTTTTTATTAATAAATTTTTTTTAAAACTCAAAACTCTTTTAATTAAAATTAATCTCTCTTTTCACAAATTTAAATCCTTGGTTAAAAAGACCATAAAAGTCCTCCAAAATTCATACGGTTTGTTTCTCGTTCAATTTTGATTTCGTTTTCGTCTAACCCCACATACTGACATTTTTGTTTGTTTTGTTTCTTGCAGCTATTATGTTCAATTTGAAACTTATTTTCGGTTTTATATTTAGCTATTATAATTGTAACTGCTTATGGGATGTAATTGTGCGAGACAATTGTCGCATTTATCTTTCCGCACTTTATTTTCTGCCGTTGTATGTATATTCAATTTCATCGCATCTTTATAATTAATTTCACTCCTCCGAAGGAATTAGGTCTAGCCGTTTGACCGCCGTGTCAGTAGTCCTCAACTTCAAACCCTTGCGACCTCACAAACCCTAATTTTCACAAATGCCTCGCCGTAGGCTAATTTACAATTTTATCCCTAGCATTAGGTCAAAGAGCCGTCGCGCTCATTTTAGGGTTTCCCGCCGCGGAATCCCTAATCTAATTTAACCCTAATTACAACTTAACATTTCAACGTAGAGATTTGGAGTTTCTACACTCCATGTAAGCATGTCCCTAAGATACGTTTATTCCCCATTGAAACCTTGGCCACAGTCAAGACGTTTCTAACCTCCCTTTTGAGGGGAACTACGATTACTCTGATTCCATTCCCGTAAGGATACGTAGGCATAAGATGCGATGTCTTGCCGAGTAAACTTAGAACTAACCCCTTAGGTCTCTTTTCTCACTTTTAATCCTTTGTACATATACCTTAAGCAAATAAATAAAGCAAATAGTAAACATTTGAACAAAAGGTTCCTGTAGAGTACTACAGAAGTTTAGGGTGCTAATACCTTCCCTAAATTTAACCAACCCCCGAACCCTAGATCTTTCCCCGCATTGTGTTTACGATGCAAAATAGGTTTTCCCTCTTTTGACCTTTTCCTTCGGATAAATCAAAGAGCGGTTGTGAATTGAATTGCGATTCAAACTCATTAATAGTTTGTGATCCTATTCCCACCGCAACAGAAAATGGCGACTTCACTGGGGACACCTAATTTTTGAGGGTTATCCCTAACTTGTTCATATTTATTACTATCTGTGTTATTATTCACTTGCATGTATATATTTGTGCTTTGATTGTGGGACTGTTCCTTGTGCTGTGAGATGAGTCCTACACCCGGATCTAGTGTACCTTAGGTAAATGGCAATAGACCAAGGAAACTGTACGACGTATATCGATACGGTTGATCTGGTGGCCATAGTTAGTGCGACTTCTTGGTTGGTGCTTATATTCCTTAAGTCAAGTTGAGGATAATATTGAGGCTGCCATATGTTGTCAATGCACTAACTGACTTTTAGAACCCTAGTTAACTCATCTTGGCCTTTAGAAAGTAGTGAGGTAACCGGCTTTGGTGCAGACTGAAGTTGGTTGACACTCGATACTACGCTCATTGAGATCTTAAACTTGGAGGGTTTTGGTTGGCAAGTAAGTTGCCTTCTGAACAACCACCCTTGTGAAGGATCAATGATATTGAGATCCCTTAGAACCTGGTTACTTTTGTAGGACAGGATGAACCATCTAACTTCAGGGGAGGGTATTTGCCTTTGAACCTCATGCAAGCCTTTAACTTAGGACTTTGTGTGTTTTCATGCATTGCATCCACAAAGCATCTCATCGCATTGTATTTCATGGAGTTCAAACATCATTTATGGATATCGCGGGATACCATAAATAAATAAAAAATATAAAATGAAAAAACAAGGAAAAGATTTCCTTGGTACCCCACGGCATTAGTAAATGTTTTGAATTCCATGAAATCTTCATTTACATTCACATTTTAGCATCATACTTTTGCATTACATGTGTCTCCCGATTTCTCACACTCGGTTCTCTCACCTTCCAGTTTCGTCACCCTGAGTTCTCGGCACCAATACAACACCGGAGCTCAAACTCGGAAAAGAATGGAGGATCAGGCAAAAGAGATTGATCGCCTTAGCAAGGAACTTGAAGACCTTCGAGGGGGTATGAGGCGAATGATGGAATTGTTACATGTCATGAATGCTAAGATGGATACCCAGCCCACTGTTGTTTCTGAGATTACCGGCGTTACTGTGGACCCTCCACCAAGTGTGACCGTAGCAGGGGACCCACCTTATGGTCTTGCTCCCGGTTTTGTGCCTCCTCAAGCCACTGTTCCGATTAATCAACCTGTTCAGCAAGCCGTGCCTTTGTTTTCTGAAGTTTCTAGGGGGGCTCCTATCTTTGCACCACCTGTTGTACACACTCGTGCGCAACCGTACTTCAATGAGACAGTTTTTGATAATCCTGATGAGAATGTTGAGGGTTATGAGAAACATGATAAGCTTCGTGAGGAAGTAAACACTATCGTCCAGAGATTGAAAAAGGTAGAGGGTGATCAAATTTTTGGGACTGCCGCAAGGGATGTTTGTTTGGTCTCGGGTTTAGTTATTCCCCCGAAGTTCAAAACTCCGAACTTCGATCGTTATGAAGGTGCCACCTGTCCTAAGAGTCATTTGATCATGTATTATCGCAAAATGGCTGCCCATGTTGAGAATGATAAAATGATGATTCATTGCTTCCAAGACAGTTTGAAGGGTGCTTCTTCCAAGTGGTATTTAACTTTGGACCAGTCCCGCGTTAAGAGCTTTCAAGATTTATCTGACGCTTTCATCAAACACTACAAGTACAATATGGATCTGGCTCCTGACAGAAGACAGTTGCTGAGTATGTCACAAAAGAATTCTGAGTCATTCAAAGAGTATGCTCAAAGGTGGAGAGAGACTGCTTCGCAGGTAGAACCTCCTTTGACCGAGAAAGAGTTAGCTGATTGGTTTGTCGACACAGTCCGTCCAGAATTTTACGAGAGAATGGTGGGTAGTGTGACTTCAAATTTCTCCGACATCGTTGCTGTGGGTGTCAAGATTGAATTGGGTATGAAGAGTGGTAAAATGACAAATAATCATGGCGCTTCTAAGGATCAGCCGAAGAAACCTCCGTATAGCTCCCAGAAAAAGGAGAGTGAGACTAATGCTATATCCTCTGGTAGACCAAGGGAACGCTTTTATCGACATCCGCAAGGTTATGCTCAACCTCAAGGGTACCCAGTCCAATATGCTCAACAACCCTATGTGGCAGCTATTACACCTTCTTTCAATCAACAGGTTCCCATGTATCAACCTATGCAACAACCTCCTGTTTATCCGCCTCCTGTCAACTACCTACAGGCACCCATTACTCCTGCTCCTCAACAGCCAAAGAGTCCGGCTCCTCGCCAGAATATGCCGAATAGAAGAACGTATAAGCCTTGTCCGCCGATTCCAATGACTTTTACCGAGTTGTATCCCTCTTTGGTCAAGCAGGGTCTCATCACTACTCGGGCTTTGGGTCCGCCTCCTAATCCTCTACCCGCCAATTACAACGCCGCCGCTCATTGTTTATTTCATGAGGGTGCGCCTGGTCATGATCTGGAGAATTGTTATGCTCTCAAAAATATTGTCAGGGATCTATTGGAAAAGAAGATTTTGTCATTTGAAGATCCTCAACCAAATGTTAAGAAGAACCCTTTCCCTAACCATGAGAGTGTCAATGCCGTTAGTGTTGATTCGGGGGATGGTTATGCCCTTGACGTTGAACAGATTAAGACTCCTCTCAAAATGTTCCATTCGAAACTGTTTGAAGCTGGTTTAGTAGATACTTCCCACGTTGCATGTGTAAGTTGTGAAGCCAGTACTAAGGGTTGTGTGTTAGTTCAGAACGATGTTCAGTGGCTGATTAATGAGGGTGTTTTACAAGTGACAAGCCAAGCCAAGAAGGATGTAGTCGCTGTGGTTGAGCCTGTTTTCCATCAGCCTGAATCAAAGGGTAAGGTACCAGTGTTTAATTTATCAGGGGCAGGCTCCGCCAACCTCGTGTTCGATATACCAAGGTCGTATATCCCTGAAGTGAATCAGCCTAAGCCTATAGTTATTCGAAGACCGAGTCCGTTTCCTTTCAGTGATCCTAAAGCTGTGCCTTGGAAATATGACGTGACTATGATCAACAAAGGATCTGGGAAATTTATTTTGAAGCAACGACTGAAAACTGTTGAAGATGTGACCAGCATAACTAGGGTAAGCCATGACGACTCACAGTGATCATGAACCAGACGTCCTTTCCATTGAGGCTCCGCCAAAGGAAACTGTTACTCTTGAATGCAAGATTTCATAAACATTTAGAAGGATTTTTCCGACAGTTCATTTGTTTATTTATATGCATTTCTCTTTGATTAAGCATATTTAGCATGCACGAACTTGTTTATCTTTGATGCAACACATATGTTTGTCTTGAATAAATCCATTCGCTTCACTCATTCAAAAACGTTTTCATAAATTATAATGCCAACTTTACCCGATCTCTTGTTCTGATGGAGAATTGGGGGGAGGATGACGAACCCAAAACGGCAGATTTCTTGTCGTATGCTTTCAATTAAAACCTGCTGATGATGTAAGGCATTGTTTCAAATCCCAAACACTGGAGATATAAGGATGTTAATCCCTAGTTAACCTCTTTGAGCCTTGAAGTAGGAGTTTTTTTTTAAGAACCCTCATCTCAACCTGGGGCAGGGTAGGTTTCAGTTAAACCGATTGAGCACTTAGACTCTAAAAAGGGAGGAGCAAACCTTCGAGAATTTATTCTTAGCATCTTAAGAGGTCCAATACAATGACCATCCCTCGGTTACCTAAGGAGTGGGGCAGTCACGAGCCTTTCAAAAGATTTACACGACTTGTGCATAAAAGAATATTCAAAAAAAATAAGAGCCCGCTAAGTCAAAACCTATGAAGGAGACTTAGGCAAAACTGGGGCATCCCGCTGGACTCCAAAGTCAGATCAAAAGACGTTGTCCAGGCAAAAGTTAGGGAATAAAAGCAAAACAAGAGGGTACAATAAATAGTCCCTAGTAAAGAACAAGATTGTGTAATAGGTGAGCGACTGCCATGTCCAAAGCCTTGATAAGTTCTCGACCATAGCAAATCCGCTTGAGATATGAGCGTTCGTATCCGGTTAACTGAATTAGGATTGGAGAACATCACGAAGAATGGGTGGGTACAAATATAACTTTGAGCCTTTATCCTTTTGTTTCTTAAACCGTGAACTGAGCCACGATACAACCTTTAAAAGACCTAATTGAAGTAGGACTTCGGTTGAAAGCATACTTGACAAGATCACGTTTCCTGACTCCTACGAGCTATGCTCAGAAAAAAATTCATGATGGCATTATAATTAAAACTTATATCCTGACTAGTGATTTCGGTCACAAGTTGTTGCGATATCTTTTTTTCAAAACAAAAATTCAAGACAAGCTCAGGATAGGCATTTCAGGCATGACAACTTTGCTTGATATCTTAGAGATTTACATATGAACATAACCCGTGGAACTTGAAGATCCTGCTGAACAGGGGCAGGCAGTTTCCCAATTCGCTTACCAACGCGAGTCTGACATTCTTAAGAGCTATTTCCCAAACATTTCGTCGTAACACGATTAATTTGTGCCAGTTACGTCGAGACCTGACAAATCTCTCAAAGAGTTTGAGAACAATGGGGCAACCGGACTCGGTGTTCTCTATAAAATCCTCTTGAGATGACCCTACCTCGCAACGCAAGTATCCTGGGGCACCATGTTTTTGAAGAAACAAATGGCGGCTACTATAAGGTCCTGCAAGATCAAAACCATGGGATTTCACAATTTTTTCATGCACCCGATGGATTTTACTCACAGCGGCCTTCATACCCCAGTAAGCCTCAGTGTTGCAACAGGTTCCTAAACCATTGCTCTGATTTAGTCCCCAGCGAGACTCTAAGCTGACAATACTTTGGATGGAGCCAGTGGTCCCTAAGGCATTTCACTGACATGCTCCCAGTGACAGTCCCCAGCGAGACTATAAGCTGACAACTTTTTTTTTGGGTAACTCGAAAGTGTCCCTCAGGTTTTCTTCTCCCCATAAGAAGGCGTGATACTGTACACCACAAGCAGATTACCTTCCCTCAGAGAATTCCAAACTTTAAAACCAGACTTGGTTCTACCATTGATCTTTCTTACCCATGATTGACGTATTGGTTGCAGAGAACGCAGGGTATTTCCGTCGAGATGTTTATTTCATCTCTCGTCCCGTCTCTAGTCTGTTTCGTCAGTATACGCAAGGGCATAAGCATCACATGCCTATTTCATTACATATTCATTACATATTCATTACATATTCATTACATATTCATTACATATTCATTACATACTCAACATACTCATTTCATAACATCTTGCATAGTTACATACATAGACATTAACATACATTCACATTAACATATGCATCAACATATGCGTTAGCATTCACAGGTTCATTGTGTCTCTCCATCATTTGGTTGTTACCGCCGAGTAACTGGGTTCGTCCATTCTCTCCAAATAGATTGTCAGCCCTAAGCATAAAATACATATGTGTTTCCAGTTTCCCCACGGAGCTCGATCCTCGTGGATGACGGTTACTTCAGCTATCTTTCCTCGCCAGGATAAGATATCTACCCTTCAAGTTCATTCCCTCGATGGAGTCTTGATTACCAGTCTTCTTTCTAGCTCGATCCTAGATTGAATCTCAGTCTTGTCGGTCGTCAAGCCCAACCGGACGTGCATTTATTTTGCACCATCTAAGATTTTCACCATACCATGACAGATACGCGACTATCTCGCTTGAGAAGTTTATCACCGTACCCGGACGTGCATTTATTTTGCACTATCTTTCAAGAAAATCGACTACAATCCTTTACAGATACACGCCAGTTCACGCCTGGAAAATCTATCAGTAAAACACTTTACAATCCTACATGTTACAACCCTTTACACTTTACATCTTACAGCATCATACGACATTTCTCACCTAAGAAGTCGATCATATCCTCGTCACGACTCGCAGCAAATGGCCATCTCCATGGAGCAGTTGGGCTTCCATTTATCTGCCGTCTTGAGGTACGAACCAATTCGTATTCAGGAGAGCACGATCTTGAGTTACGGGAAGGTTTGAGCGAAATCATATTCAGGAGAGCACGATTCTGAGTTATGAAGAAGTTCATTTATCCTTTAGTAAAAGAAGGAACGGAATCATATTCAGGAGAGCACGATTTTGAGTTATGAGGAAGTTCAGTTGGCCGTTTTTCAGGAGAGCACGATTCTGAAGAATGAAGAAATTTCAGGAACCGAATCATATTCAGGAGAGCACGATTCTGAGTTATGAGGAAGTTCGATTACCCAGTTTCATATTCAGGAAAGCACGATTCTGAAGTATGGAAAAATTCATTTACAACCAAATCATATTCAGGAGAGCACGATTCTGAAATATGAGTATATTCAGTCATCCAGTTTCATATTCAGGAGAGCACGATTCTGAAATATGAGTATATTCAGTTTCATATTCAGGAGAGCACGATTCTGAAATATGAAGAAATTCAGTCATCCAGTTTCATATTCAGGAGAGCACGATTCTGAAATATGAGTATATTCAGTCATCCAGTTTCATATTCAGGAGAGCACGATCCTGAAGTATGAGGAAGTTCAGTTTACCCTTTTCATGTTCAGGAGAGCACGATTCTGAAGCATGAAGAAGTTTATTTATCCTTCAGTAAGAGAAGAATCAGAATCGTATTCCAGGCGCCGACCTTAAATGCGAGAAGATTTATTTATCAGATAAGCAGCAACCTCTTTATTTGAGTGCTTATCCATTTTTTGCACATAAGTCCCTTCCAACGATAAGTGACAGTTCTCCCTCGAGAAGCTTATCAGGGCAATTCCCATCAAAGTCCATTTATTTTGGCATACAGTCGGTCTTTACCCTGTATATTTGCTACGGAGTTCCGAAAAGTCCGTTTGATCCTGTCACGAGGGGTAGTTTACAGAAGCTTGGATGTTATTCCTTGCTCAATGCTCCAGCATTCTGTAATCGATCTTACAATCGTACGTGATCCAGTTTTATTTTTAGATTCCCCAGTGGAGGCCGTCTCATAGGTACCATCTCCATTCGAGGATCTCGTTCCTTTTCTAAAAGTGACAATTGGTCATTCGCACCAGTTGACTATCATTTTTAGAATTCCCCAGTGATGTACTGTGTCTCAGCGCGTCATTTTCCCCAGTGTGTTTCTTCTCGTGGCGTCTGTCTCGGTGTCGTCATGTTTCGTCAGCATTTTCGCATTCATTATTCCAGCATACACATCATATCATAGTCATGGCATCATCTGCATTAAGTCGTTCCAGTTTTGTCCATAGCATTGCATATCGCCGCATATAAGGGCAAAATTTTCGGTTATCTATATTTAAATCCCTCCACCATGATTCCTCGAGTCTCCGCCACTCAAATCATCCGGTGTAGTTATTTAAATAGGGGTAACTGTAATACCCCAAATTTTACCCTTTCTTTTTTATTTTATTTTAAATTCTTATTTAATAAATTAACCTTTTTTTTAGATCTTGTTTTTTTTAACTAATAATAATTTAATTACATTTTTTTTTAACTTTACTAATGTTTTTTATTAACTTTTTTTTTTTTCTATTTAGTTTATTTATTTAAATCATTTTAAGCTCTTCTTACTAACTTTTAGGATTTAGATTAAAATTTAATTTTTTTTTTCTTTTCTTTAAAGAGTAAATTTTTTATAACCTTTTTTAAATTAATTTCTAACACTTTTTTTTTAATCAAATTCTAATACTTTTTTTTAAATAAAAATCTAATACTTTTTTTTAAAATTAAATCTTTTTTTTCTAACTTTTTTAAAGCTAAATCTTTTTTTTCTAACTTTTTTAAAGTTAAATATTTTTTTCTAACTTTTTTAAAATTAAATCTTTTTTCTAACTTTTTTAAAGTTAAATCTTTTTTTCTAACTTTTTTTAAAACTAAATCTTTTTTTTCTAACTTTTTTAAAGTTAAATATTTTTTTCTAACTTCTTTTTAAAACTAAATCTTTTTTTCTAACTTTTATAAAGTTAAATCTTTTTTTCTAACTTTTTTAAAAAAATTAAATCTTTTTTCTAACTTTTATAAAATTAAATCTTTTTTTTCTCTAATTTCTTTTTAAAATTAAATCTTTTTTTTCTAACTATTTTAAAAATTAAATCTAACCTTTTTTTATAAATTAAATCTATCCTTTTTTTTTAAAATTAAATCTAAATCTTTTTTTGACACCTTTATTTTTCAAATTAAAATTCTAATTTCTTTTTAAAATTAAATTTTAACGCCCTTTTCTTTTTCTTTTTTTAAATTTTAAATTCCTTTTAAAATTAAATTCTAACAGTTTTTAAAATAATTCTAACATTTTTTAAAACAAACATTCAAATATTTTTTTTTATTCTAACTCATTTTTTTTAAAACTCTAATTTTTATTTAACTTGAAACTCTTATTTTCTTTGCTAACTTTTAAATTTAAATCCCAACAATTTTTTAATCTAATCCAATCTTAATGAATTCCAGATAGAGTTAAATCAAATCAATCAGATCAATCATCATCATAAGAAAATCAGATCTAAATATCAACATCACCATCATTGAATCAAATCTGAAATCATCATAAAAATTCATTCAGATCAAATCAGAGATTGAAAAAGATTGAGATATTCAAATTAAATCTGAGATTAAAAAAAAAGATTTAAAAATCAAGTATAAAAGGGACGAAAATCATAACAAGAAAGGGAGAACTTTTTTCGTAAAATCCAAGCAAACTCCGTCAAAAATCCTCTAGCCTCAGGACAAAGCATCATCGGCCATCATCATTCCGTAAGGCTCAAAAAAATATAATTACAATTTTTGTGTTGCTTTTCATGTTTTTCAGGAAAAAGAGATGAAGAAGACAAATTGGCGGTCATGCAAAAGAAGAAGAAGATAACATCCGTGAGAGGCAAACAAGAAGGAGAGGAACACACGCAAACTCAGAGAGCAGAGAGAAGAAGAGTGATGACCGGCCCAACCCTCTTTTTTATTATTTATTGTTTTTCCATTTGTTATTTTATTTTGTTTATCTTTTTTTAAAAAAATCAAGAAGACCCTTTCTTTTTTATAATCAAAAACCTTTTTCAAATTAATTAAAACTCTTTTTAAATAAAATAATCAAATGTTTTTTTTCAAATAATAAAACTTTTTTATAACTTTAAAGTAAAACGTGTTTTTTAACTAACATTAAGATTTTTTAAATTAAACCAATTGTTTTTTTTAATGATTAAATCTTTTTTTCAAAATATTATCACTAAAACTCCTTTTTTAGAATAATTAACCAAACTTTCACTTTTTTATTAATAAATTTTTTTTAAAACTCAAAACTCTTTTAATTAAAATTAATCTCTCTTTTCACAAATTTAAATCCTTGGTTAAAAAGACCATAAAAGTCCTCCAAAATTCATACGGTTTGTTTCTCGTTCAATTTTGATTTCGTTTTCGTCTAACCCCACATACTGACATTTTTGTTTGTTTTGTTTCTTGCAGCTATTATGTTCAATTTGAAACTTATTTTCGGTTTTATATTTAGCTATTATAATTGTAACTGCTTATGGGATGTAATTGTGCGAGACAATTGTCGCATTTATCTTTCCGCACTTTATTTTCTGCCGTTGTATGTATATTCAATTTCATCGCATCTTTATAATTAATTTCACTCCTCCGAAGGAATTAGGTCTAGCCGTTTGACCGCCGTGTCAGTAGTCCTCAACTTCAAACCCTTGCGACCTCACAAACCCTAATTTTCACAAATGCCTCGCCGTAGGCTAATTTACAATTTTATCCCTAGCATTAGGTCAAAGAGCCGTCGCGCTCATTTTAGGGTTTCCCGCCGCGGAATCCCTAATCTAATTTAACCCTAATTACAACTTAACATTTCAACGTAGAGATTTGGAGTTTCTACACTCCATGTAAGCGTGTCCCTAAGATACGTTTATTCCCCATTGAAACCTTGGCCACAGTCAAGACGTTTCTAACCTCCCTTTTGAGGGGAACTACGATTACTCTGATTCCATTCCCGTAAGGATACGTAGGCATAAGATGCGATGTCTTGCCGAGTAAACTTAGAACTAACCCCTTAGGTCTCTTTTCTCACTTTTAATCCTTTGTACATATACCTTAAGCAAATAAATAAAGCAAATAGTAAACATTTGAACAAAAGGTTCCTGTAGAGTACTACAGAAGTTTAGGGTGCTAATACCTTCCCTAAATTTAACCAACCCCCGAACCCTAGATCTTTCCCCGCATTGTGTTTACGATGCAAAATAGGTTTTCCCTCTTTTGACCTTTTCCTTCGGATAAATCAAAGAGCGGTTGTGAATTGAATTGCGATTCAAACTCATTAATAGTTTGTGATCCTATTCCCACCGCAACACATAGTTACGATTATGTTTGACAGATTAATCTACTAATTCGGTGATTTTCAACTTATCACTGGTTATTATATTTCCAATTCCATAAGAGGATTCCAACTCCTATTTTATTGTAGCATCGATTAAACAAGCATTATCAACACTATGTGAGATATATTCCTATTTGTCCCATTAAGCTTGACAGTTAATGATAAAGCAAGGTTAATAAATAAGTTAAGCTAACACGCGATTAGATTAAGGAACATGCATTAATCAAATTTAATCAACCTTAATCTATGCAACTCATATTAAGCAAACAAGATACAAAAACATGATTGAAAAGGAATTGAGTAAAAACGAGACAATATAATAACCTTAAAATCTCGCGGAATTCCAAAACAACAAATCAACCTTGTGGTTCTAGCTGGCCATGAAATCCTAATGCTCTTTTTCTTAAGTAATAATGAAAATTGGGCTCTAAGAGCACCTGCTCGAAAAACATAAGTTGGGCCCAAACTAACTAATTTATTTTTATTGTCTGGAATAAAAACTGACTATTTGGCTCCTCTGCACTTTGTGTTAACTTCTCACATCCACATGGAACTTGTAGATTTTAGACTTAACTATCCAACTCATATTTGCACGCGTCAATTAGATTTTTATAGCTCAAATTATGATCTGCACAGTGAAAAGGTATCATATTACAATTTATTATGAAAATAAGCAACAAAAATTAAATAAATTTATTTTTAAACTTAACTCTAAAAACATATCAAAAGCAATAAAATAAAATTAAGAAGTTTTAGAATTCTCGTAACACAAATTAAAAGAGAGTGTATTAAAATACAGTGATCAGTCACATAGGTGTGGGTTCGGGCGGGAGGATTTTTTTTCAAAGTGAGGGTATATGGACGAGTACTATAATACCTTGCCTAAACCTTGCTCATTGTCATCTTTAGGTTGAACCTTTCAGTTTTAAAACAATCATACACTTGACATTGTCAGCATGACAAAGACTTTGACCATTTCGTATTATTAATATTAAACAAATATATAGAGACAATAATTTAATTGTTAAAATTGTTGCCAAAGATGAAGAAGTCAAAATTCATATTTTGACATAACAACAACGTTATAATGGGAGCCAAGTCATCGAAAAAACTCTTGTTTGTTGATCTATTATTTTGGAACCATAATTGATAGGAGAATTGAGAATGTGGAATGCATTAATAGATTTGAGCTTCCGATGCGATGAGAATGAAGCTGATAACTCATTATTTATGAGTAAATTAAGCCTTAATACTTGACATTATTTTGTTGTTAGCAAGCTTTATTTAAGTTAAATTAAGTTCATTGTGTTGTTTTAATTTATTTTGTATAGGGCACAATAGATACTCTCTTTTGTGAGTTTTATGTTTTTGTCACTTGTGTATGACTACTTTTATGATAAGTTCTAGCACGACAGAACTGGAGTGTCACTTTAACCTCACATTTCAACAAAGTCTTAGATTCAAAAGAGATTATAAGGAATGAAGGTCTATGGAATTAGGGAAAATCGAAATAATGTGAAGATTGGAGTGCTAGTAAGTTGTCAAATTCGATGGATAAGATCAAGTAATAAAGACAAAGTTCTGCAAAAGTTTTTGAACACAGAAATGCACGTTTTACCTATCTGTTTGTACAACGACCTGACACAGGACGTGTTGTCCTCTGCATGATGGAACTTTACTACATAAAGATGATTTGAAGGAACATATGAGGAATATGCTATGATTGTTGGGCTAGAACAAGGAATATCCACAAGGGACATGATCCAATGACAAGAAAAAACCTTAAAAGTTAAAGGGTATAAAAGGAACCTCTTGGACAAAATGAAGAGATGTTCAGAAGTTGAAAGAATTGAGAAATTACTCTGAAAACATCTTATTGGAGAAGAAGAAGAAAAAGAAAAGGTTTGAACCAGCAGTGAAGAGTTCCATCTATTCTCCCTTCATTGAAGAAGTGTTAAGCATCCCGGTGTGACAAATATCATCTCGTTTGGATTGAAAGATTTCAAGGAGTAGAGTTTCATACTTAGGTTTATATTTTCTTTTAATTTCTGTCTAAAATTTTTTTATTGTAATAACGTGTGTTATTGTATCTCTTTTTCTCATCATGAGTTAAACCTCTTTATGTTGAGTAATGTAAATTTTAATGAAAAGTAATATTTTGTGTTTAATGGTGTGGTTTAAAGTGGTGCATTTTGCTATGTGAATAATGTTATATATATATATATATATATATATATATATATATATATATATATATATATATATATATATATATATATATATATATATATATATATATATATATATATATATATATATATATATATATATATATATATATATATATATATATATATATATATATATATATATATATATATATATATATATATATATATATATATATATATATATATATATATATATTAAGGGTTGAAAGATTTATTAACTAATGGACTTCATAAGTAAATATGGTCGAGAATAGTATGATATGCATATTCACTAGATTTGTCACTTTAGAAATAAAGGACTACAACTATAGGAAAAATCAGAAGATGCATATAGACATGACGCATATGCCAATGCTTGAAAATAGTGTGAGACCTCGAGAATTAAAAATAGACATGATACAACTATAGGCAACTTCATAAGTAAATATGGTTGAAAATAGTGTGAGACCTCGAGAGTTGTTCATTTGACTTAATGCATATGCTTTGATATTATAGGCATATACCACTAGATCACATTTTGCCTCATCTTTCATGATAGATCTCATAAGATACACACAAAATATGAAATTCCTTAGATGAATCATTGTCCAACATGTCTCTTACTATTGATGTAACTTTTTAATTATCACTTATCATTTGTTATATGGTGGTAGAAGTCTATGGTAATCAGAGGGAGAGAGAGAGAGAGAGAGAGAGAGAGAGAGAGAGAGAGAGAGAGAGAGAGAGAGCATCTGTAAGATTAATTGTCAAACCATTAAGTCAGTGTTTGAGAGATGTAGAACTATGCAACTGCTTATGAAAATTATACACGAGCTTGACTCTAAGTCAGACTTATATAGGATGGATGGTTAGAACCATTATTGGGTGATCTGGCATGGATTGTGGGAGGTCATTGGATGCATATCAATGGTGGAGATGAAAGTAATGACGTGTTATAATATGGTGTTCTACAGTGAATGTACACATGTTCTTCAGGCTTTTAATGGTTTATCTAGATTTGGTTGCGTACTCATGTCGGTTGTGGTTAACAGTTGGTCTGACCGGAGCAGTTAGATTTAAAGTTTAGTCTAACTCATTCTTAAAAAATCGGCTTGTAAGGTGAGAGATATCACTTTATATAAACTCTTTTTTAGACTTTATCTTTAATCAATGTTGGGCTTGGAGTTTTCTCAATACACCATTTCACACTCAACATTATTGAACTTAGTGTGTGGATATAAATGATGGGTAACTCAAATTGTGTGGGACTTTGTTTTTTTTATTCTAATACATCCCATCGCGCCCAACACTATTGAGTTTAATGCGTATATATAAATGATGGGTGATTCAAATCGATAGGCTCTTAATGTCATGTTACAGTTAAAATATAATTCCTTCAAAACCGACTTATAAGATGAAGTGTATCACTCTATTAAAATTATTTTTAGACTCTATCTTTAATTAATGTGACACTTGTGTTTTTCAATAGAAACACTATTTGATTTTGTTTTACTCGAGTGAACATCTCTATATTTCTTAAATGGAAGTGTCGACTAATGTACTTTTGAAATAAATAATAACATGAATATATACATTTTTAAAATAATGACACTAATTATTTATTTATATATTATCTTTGATTTTATAAGAAAAAAATTATTTTTTAGATACATTGAATAATTAATGTACACGTACAATATATAGATAAGATACACTGATAATTCTATTGGGAACATCTCAAGTCTCATATTAGTTGAAAATAGAGTATTGAAAGAGTTTATATATAGTGACACTCCGTACCTTACAATTATTGGGAAAATCTTAAATCTCACATTGGTTGGAGACCGAACATTGAAAGAGTTTATATATAATGACACTCTTCATCTTACAAGCCGATTTTGTAAGGATGAATTAAATCAAACTCTAATATGATATCAGAGTCTATCGATTGGATTATGGAGCACCCGTTCTTTATATCCACGCACCAAACTCACAAAGAGTGAGGGGCGTGAGGAAATGTATTGAAAAAATCATAAATTTCATATTGGTTGAAAATATAGCATTGAAAGAGTTTATATACAGTGACACTCCTCATTTTAAACGCGATTTTATAAAAATGAATTAAATCATACTCTAATATATTTTGTTGTGAATCGGATACCTTTAAACAAAGTATAAGTGGTTTCTTAATGATCAAGAAACTCACAAGGGTTAGGGTTAACAAAGAAAATAAGGTAAAACAACAAGGAACAACAAGGATTGGTTATTAAACTGTTATTCTTTCCTTTCTCTTAGAACAAGATTACAAGTATACAAGAATAACAAAATAACCTCTCTCCCTTGAAATTAGGATTTTATTTTCCTATTTTTCCTTATTCCAAGTTTGAGAAACTAACATCCTATTTATAATAAAATAGCACACTAACCTAATGGTTTTTTTTAACAATTATCCATTACAAGTTAACTTATGGTACAAGCTAACTTAAACAATTGAACTTACAAGCAAGGCACAATTCAACATGCTAACAAACCTAGCAATATTGACTAATGCATGTTAGAACAAACTTCGACTACAACACGCATTACTCGCTAACAGACTTCGACCATACTAGAGTTCGATCCAATATCTCACATATTTAATAAATCTAAAAGTATATTTTTCTTGTAAATAAAATCAGAAAAATATTAAAATTATATTAATAGATACCACCATTTCTTTGAAAAAAATGAAGATTGTTTACTTGTTTTATTCTCTTTTTCAATTCAATGGTGTTGGAAGGTGGAATTTCTACCAACCAAACCGTTTTCCGTTTCTCAATTGCATTACTGAGAATCGATAAAACTCACGTCAAAGTTTGAAACCAAATTAGTGATAGTAATCTCCACATATAGAAACTTATTAATAGTCAAAAGTAGATTAATTAAGTGTACATGTAAGACATGGTTTCGTATTTTGTTAACATTCCAAACAGTCATCATCATGATTCATGACCAAACTGCTACAGTCATTTTGACTTTCTTCAGTTGTCGTTTTTATTCTCTTTAACAGAAAGGTCTTGCGCACACACTTCTATACTAAATATTAATGTCTTCTTCGTATACAAGATTTGGATGAATAATTAAAGTACTTGCCAATATCATATTCAATTTTGCAATTTCAAGATGAGCTATAAAATAATATTAAAGTACTTTTCAATATCATATTCAATTTTGCAATTTCAAGATAGGCTATAAAAGAATACGATAGTTAATCTTTGGTCCGGCTAATTAATCTATCTATAAAACATTACATATATTTTGTTTATAGTCAAATATATAAAATGGAAATAAAAAAGAAATTCAAAATATTGAATTTGAAGACATAAATCATATTCAATTAAATAATAAAATCAACATAAATGGTCTAAAAAACTAAAGTAAACACGTAATCACTACCACACAAAATCAAATAGAAAAAAGAGTCATGTACGAGCCTTCATTCTTCAAGACGGTGAATGAACCAACCGTTAACATGGACTGTTTCAAAAACCAACACCCTTGTGATGAAAAACAATAAGCAAAATGACTCTTTTGAGTCAAACACTTCAACATCAAACAAATAGAATGATACAAATATCAATTTAGTTTGACATCATATAAATATTAAGTCAGCATTGAGGTGGAGGAGACAAACCTTAAATATTGGAATGTGCAGATTTTAATAGATCTGGAGACAATCAGATGATCAAAAGATGATGAAAGTGTCATACCGATGAAGATGATGGACAAAAGGGTGGTTGAATAGATCGTTCCTCTAAATCAATTTTCAAAATCATTTTATTTTACAAAAGTTTTACAAAATGCATAGATAATAAATGGGAGCAAAATATAGCAAATATTTTGAAAAAAATATGTTTCAGTATCTATCACACAAACAATAAATGATCATAAATAACCACAACCGAGATAAACGAAGTTGTTTAGAAAAGCAATACAAGAATAAATATAACTCAATTTTCACACATAGTTCAAATTGAATCACGATCAATTGATTCATCAATCTAAAGTTAAAGGTTTTTACAATTATGATACAAAGATAGAATATCCAATTGACTAGATCAATCATAAACCTAAACTTATACAATAAATTACTATATGAAAGGTAAATCCTAATCACATGATATTATATAAACGACTAACAAATTAATGCATGAAAATACTATGCAAAGTGTAAAAGAGGTAAGAAAAACAAAATTGTACACAACTAATTTATAGTGGGTCAACTCATTCACCCCCATAGAGCTTAATCCACTCTTCAATACTTTCACTATTAAATTTTTTTAGGATCTTCCACTATTCTGTAGAAATAATACAAGAGTATTTTTGGTATAACATACAATCAACAATATTGAACACTACAAGTCAATTGCTTTTGCCAACACAAGTCTAAACTGATTTTCTCTTCAGTTGTTGCAAACCACTGAAACTGCAAATGTTTCAAGATCTTCTCTTGATTTTGATCCAACAATTTTGCTACACACAAAAATCTTGCTCAAAGCTTCTATTCTATAACAATTTTTACTCAATCCTATTAGTTCATTGTCCCAACTTTGTTATGCATAAATATTTACACAATTCTACCTAAGTCTTCTATGGTGTACAGAGAAACTCTTCTCTTGTTGGATGTCAATCTCCAGCTACCAAAGACACAATTATTTTCTTTATCTTAATACACACCACAAACTTCCACATAAAAATATTAGCTTCCCTAATGTATCTTAGATGTACCACGCAAACTCAATCTTTAGAGCTGATCACCACAATAATAGTTTATTGGTTCAATGGTAAAGATGATGAAAGTTATCTAATGAAGATCATACAACACAACATAGATCTCACAAGAACAACGTTCTAGGAAGTTTTTCATTAAACTGAAACAAGGAGGTGATGTGATTTTAAGAGAAAAAAACTCTCGTGGGTTTTTTTCTTAAGATTTGTGAAAACATGAATTTGATCTCACTTAATCTCTCTCTAGATAAATCTCATTACCCATCATTTTAAAGAAAAATTACATAAACAAATTTATATACGTGCTAGAGATTGAGTGCAAAAAGATGAGGAAAAGAACAAATAATTTGAGTCAAATCATAAAGTTATGATTAAAATCAACAAAAATAATTACTTGACTCAAGGTAGTAAAATAAAGATATTTTCATTTTGATTTGAATCATGATTTGAACTCATGATTTGAGTAATACAAAAGAGTGGTTCAAATCACGGTTGTTTTTCAATAAAGTGAATAGTGATGATTTAAGTCAAAAAGAGTTCTGATTTGAATTACACATATCCTTGATTCGAATTAACTTGATAGTTACAAAATCCAAATTTTAAATTGGTATTTGATTCAAATTAGCCAATGCTTGATTCAAATCAACCTTCAAAAAACCATGTTTGAAGTTTTTTAATTTGTGATTTAAAACACGCATAAGATGTTGACTTTGATCAACTTGCTCAAACTTAAAAACACATTGTCATAGATTCAAATATTTTAATTGAATGAGAGGATGACTCAAGGTACAATTTTAATTAAATAAATTAATAATATGAAATACACACAAATTGAGATAATAACAAATCAAATAAAATTATCTAAATTTAAAAAAACATCAAAATAAAGATGATACCAATTAAAAAAATTTATTTTCATGTTGATGTTTTGAAGCCCATAACCATAATTCTCCACCTTGATTTAGAACCTAATGAATATGAAAGTACGAATACATTATATATTGAAATGGATCCATTCATTTTTGTGCCGGCCATGGCGTTTTATTATTTTTCATTGGTCAACGAGTAATGCAAATTTCAAGTTATTTGACTAAACAAAAAATTTGTGAAAAACAAGTACTACAAAGAACACCACTGCAAATAAAAGTGGCATGTTAGTTGTAACGCAATTTCTATGATGTTTCCCAAACACCGCGTCTTTTACTTGGAAATATATTGTTTTTGACTCACAAATTGATTTTCAAGTTTTTTCAATAATAGGGCATGAGAAAAGAATTTTCTTGTCAAAAAATTGCATGCGTGAGATTTGTGTCATCACAATTTTTGGGAACCATTTTGGCCTCTTCTATTGTTCTCATTAGTGTTTTTCTTTTTTTTTCTTTCAATTTTACTTTTAATATATGACACCTAATCCTCATAGTTAGTGTAATTTTTCTTAAAGATTATATATTAAAAAAATATCAAATATGTTGGATATATGATTGCATACATAAAAAGAAATTAGTTATAGAGATTTGAAAATCATTGATTTAAAACAAAATCGTTTTTAAAATCATAGTTAAAAAATATTTTAACAAAATTGTTAATTTAGAAAATATTTATTATTAAAACTTAAAATATACTTCAGTCCTTTTTATAAGAATTTTTTTTTACAAATTTATTAAATAATTAATGTATCTGATCTATAATACAGATTAAATATATTAATTATTTAGTAAATTTTAAAAAATAAAATGTCTATTATAAAAAAGACCAAAAAAATATATAATTTATTCAATATATTCTAACACAATCCTTTAATTTTAATTATAGTGGTTTTAGATTCACTATTAAGATACACGACATGTGAACAAATCTAAACTAAAATGGGTTGTATTTTATGACTAAAAGATTTTATATATAGACTAGACTGACACCTGCCCCTCAGTTGGGTAAGGCCCAATCTAGTCTAGTTGAAGGTCAGGCCCAATATGACCATAAGACACAATATAGTTGTTAAACACAATATAATTATTGGAGACGTGCCCCTCACGCGCCTAACAGTTCACGCGACCAACTGCCCCTTCGAAAGTCACGAAGGCAGTTGGACCAGGTCAAAGATCATGCGCTAGATCTTTCACCTAGCAGTCCCTCATTGGCCGACCATATATTTCGGTCACATGTGGGACCTTGGCCCCGTGCTAGGAGAGAAATTTATAAATACCTTATCTCTTGGGAGGGTCAAGTATTCTAATCATTCTTACTCATACTTAATCACTCATACTTGCTTTCTCTAGCCCAAACACTTACTTCGGCATCGGAGTACCTTGCAGGTACACCCACTTCTCTCCTACAACCACTGTTGTTACCCTACATTGAAGGCCAAGACGATCCATTCTAATCACTCCAGATTAGTGGTGTCGTTTGTGGGAACCGAAGCTCCCTCGTCTTTTTAAACCAAGATTTCCCAATCTTCCCAAACAAAAGACCAAAGCTACCTCTCTGAACCTTCATCGTCATGGCCTTCCACCGTAATGACGTCTAGCAAGATTCCATCGTCGCCGTTCTGGATTGTGGCGAAACCCTCATCCCCAGAGCTGCCACCTGAGAAACTAATCGTAGGGACGGAAAACCAGCGTCTTTTGAAAATGTGAAGCCTCGTGTGCAAAGTTCCGACCATTTATACGAACCCATCACCATCCTACAAGATGCTGACCCTTGCACAACAGCCCCCATCGCCGCCCTCAACAAAGCCAACTATTTGCTCTTCTAACAAGGAGAAAAAATCCACATGCTGGAAAGCACCGTCGAAAAACAACCTCCCCCGCGTGGATCACTCAGCCCCTCTCGTCGATCCCACCCCCCTTCTCAGAAGCGTCTTCGAGACGCAACCAGAAGTATCTCCCTTGTTAAATAATGGTCCAAACTAGATAAGCATGGGAAAGATATCACCCAAAGGTGCAATCGTACCCCTCCCCGGAGGTCCAGGCACTCCCTAGCACACAAAAGGACCAGGCCTTCCGGAAAGCCTCACGAAGAGCATCGAAGCAGGAATGAACGCTCTCCTCGACGCAGCAGAAGCCAGGGACACATTTACTCGTTCAGCAGGTCGCCCAACACGAGCGACGAAGACAACGCGCACGGTCCCATGTCGCAAGAAATCATGGACACCCGCATTCCCACGCAAATTGGAGAAGCCTCCCCCTCTGGCTATCTATGATGGTACCATCGACCTTGGTGACCACACAGAAAATATTGAGGCCATGATGCACTATCACAATGTCCATGGAGCAATCAAATGCAGGTTATTCTCCATCACCCTCATAAAAGGGGCTATGACTTGGTACAAGAGCCTTCCTCGGGGCTCGATCACATGTGGAGAAGTCTTATGGAATAATTTGCCCGACATTTCACTACCTTCAGGCGTCATCCGAAATCTGAAGCTACGCTCGAGGGTATCATCCAGGGCAGGGACGAACCTCTTCGCGATTACATCGACAGATTCACTAAGGAAGCAGTCGAAATCCGCACGACCGACCACATGAAAAAGTATCTACTAGAAAAAGGATTAAGGCCGAAAAGTGACTTTTGCAATGCAGTAGGACTTAACCCTCCTCGGTCTCTAGCCGAACTTCTCCGTCGGGCACAATCCTATATTCAATACAAAGAAAATGAGGACGCGTATAAAGCTAAGGACTTGAGAGACCAGGATATTTCTAGAGCGTCAAAGAAAGACGAAGCAGAAACCTCTAAGAAAGACAAAGACAAGCGATGAGACGATCGTCCCCGAAATCACAAAGGTCCTGCCAGTCGATTCATTGAATACACCATATTGACCGTTCCCTGTGAGATCATTTTGTCTGAATGTGTCAACGCCGAATTCAAGCAAGGAGACGTCTGATCCCTAAGCCAACAACTTCGAAGAGCAACACCAACAGAAGCAAATATCGTCGCTTCCACCGCAGCCACGACCACGTGACGGAAGACTGCGTCTACTTGAAAGACGCTATTGAAATCCTCATCAAAGAGGGCCACCTAAAACAGTATATGAAGAAAGGTGAATCCCCTAGAGGAGAAATGTCGGAGCCTAAGAAAGCAGATACAAGAGCTTCAACCTCTAGCCATCCCCCGCTGGTCGCTATGTCCATCTTCTGGGCAGAAGACTTCGTCATCCCCAGCGGTCTCGGGGAACCTATGTATTTTTCCGCGCACAGCCCCCGGGAAGTCTTCCCTGACGCAATGGTTATCTCCTACGGCGGGTACAACGAACTCACGGTAGGATCATTAAAGAGAAAATTCGACCAATTGATCGACTGTAGTCCAAATCGTATATCAACACTTGAAAAGTTTTGTGGACGATCCCAACCAATAACTTTCTATCGCGAAGAACTCCCAGGAGGCTCCCCCAATTCTAACATCCCTCTCCTAATCAGAGCTAGGCTGACCAACATAGACGTCTGTCACATCCTTGTCGATCAGGGTAGTTCGGTGTACATCATGTACACCAGCCTATTTCGCGTCCTCAAACTCGACCAGAAGAACCTGTCCCCATATGTAGGATCAGATTTATAAGGATTCAATGGGGCTGTCTTGTGGATACGTAGAGCTCCAGGTTACGTTCGGGGAAGACGATGCTGCAAAGACGATTAAGACTCAGTTTTTAGTCATAGACTACCCCTCGTTATACCAGTGCATTTTGGGGAGACCAACACTCGCCGAACTCATCGTTGTCCCTTCCACTGTTCATCTCAAGATGAAGTATTACGCTGAAAAAGGGCATGTCGTCATGCTGCACAGGGATATCGAGGCTGCAAGGCGATGCTTCGAAGCGGCCACCAAAGGGCAGAGTTCAATCAGCACAACGCTGCAGAGTGTCAAACGGGCAAGAGACGAGGGTCTTCCCAGTGAATAAAGCCAGCCCGGAAAGAAGCCAGGACTCCAGGTTCATACCGTCGACCTTGACAGCCGGATTCCAGAAGGCGAAGAAGACACATCAATTCCAACGGGGAACTCTCCCTCCACATCCATTATGCGACCAACACCAGATGAGGAATTAAAAGTGATTACCTTTGGAGACAACCCCAACCGAGGAGTCAGGATCGGCGCGGGACTACCAGCCGAGGTGAAGGAACAAATGAAGACTTGCTTGAAGAACAACGCTGGTCTGTTTTCCTGGAGCGCCGCAGACATGCCCGACCTCGACCCAGAAATCTCCCGCCATCAGCTCACTATCGACCCATCTGCCCGAGCGGTAACACAACACCGATGCAAGCAATCCGACAAAAAAACTGAAGCGACTAACAAACATTTAAAAGACCTCCTAGAGGCCAATTTTATCTCAGAAGCCAGGTATACAACTTGGTTGTCCAACAATCTATTAGTTAAAAAACATAATGGAAAATGGAGAATGTGTATTGATTACACTGATCTTAACCGAGCTTGCCCGAAGGACGCTTATCTTTTGCCTAACATTGATAAGTTAGTCGATAACTCCTCCCATTTCAAACTTTTTTCCTTTATGGACGCCTACTCGGGATACAACCAAATTCCCATGGCGGAAAAGGAAAAAAGATATACCGTTTTCATGACCTCGTCAGGAAACTATTACTACAGCGTAATATCGTTCGGTCTGAAGAACGTTGGGGCCACATACCAGCGAATGATGAACAAAGTCTTCCGATCACAGATTGGAGACATGCTCGAAGTGTATATGGATGACATGATCGTAAAGTTCCAATAGGAATACGATCATACGGTCCACCTGCAAAAGGTCATCGACTAAGCCATGGAATATAAAATCTGATTCAACCTAGAAACATGCACCTTTGGAGTATGGGCAGGAAAATTCCTCGGATTCTACCTCGCTGAGAGGGGGATCGAGGCCAACCCTGACAAATATCAAGCTTTTTCTGAGTTCCCCACACCTAAGTTAAAGAAATTCATACAATCCCTCAACGGGATGCTCACCTCGCTATCTCACTTCATGGCCAAATCCGCCCAATACGTCCCGCCCTTCTTCAAACTCCTTCAGAAAGAAGCAACCTTCGAGTGGAAAGAAGAATACGAGCAGGAACTTACTCACCTCAAGCAAGCCTTGTCTGAACCCCCTGTTTTGTCATAACCATACAACGGGGAAACACTTTACCTTTATCTATCTGTCACTAACAAAGCTATCAGTGCGACACTCATTCAAGAAACCCTCGATGGGAAAAAGCCAATATACTTCATAAGCAAAGCCTTACAAGGGCCTAAACTTAGAGACCAACAGATCCAGAAGGTTGCCCTGACCCTCATCAATGTTGTGAGGAGATTAAGGCATTACTTCCTGGCCCACTCAATAATAGTTCGGACAGACCAGCCCATTAGGCAACTACTCGGTCGACCAGTATGGTCGGTAGAATGCTTAAATGGTCTCTGGAACTGTCGGAATTTGATATCCACTACGAAGGCAGGAAGGCCCTTAAGGCACAGGTCCTGGCCGATTTCGTGGAAGAAATGACACCCTAACGTCCCATTCCAGCGGGACGCATATATGGATAATTTTCATCGACAAAGCGTCCAATTCCACGGGTAGCGGGGCAGGCATCATCCTTGAAAATGAAGAAGGGATCCTAATTGAAGTATCGTTAGTCCTCTCCTTCCCAACCTCTAACAACTAAGTCGAATACGAACCTTTCCTCGTAGGCTTACGACTGGATGAGGACCTGGGCGCAAAAGAAATAGATTTTCACGGACTCCCAGTACGTAGTCTCCCAGGTACGGGGAGAGTACCAGGCCAAAAACGACCACCTCGTTGAATATCTGACGCTGATGCAAGAAAAGACATCCAAGTTCGAAGCATGGGAAGTCCAATACATTCCCCACGAAAGGAACGCTCGGGTAGACATCTTATCGAAGCTAGCTAGCACAAGAAGGAAAGATGGCAAAAAGTCCGTCATACAAGAGACTCTTCCCTGTCCGAGCACACGAAATCGGCAGGGCTGCTCGACATTAATACCATCAACGAAAACAATTGTTGGATGACTACGGTGCATGACTACCTCACCACGGGGAAGCTTCCCAAAGATAATAAAGAGGCCACCATAACTAAATGAAGGGCCTGCTCCTATGTCCAGGTCGAAGGCAAGCTCTACCAGCGAGGATTCTCCACTCCCCTCCTAAAGGGTGTTGAGGAGAACAAGGTCCCAAACATTCTCCAAGAAATCCACGACGGAATCAACGCATAACACTTAGGAGGAGAATAATTGGCAAAAAAATCCATTCGAGCAGGATACTATTGACCAATTATGAAGCATGACACGAAAGAACACGTCAAAAAATGTGACAGATGCCAACGTCACGAGGATATGCACTTAGAACCCCCCAACGAATTAAAAACCATGTCATCCCCATAGCCGTTCTCCTAGTAGGGGATGGACATACTCGTCCCCTTCACCATGGGATCCTATCAAAATAAATTTATGATCGTGGCCATCGACTACTTCATAAAGTGGATCAAAGCCGAGGCCCTCGCCAAAATCACGACATTCAACATACTTCGTTTTTACGAAAGAAACATCCTCGCACAATTTAGTGTGCCCCAGGATCTCTTAACCATCAATGGGACACAATTCACGGACAAGAAATTTCAATATTTTGTTGCCAAACTAGGCACCAAACAACATTTCACGTTCGTTGAACACCCCCAAACCAACAAGCAGGCAGAAGCCGCAAACAAGGTGATCCTTCGCGGACTAAAATGAAGGCTAGGCGAGACCAAAAGGAGGTGGGTCGAGGAGATACACAATGTGCTCTGGGCATACAGAACAACTTCATACTCCACAACCAGGGAAACTCCTTTTTGACTAGCGTACGGAACCGAGGCAGTAATCCCAGTGGAAATCAGAGAACCCTCGAGACAAACAGAGGCCCCCTCGATGAGGAATCAAATGACGAAGTACCAAGAGAGGAACTCGACCTGGTCGAAGAGATCTGATCAGGGTCATCCCTATGCGAAGCTTCGGTGAAACAAAAGATAACACTGCGCCATGATGCCAAGGTTATAAAGCGCGACTTCCAAGTGGGCAACCTTACACTGAAACCAAAAAGACTCGTGCGAGGGCAAGCTGGCTGCAAATTGAGAAGGCCCTTACCAGGTGAGATCGAAAACAGGTATCAGAGATTATTACCTCAAACACTTGAGCAGAGAACCATTTGCTCGACCCTGGAATACTGGAAAAATCAAACAATACTACAACTAGCTTTAGCGCAAGTAAAACTGGCCATCGACGATTATGCCCTCAAAGGAGGTCGTCCAGCCAAAGGAGTGTTCCCTGGTGCAAGCACAATCCTCAAACATAATGAAGGAAAATCCCTACTCATAAAAAGAGCGACTAATGTGCCCGACAGGGACAACTCAATCGAGCTCCACCGTCGTTGTACCAACATGGCAGGACACTCAGCCCGTGATGGAAAAGTCCAAGCCCGGTGCGATCAGGACCTCAATCGTAATCCTAGTCCCATATCTGACGAGATCACTCCGCCACCTCGACAAGTTCCATAAACTATCAAGTAACACGATGAGTCGAGAAAATTCTAAAGGCAATTCGCAAGAAAAAAAATAAAACAAGGAATATAATGTCGAGGCATACAATGTCAAAATAAACATCAATAAATAGACCTGATCCCATAGCCGAGAAAGTGTTCAAATATTACATAAATGTCGGACAGAGCCCGAAAAACAAAAAGTACAAAAAACAGACACGCATGCCAAAATACATTGAGTTACAACAATCATTCATCATTGGTTGGAATCTCTGACAGGATCACCTTCCCGTCGACCACCTGGTGCAGAACACCTATTCCTTTAGTGACCAGCTGAAGGTCGGGATTTATGGCCTTCACCTACTCCACAGCAGCAGAAAACCCAAACTCAGCAGCTACGAGGGTGTCATGTTTGAGGATACATATTCTCTCGACCATATCCCGTCGGTTCTTCAAAGACTTTTCTTCTTCGGTCTCGTCCGGCCCCATAATCGAGGAACCCTCCAGTTCGGTGACCCTGGCCTTCAGATTGGCATTCTCCTCCTTGATCTTCTTCATCTCACTGGTCATCTTATTCATATCCTTGAGGAGTGCGACCTTGGCCTCGTAGCTACCTTTAAGGATATACAGTTGGTTATATATATCTCCTATCTCCAGCTCAAGTTCAACCTCTCTGACTTGTGCTTTCTTGAGCTCCTTAAGCGGAATTGTCTCTACGTCTCCAAGGGACAGAACCGTTTCTAAAACTCTCATCATCGCGACAACATCGTGAAAAAGGATTGCCCTCCTTACCTTCGAATCAGCAGCCAAGACGGTCGACGCCTCCAGATTGAGGACCTACATAGATCCCTCCCCCTCGAAAATCTTATCTTGCAAAAAGCAGGGGGGCAGGGTGAATTTCCCCTAGCAAAACCAGAGCCTTCGGCCAAAGACGTGTCAAGATCGTCTCGCTTCCTATTCTTATAAGGATTCGGGGTATGAGGGTTGGAGGTGTTGCCCGGCGATGGTGAAGGACCAACGAACTTCTCCAGGGTTGCTTGCTGTATGACCGCATCCGCCCTCGAAGTCAAAAACTTTTTGACATTTTTAGCAGCGACCGACTTGACCAAGCATTCACGTAAATCCGACATTTTTCCTGCAAAGAAGAAAAAAAAGGTTAGCACAATGTCATAACAACAAGAGACTAGTCGAGCACGTCATTTATACCTAGAAGCTCGAAAGCCTCGGCCTCAGTCCAAAAATTAAGAAGGGCTTTAGTATTTATGTAACGAGCCGCCCGAGAAGGCTCCCCATCTTCAGAGCAGATTATATTGCCATCCTTATCCACCGTCACAGCAGGGGTAAAACTCTCAAGAACACTGTCAGTGCTCGAAGAGGCTTCTTGTCCTCAGAGCAAAACTGGTCATGCTTCACAAGGAATTGGTCTGTCATATATCGGAAGTGGGCGTACACCCATTCCAAAGGAAACTCTGACACGGGACGCACCACTTCTTGACCATCTTCCTTTAGCGTCTCCATAGTGACCAAGGAGCTCTTAGCCGCTTCAGAAAGGGGATTTACGACTAGAAATCTAAATTTGAAGTTACGAACAAACTTCGAGTAGGGCCAGAACAGCCTGCTATGCTGCTTGAAGGACACCCAAATCTGCTTCGATTCCAAAGTGCTCCTCTGCAGCTGAAGATGCAAAAGAAGAGTTCCACGGTAGCCCATATCCGGAGATAACAACACACCAATTTGAATGCCCGAATGAACACCATAAAATTTGGGTGGAGTTGGGTCGGGCACAGTTCAAGGTGGCAAAATATCTCCCCTTGGAAATCCGTAAAGGGAAAACGGTACCTTGCTTTCCTAAAGGCGAATTCATACACGGGAAATCTCCTCCCCGGATACATCGAGCATATCCGGTCGTTCTCCGTCGGACTAATCACCCTCCAACTCATAAGCGCATATTCAACTCTGTCTTTAAGGAGATCGAAGTTATTGGCCTCCTCCTCGATAAATGTAGACTTTGTTATAAGGGATCCCATGCGATCCAACTAAGATCCCTTTCAGCCACCCGCATATTGGCGCACTCAACGGGAGACACGTCTTCGTTAATATTTTCCCTAACTTCGGGGACAGTCCCCTCATCACGACCATCCATTTTCACCTGAAAAGCAGAGGAAGTAACATTGAATTCGACAAAGATCAAATCCACACTTCCACCACAAATCAAGTGAAAAGGAAAGGATTAAGTGCAAGGATGTCTTCCCTACTCAGGCCCTTATCAATGGCAAGGAGTCTCAGCGAGACGCGTCCCCGACACCGAGGATACATCCCCGCCACTTATAAAGGCCCCAAGGGGGAGAAGTCCTGCGACTACCCCTACGTGGCAGGCATCTAAAAGCACAGCTCTCAGCTACGAGGAGACCCCTGCTTGACGACAAACATAAAACAACCCCACGCAACTACCTAGGAAGATCTACAAGCATACAACATCCTAATCTTAAATTCTACAAAGCCTTCATGAATTTTCCAGAAAAGTTCATATGTTTTTCAAGAAACACATGAACTTCAACCGGAAAATTCATGATCCACCGGAGAATTCAAGAACAATTTGCAAAAATTCATACAAGTTGAAGAACTTACTTGAATATTCAAAGGTTGAGGATGAAGATCTGGGGATGACACGAGCAGCAGCGGCGTCGACGAGATCTCCGGCGACGAACGTGTTGCAAAGCGCAAGATAAGGAGAAGATAAATTTTCGTGAAGTGTAAAATGAAATTTCGCCCATCCTTTATATAGGCTACCTTGCTCGCATGGGGAAGCACAAAGGGCAAAACACCATCATTGCCTATCCTCTTAGGCCTTAAACACAATTTATTGCACTGTCACATGTGGCACATAATGGCCGCCAATTGGCATCCTCAAACTGACCCGTCACGTGTTTGTGAAAAGACAAAGTCTCTTCAGCTCCCTGTGGGCATATTCTCCTCGACGACGTCACAAGATGAATACGCGGGCAGAAGCCTCGTCGACATTTGCTTCATCCTAAGAGCAAGTCTGGTCGACACAAAACACACATTTCATCTCCGAGGAAGTCACGCAGTCGACAATATCAATCATATGTTACGCGCGTCCTTGAAATTTTTCGCTTAATTAATAGCGATCTCAAAGACCTCCCCGCGATACGGCTCCTGCCCCTGGATCACACCAGCTATACTAACTCAAGTCATTACTCCTCACTTGAAGCAACAACTTGGGGGACTCCTGTTCTGGACTGGACTGACACCTGCCCCTCAGCTTAGCAAGGCCAAATCCAGTCTAGCTGAAAGTCAGACCCAATATGGTCATAGGGCACAATATAGTTGTTGGGCACAATATAGCTGTTGGGCACAATATAGTTGTTGGGCATAATATAGTCGTTGGACACAATATAACCGTTGGGGACATACCCCTCATGCGCCTGACAGTTCACGCGACCAACTGCCCATCTGAAAGTCACGGAGGCAGTTAGACCAGGTCAAAGATCATGCGCTAGATCTTCCACCTGGTAGTCCCTCATTGGTCGACCAGATATTTTGGTCACATGTGGGACCTTGGCTCCGCGCTGGGGAAAAACTTATAAATACCCTCTCTCTAGAGAGGGTCAGATATTCTAATCATTCTTACTCATACCTAATCACTCGTACTTGCTTTCTTTAACCCAAACACTTACTTTGACATCGGAGTACCTTGCAGGTACACCACATACTCTCCTACAACCATTATTGTTGCCCTACATTGAAGACCAAGACGATCCATTCTGATCACTCAAAATCATATATATATATATATATATATATATATATATATATATATATATATATATATATATATATATATATATATATATATATATATATATATATATATATATATATATATATATATATATATATATATATATATATATATATATATATATATATATATATATATATATATATATATATAGTTTAATTTTATATATAATTTTTTTCTCATATATTTATAAATATAATATAAATTAAACTTTGAAGAAGAAAAAAAACAAATTACATATAATATCAATTAAAAAGAAAATAAAATTGACTAAGTGTTAATTCTTTTAAGCATAAAATTACAGGATACATTTAAAATATTAATTAATTCAATTTTATTCTATTTTTTCTAATTTGTTTTTTACTTAGACCGGGAGACTTTTTTCTTCGATCATTTAGCTTCTATAAAAATTCATTCAATCAATTAAGTAGGATTTCTCTTATATATACTTTTAAATAAACAAATATCATAATATCATATATGATATTATGACATGATATAA
Source organism: Lathyrus sativus (assembly GCA_963859935.3). Classification (NCBI taxonomy): domain Eukaryota; kingdom Viridiplantae; phylum Streptophyta; class Magnoliopsida; order Fabales; family Fabaceae; genus Lathyrus; species Lathyrus sativus. Next base: position 20,397,955 of record OZ012738.1, on the reverse strand, counting down.
GAAAAAATTAAATTAACTTGAGAAAATGTTAGCATTTTTTTATCATACAAATATTTATTTTTAAAAAAATATGAGACAATTATGATTAGTATATACACAAACTTCTTATAAAAAACACAAAATTTTTATTCTTTTTATATTTAAAACAAAATGCAAAAGAATATGAATTAATCTTCAAAAATTATCAAACTACAACTTCAAATTTGTTCTAATTAAATGGTCTTATTTTACTATCTCATTTTTGTTTTATTTCCGAAACAAACTATAAATATTATATAGTGTCAACATTTAAATATTTTGAATTTACATTTATTTTTATCCAATTTTATTAATTATTTATTTGTCTGTCTTTCATGTTTTTTTCCCTTAATATATTAGCATGCATTGATATTAGAAAGATGCAAATATGTCTTCATGTCTATTAAATTTTTTTTTTTTAAATATGTAATAAAGATCATGGGGTTTATAATAAGAGAGGGTTGGAGAGATGCCCAACATATCACATTGAGGCTTACTACCCAACAACAAGAGGATTTTGACTCCAAGTGGAGCAAATTTTCAATTGGACGGTTAAAATGCAACTGTTCTAGACTGGACTGACACATGACCCATAGTTGGGCAAGACCCAATCCAGTCCAACTTTAGGCAAGGTCCAATAAGGAGATTAAGATAATCTAGTCGTTGGGTACAACATAGTCGTTGGGCACAATATGACCGTTAAAAAATATAGTCGTTGGGGACATCACCGTTATGCGTTTGGCAGTTCACGTGACCAATTGTCCCTTCGGAATTTGACCAGGCCAAATATCATGCACTAGATCTTCCACCTGACAGTCTCCCATTCATCGACCAGATATTTCGGCTACATGGGCACTCTTGATCCCGCGCTGGGGGAATCTCATAAGTACCCTCTCTCTTGAGAGGTTCAAGTATTCAAACCATTCTAACTCATACCTAAACACTTGTACTTGCTCTCTCTCCAGCCCAAAAACTTACTTTGGCATCAGAGTACCTTGTAGGTACACCCCCTCCTCTCCTATAACCAATGTTGTAGCCCTATATTGAAGGCCACGACGATCTATTCTGATCACTCCAGATCAGTGGCGCCGTCTGTGGGAACCCAGCTCCCCCAATCTTTTGAAACCAAAGACTAAATCTTTTTTCTCTCTAAACCTTTATCGTATAGCCTCTCACCATAACAATGACATCCATCAAGATTCCATCATCGTCGTTGCCTTGGGTAATGGCGAGACCTCTAATCCTAGAGTTGCGGTCTGTGAGACCAATCATAGGGAAGGAAATACTACCTCTCCATCCTCCGATAACGTAAAACCCCGCGTCCAGAGTTTCGGTCACATCTATGAGCCCATCCTCGTCCCACAAGATGTTGATCCCTGCACTGCGGCTCTCATCGTCACTCTCAACAAATCCAACTACATGATTTTCTAGTAAGGCGAGAAGATCCACATGCTGGAAAACACCCTCGGAGAACGGCCTCCCTCACGAAGACCTTTCAATCCTTTTCCCTGTTCTCGTTCTCCTCCTCAGAAACGTTGGCGAGACGAGTCTCGAAGCATCTTCCCGGTCAAGGAACGATCAAAGTCAGAGAAACCTGGACAAGAGATTACAAGAAGAAGATATTGTACCCCTCCCCGGCGGTCTAGGAATTCTCCAACACCTAAGAGGATCAGGTCTTCAGAAAAGCCTCGCAAAGAACATCGTAGTCGGCACATGCACTCTCCTCGATGCAGCAGGAGTCACAGACGTAATTATTCTCTCAGTAGATCGTCAAGCACGAGCGACGAGGACGACGTCCATGGACCTCTATCCCAAGAGATCATGGACACCCGTATTCCTCACGGAATGGAGAAGCCTCCCCCTTTGGCTCTCTATGATGGTACCGCAGATCCTGGAAACCATATAAAGAACATTGAGGCCATGTTGCATTACTACAACGTAAGTGGAGCGATCAAGTCTAGGCTATTCCCCATCACCCTTAGAAAGGGGCTATGACCTGGTATAAGAATCTTCCCTGAGGCTCGATCACCTAGTGGAGGAGTCTAAAGGATCGATTTGCCCGACATTTCACTGCCTCTAAGCGCCACCCAAAGTTGGAAGCTACATTCGAAGGCATAATACAGGGGAAGGATGAGCCCCTCCATGACTACATCGAGAGGTTTAACAAGGAAGCAGTCGAGATTCGCACGATCGACCACATGAACAACTACCTTCTAAAAAGGTACTAAGGCCAAAGAGCGATTTCCGCAAAGTAGTGAGGATCGAACCGCCTCGTTCTCTGGCCAAACTCCTCCGCAAGGTACAATCTTACATCCAATACGAGGAAAAAGAAGCCGCATACAAAGCCAACTATTTGAGGGACCAAACGAATTCCAGAGCGTCGAAAAAAAACGAGGTCGAAGCTCCCCGACGCGACAGAGAAAGGCGACGAGATGATCGTCCCCGAGATCATAAAGGACCTGCTAGCCGCTTTACTGAATATACCCTTCTGACAGCTCCCCTAGAGCGTATCCTTTCTGTGTGTATCAACACCGAGTTCAACAAGGAGGGTATGATTCCCTAAACCGACAACATCAAAGGGCAACACCGACCGAAGCAAGTGTTACTGCTTTTGTCGCAGTCATGGCCATATGATCGAAGATTGTGTCCATCTGAAGGACTCCATCGAGATCTTCATCAAGGAGGGTCATTTAAAGTAGTACACGAAGAAGGGAGAAGCCCCCCGACAAGAGACGTCCGAGTCTAAGAAGACGAAAACAAGAGCTTTGCCTTCTAGTCCTCCCCCGCAAGTTGCCATGTCTGTTTCACGGGCATAAGAATTCTTTGTCCCCGATTATCTCGAGGACCCTTCGTATTTCGCCATGCATAGCTTCTGGGAGGCTTTGCCTGGCGTGATGGTCATCTCCTATGGCGGGTATAATGAGCTCACGGTAGGATCAGCTAAGAGGAAATTTGATCAGCTGATCGACTGGAGCCCAGACCAATTGTCAACACTTAAAAAGTTCTGAGGATGCTCTCAGCCCATCATATTTTATCGTGAAGAGCTCCCTAAAGGCTCCCCAACACGCATATCCCTCTACTCATAAGAGCCATATTAATCAACACAAATGTTCGCCGAATCCTTGTAGATTAGGGGATTTCGGTAGACAACACGCACACCAGCTTGTTCCGCACCCTTAAGCTCGATCAGAAGAACTTGTCTCCCTACGCGGGCTCAGACTTGCAGGGGTTCAATGGGGCTATTTCTAAGCCTTGGGGATACATGGAACTCTTAGTCACTTCAAGGAGGAAGAGGCCTCCAAAACGATTAAGACACAATTCTTAGTCATCGATTGTCCCTCTTTGTACCAGTGTATTCTGGGGAGGCCAACCCTTGTTGAGTTGATCGTCGTTTCGTCCATATTTCATCTCATGATGAAATACTACACTGAGAAGGGCCACGTTGCTACCTTGAATTGAGACATCGAAGCTGTAAGATGATGCTTCGAGGCAGCTACCAGGGGGAAGTGTTCGATTGGCACAACACCACAAGCCGTTAAATGAGCAATAGAGGAAGATTTTCCCAGCAAAGAGAGTCAACCCAAGAAGAAGCCAACACTATAGGTCCACACCATTGACCTTAACAGTCGGATCTCAGAAGAGGGCGAAAAGGAAGATACTCCAACATCGATGGGTAGCTCCCTTGCCACAATTGTCATGGGCCTGGTACCAGACGGGGACTTCGAAGTGATCACTTTCGGGGATAATCCCGACAGAGGAGTCAGGATAGGTGCAGGACTTCCCGAAGAGGTGAAAGAGCAGCTAAAGATATGCCTAAGAGATAACGTAGACTTGTTTTCCTAGAGCGTCGCAAACATGCTCAACCTTGATCCTGAGATTGCTTGCCATCAGTTCACCATCGACCCACCAGCTCGAACAGTAGCACAGTGCATACGCGAACAATCCGACGAGAAGACTGAAGCGGCGGAAAAGCTTGTAAAAGACCTGTTAGAGGTGAGATTTATTTTAGAAGCCAGGTATACAACCTAGTTGTCCAATATTTTATTAGTTAAAAAACATAATGGAAAGTGAAGGATGTGTATTGACTACACCGATCTCAATCGGGCTTGCCCGAAAGACGCTTATCCTTTGCCTAGCATTGATAAGTTAATAGATGATTTTTCCAGTTTCAAACCCTTGTCCTTCATGGATGCATATTCGGGATATAACCAAATTCCCATGGAAGAAAGGACAAGATGTACACCACTTTCATGACCTTGTCGGGCAACTATTATTACAATATAATACCCTTCGGTCTGAAAAACAATAGGGCCACGTACCAGCGAATGATGAACAAAGTCTTTCGATCATAAATCAAGGATATGCTCAAAGTATATATTGACGACATGATCGTGAAATCCCAAGAGGAATCCGATCCTACGCTTCACTTACAAAACGTCTTCGACCAAGCAAGGAAGTACAAAATGCGGTTTAACCCGGAAAAGTGCACCTTCAATGTGCGAGCAAAAAAGTTCCTCAGCTTCTACCTCACGGAGAGAGGGATCAAGGCCAATCCTGAAAAATGCCGAACATTTTCTGAGTTCCCCATGCCAAATTCGAAGAAATCCATACAACCTCTCAATGGGATGCTTACCTCGTTATCTTGCTTTATGGCCAAGTTTGTCCAACACGCTCTGCCCTTCTTCAAGCTTCTAAGAAAAAAGGAAACATTTGAATGGACAGAGGAATGTGAGCATACTCTGCGCCATATTAAGCAATCCTTGTTTGAACCATCAATTATGTCACGACCAGACAACGGGAAAACACTCTACCTTTATCTCTCTGTCACTAACGAAACCATCAGTGATGCCTTCATTCGAGAAACCCTAGACAGGTAGAAGCCAATATATTTCACGAGCAAGGCCTTGCAAGGGCCAGAGCTCAGATACCAGCAGATCAAAAAGTCGCCCTGGCCCTTAATAACGCTGCAAGAAGATTAAGGCATTACTTCCTGGCCCACACGATAGTGGTACGGACAGACCAATCCATAAGACAATTGCTCGACCAACCAATTATGACCGGTAAGATTCTCAAATGGTCTTTGGAACTGTCAGAATTTAACATCCACTACAAAAGCAGAAAGGCCCTTAAGGCACAAGTCCTGGTCGACTTCATTGCGAAAATGACGCCCCTAACACCCTTATCTAGTGGAGCGTACAGGTGGACCATTTTCGTCAACGAAGCTTCAACCTCCACGGGCATCATTCTCGAAAACAAAGAAGGGATTCTGATTGAAGTGTCCTTGGTCTTGTCCTTTCCAACCTCGAGCAATCAAGCCAAATACGAGGCATTCCTCGTAGGTTTACGACTGGCTGAGGACATGGGCGCTAAGAAAATAAAAATCTTCACAGACTCCCAACTCGTGGCCTCCCAGGTACATGGAGAATACCAGGCCAAAAAAATCATCTTGTCAAATACCTGATGCTGGTACAAGAGAAACTATCTAAGTTTAATGTATGAGAAGTCCAATGCATCCCCCGTGAACGAAATGCTCAGCCAGATGTCCTGTTAAAATTAACCAGCTTTAGGAGAAAAGGTGGCAACAAGTCTGTTATACAAGAGACACTTCCCCGTCCAAGTATCTAAAAACCAACAGGACTACTAGACATTAACGCCATCAGCAATAACAACTGCTGGATGACTCCAGTGTATGACTATCTCACCACAGAGAAGATGCCCGAAGATAGCAAAAAGGCCAACATAACTAAGCGAAGGGTCTGCTCATACGTCCTCTTCGATGAGGATTCTCTATCCCCATTCTAAAGTGTGTTGAGGAAAATAAGGTCCCCAACATTCTCCAAGAAATTCACGACGGGATCAACGCACAACACTTAAGAGGAAGATCCTTGGCGTGAAAAACCCTGCGAGCAGGATATTACTGGCCAACTATGCAGCATGATGCGAAGGAACATATCAAAAAATGCGACAGATGCCAACGCCACGGGGACATGCACTTAGCACCCCCCAACGAACTGAAGATTATGTCTTTCCCATGCCCTTTGCTTGGTGGGGGATGGACATCCTTAGCCCCTTCACCATGGGATCCTATCAGAACAAATTTTTGACTGTGTTCATCGATTACTTCACCAAATGGATTGAGGCCTTTGACCCTCACCAAAATCACGACATTTAACATACTTCATTTTTACAAAAGAAACGTCCTCACACGATTCGGAGTACCCCAGGCCCTTGTAACCGACAATGGGACCTAGTTCACCGACAGGAAGTTTCAAGAATTTGTTGCCAAACTAGGCACCAAGCAACAATTCACGTCCGTCGAACATACTCATACCAATGGGCAAGCAAAGGCCGCGAACAAGGTGATCCTCCAAGGTCTAAAACGAAGGTTATGCGAAGCCAAAAGAGATGGATCGAGGAGCTACATAGTGTGCTTTGGGCCTATAAAACAACTCCTCACTCAACCACCGGGGAAACTCCCTTCTGACTAGCATACGGAACCGAAGCAATAATCCCGGAGGAAATCAGAGAACCCTCTAGATGAACAGAGGCTCCTCTTGATGAGGAACTGAACGACAAAGCATTAAGGGAGGAACTCGACCTGGTCGAAGAAATCTGATCAGAGGCAGCCCTCTGCGAAGCTTTAATAAAATAACAAATAACGCTACGCCATAATGCCAGGGTCATAAAGCGCGATTTCCAATTGGGCAGCCTGGTCCTACGCCGAAATCAAAAATATTTGCGCGAGGGCAAGCTGGCCGCAAATTGGGAAGGCCCTTACCGGGTAATATCAAAGACAGTCACTGGGGCCTATTACCTCAAACACCTAAACGGATAACCATTTTCTCGACCATGGAATGCTGAAAAGCTCAAACAATATTACAATTAGTACTAATAATCGATTAAGACTAACTGTCGACGACGTCATCTCACATCAAAGAGAGGTCGCTCGACCTAGGGAGCGTGCCCTGGTGTAAGCACAATCCTTAAACATATAACGAAGGTAAGTTTCTGCTCATGGAACGAGCGAATTCTATACCCAACGGGGATACCTCAATCAAGTTTCGTCGTTGTCGCACCAACATGGCAGGACACCTAGCTCGCGATGGGAAAATCCAAGCCCTGTGCAATCTGGATCTCAACCAAGATCATAGTCCCACGATTGGCGAAACTACTTCGCTCCCTCGACAAATTCCCTAAATAGTCGAGCATCATAACGAGTCGAGCAAACTCTCATATTTAGCGAACACAACTCGCAAAAACTAACACAAGGCAGACACCTACACAAAAAACAATAACACATAATAAGACATACAATGTCAAAAAATATATATAAATTCAACCACCAGGCCAAAAAGTGTCAAAATACTACAAAATACGGGAAAATCCCAACAGTCAGAATGTACATAAGAAATGGCGCGCGGGCCAATATATACTAGTTATAAGGTAAAATTAGGCCTCATCGACTGGAACCTCGGGAAGGACCTCCTGCACATCAACAACTTGATGCAACGCCCATCCATTCGGTGAACAACTGAACATTAGAGTTTAGATCCTTCATCTGCTCCACGGAAGCATTGTATAACACCCCGTTCCCAAATTAAAATAAAACAATCAAATAAAACACATATCAGAGTTTCTCTCCCAAACGGGATGCCACAACAATTCCTCAAATTTCCACAAATATTATTCCAAATAATTTAACTGAGTTTTTCAATAAAATTGCAGCGGATAAAGATATGGTCTGCCATAACACAAAATATCATATACATACATCATCCATATCCATCATCATCATCATATGTACAACATTGGCCATCTGCCCAAAATACATAACATCATCACCGATCAACATCAAACCTTTCACAAAATATCAGATACGCCACAGGGGAACACATAACAAAAATACACAATAATACCCCCAAAAACGCCCTGGTGTTACGTATCAGAGCAGTCCTACGAAGACACCACAATCCAACTAGCTAAACACCTGGATTGTCTGTCATCCGAAGAAGCACAGACCACAACAACAACAAAGGGGTGAGAATTACGATTAAATAATAATGGTATAATAGTAAATGAAATAAAAGGCAGAAATCAATAATAATACTATTTCATATACATATCATCCGGACTCACGGTCCCACCATCAACCACAATATACAATCACACGACAAATGCACTCACACAACTCTTAACATACGGTACCGACTCACAATCACGATAGGCATCGGGCCATCAACCCTCCTCACAGGAGCACATATCAACGATGGGCACTTGGCCATCAACCCTCCACTCAGGGAGCACACCACACTGATGGGCAATTGGCCATCAACCCTCCACAATGGAAGCACCACAACAATACCGATGGACACCTAGCCATCACCCTCCACAACCGAAGCACATCTCCGATGGACACCTGGTCATCACCCTCCACTACGGGAGCACCTCATCAACATTGATGGACACATGGCCATCACCCTCCTCACCGGGAGCACAACACATTAACATCGATGGACACATGGCCATCACCCTCCTCACCGGGAGCACAACACATTAACATCGATGGACACATGGCCATCACCCTCCATTACGGGAGCACACCAACAATATCGATGGTCACTGGGCCATCACCCTCCACTACGGGAGCACAATAATTAATGTCGATGGACAACTGGCCATCACCCTCCTCTACGGGAGCACACAACGATATTCACACACATCAAACATCTAGCACACCAAGTGCACACCGATCCTATTGATCCACCCCTCACACAACATATACACGACGCACAAGGCGTACCGATCTCACGGATCCATTCACATCATAAAATACATACATAACAAGCACACACAGTGCGTCAATCCCACTGATCCGCTCACCACACAACTTATCACATACAATGCACACCAGGCATGTCGGTCCTACTGACCCAAATACATCACATAACAGCACACAAAAGCAACGCATAATAAGCGTATCGATCCTCACGGATCCACTCACCACAACACACCAACAAAACATACTCAAGGCGCCACGATCATACTGTTCCTCACATCTCACACACAACATATACACGGTGCACACATCTCACGTATGCATCCACATCGGTTCATACATAATGCGTAATCCACCAATTATGCCACTTGCGATAAACGCCGGCCAAACAGCCCTACAACCACCAACATACGCTCGCATCAGCATCTCCAGTAAGCCTTTCACCGCACATGACCAACGAGGGTCCAAGTCCACAGCGGAACAACACAAAAACATCAGCAAAAACACAAACTGCTGCTAGGCTCGCTAGCACATTCGCCCGGTGAAGCCCCGCAGCAAACACTCGTTGCCATTCGCCTGGGGAAACCTCTGGCGAAGCCAGACAGAAGCTTCTGCCAGCACTCGCTGGCTAGTTCGTCCGACGAAGCCTGGCGAAGGCTCGCCCCTCATTCGCACAGCAAATACCTGCGTACTCAGAAAAATTATGCGCTGCAGAGTCACTTCCCACGCCGATTTCGCCCGATTAAATCGAAACCCACAGCCAACCACATACTGCAACTTAGTTACGGGGTCTATTCCCGATTCTATCTGATAAAACGCATCTTCTGCTCAAATTACTGACTTCCAGCATAACTCCGAAACTACTCAAAAACGCCAAATTCACTTCAAACATCATCCCATAGCACATGCAAACGAAATTAACATAATCTAACACAAAAATCTCAGCAACAACAACATGCAATACCATCAATTCATCATCAACATGCAAATTATTCATACATGGGGTTAGGGATTCCCCTTTCTACCAACATTCATGCACGTACCAAAATAACCGTTAAATCCCCCCTTACCTCAAATCAAGCTTTGATGATGAACAAGCTCTTCAATCCACATGAAATCCGCTTGCTTAAGTTACTATTCTTGATCGTGTAGCTCTCCTCTTGCTCAAACAGTATTCTTCACCGTGCGTGTGTTCTCCTCTTCTTTCCAATTCTAATTCTCACCAAAATGAAAATGTTGCCCTTAGTCCCAACAATCCTCTTATTAATCCAAATAATTCATTTTAATAATAATTTCTCATAATACTTTTATTTCCAAAAATCCATTTAAATTATAATTTTACTCATAACATTAATATTAGTAATAAAAATGATAATAATAATAATAATAATATCACATTACTATTAAATATCATATTTTTATCACTGTATACCAATATCATGAGTTCTTGATCCTTCAAAATAATTCCTCAAGCACATTCTCAAATAAAATAATCCCGAAACCAAAAATAATTAAAATGGGCGTTACAACTCTCCCCCACTTCAATTATTTTCGTCCTCGAAAATACCTGATGGAAACAACTCCGGATACGCTTCTCGCATCCTGCTTTCCAATTCCCAGGTCACACTGCCAACTGCAGCACCTCCCCAAGCCACTCTCACCAACGATATCTCTTTTCCTCTGAGTCGCTTCATCTTGCGATCCTCGATCCTCAACGGCAATGTCTCCACAGTTAGATTCTCTCTAACTTGGACTTCATCCCTCTGAATCACATGAGACGGATCGTACACATACTTCCGAAGTTGCGACACGTGAAACACGTCATGCAAGTTCGAAAGCTCTGGCGGCAACGCCACCCTATAAGCCACAACACCAATCCTCTACAAAATCTGATACGGTCCGATAAACTTCGGATCCAACTTCTTGGGCTTCAAAGCACGTCCAACACCCGTCATTGGGTTAACCCTCAAGAATACATGGTCACCCACACTGAATTCCAACTCTTTCCCGCGGTTATCATAATAACTCTTCTGCCGATCCTGAGATGCTCTCATCTTTTCACGGATCATCTGCACTGTCTCAGTAGTCTGCTGTACCAACTCCGGTCCCAACACAACACGCTCACCCGACTCATACCAACACAAACGAGTCCTGCACCTCCTACCATAAAGAGCCTCAAACGGTGCCATCCCGATACTGGAATGGTAATTGTTGTTGTACGTGAACTCTACCAAAGGCAAATGAGTATCCCACGTATCACCTTTCTCCAACACACAAGCCCGCAACAAATCCTCCAAAATCAGAATAGTCCGCTCCGACTGCCCATCCGTCTGCGGATGATAAGCTGAACTCAGCTTCAACTCAGTACCCAAAGCCTTTTGTAAACTCTTCCAAAACACATAAGTGAACCTCAGATCTCTATCCGACACAATACTTAACGGTATACCGTGCAACTTTACAATTACCCGAATATAAATCTCTGCCAGCTTCTCCAACGGAAAGCTAATACTGATCGATACAAAGTGTGCAGACTTCGTAAGCCGATCCACAATCACCCAAATGGCGTCAAATCCTCTCGCCGTATTCAGCAAACCTGTAACAAAGTCCATAGCAATATAATCCCACTTCCAAACTGGAATCTCTAACGGTTGCATCATCCCAGAAGGTCTCTGATGCTCCACCTTCGACTTCTGACAAACTAAACAAGCAGAGACATATCGAGCAATATCCTTTTTCATGCCCGACCACCCAAATAACTTTTTCAAGTCCTGATACATCTTCGTAGCTCCTGGATGAACACTCAGGCTACTACGATGTCCTTCATCCAAAATCGACTTCTTCAACTCATTATTATTTAGCACGCAAATTCTTCCCCGAAACCTCAACACACCCGCACTATCCCACCTGAAATCACTACCGGAGTCACTTCCGGCCTCTCGCGTCAAATCCACAAGTTTCACATCCAACTTCTGATGTTCCTTAATCATGTCCAAGAAATCATTCTTCACTTGCAATTTACCCAACGTCACACCATCCGATGTAAACTCACAAACCATGCTCAAATCCCGAAACTGATCAATAAGCTCCATCTCTTTTACCATCAATGCAGACATATGAATTGCCTTTCTGCTCAATGCATCCGCAACCACATTCGCTTTCCCTGGGTGATAACTCAAACTAAAATCATAATCCTTCAAGAATTCCAACCATCTCCTCTGCCGCATATTCAGCTCCTTCTGATCAAACAATTATTTCAAACTCTTGTGATCACTGAATACCTCAAACCTTGAACCATATAAATAATGTTGCCAAATCTTCAACACAAAAACTACCGCAACCAATTCAAGGTCATGAGTAGGATAGTTTCGCTCATGCACCCTCAATTGCCGTGAAGCATAAGCTACCACCTTTCCATTTTGCATAAGAACTCCGCCCAATCCCATTTTGGACGCATCACAATATACCACAAAAGGCTCACACGGATTCGGTAACACCAACACCGGTGCTGAAGTCAATCTCTTTTTCAATTCCTCAAAACTCTCTTCACAAGTCGCATCCCACACAAACACTTGATCTTTCCTTGTCAACTGAGTCAACGACAAAGCCAATCTAGAAAAGCCTTCAATGAATCTTCGATAATACCCTGCTAAGCCCAAAAAGCTTCTAACCTCTGTTACCGTCTTCGGCGATTCCCACTGTAACACCGCACTCACCTTAGATGGATCCACATAAATACCATCACCCGAAATAACATGCCCCAGAAAACTCACTGTCTTCAACCAGAATTCACACTTTGATAACTTAGCAAACAACTTGTTATCCTTAACCACTTGTAAAGCAATCCTCAAATGTTCCGCATGCTCTTCCTCAGACTTAGAATAAATCAGAATGTCGTCAATGAACACGACAATAAACTGATCCAAATAAGAATGGAAGATACAGTTCATATATTCCATAAACACACCCGACACATTAGACACTCCGAAAGGCATTACTGCATACTCGTAATGTCCATATCGAGTCCTAAACACCGTCTTTTGAACATCACCTTCTCTCACTCTTATCTGATGATAACCCGACCTCAAGTCAATCTTACTGAACACCCGAGCTCCCACTAACTGATCCATCAAATCATCGATCCTTAGAAGAGGATATTTGTTCTTGATGGTCACTTTGTTCAATTGTCGATAATCAATGCACAAACGCATGCTACCGTCCTTCTTCTTCACTAACAATACTGGAGCTCCCCACAGCGACACACTTGGTCTGATAAACTTTCTATCTAGCAACTCTCTAATCTGAGTCTTCAACTCGGCCAACTCCACTGCCGACATCCTGTATGGAGCCATAGAAATAGGCCTCGTACCAGGAACAAAATCAATGCTAAACTCAACCTCTCTCTTCGGAGGAAACTCTGTAATATCATCCGGGAACACCTTCGGAAACTCATTCACCACAGCTAACTCATCCAGCTTTGCCTTGTTGTCAACAGACAATGATGCAAATAAAGCAAACACCTGAGCTTCATCTTCCAACAAGGTTCTCAATTCCTTACCAGACAAGGAATCTGCCAACGCTTCCTCTTCAGGAGTCAAAAACAATAACACTTTCCGAAAACAATCGATGTACACTCGGTTGAACTCCAACCAGTTCATACCAAGTATAACATCCAAACCACCAAGTGGCAAACAGATCAAATCCACACCGAAGTCTCGGCCAAAGATAGTCAGTGGACACTTCAAACACACTAGCGAAGTAGTCACTGAACCAATCGAGGGAGTTTCAATAGTCATCCGCCGCTCAAGAGTAGTCGGCACCAAACCTAACCTCTTCACACAATCAACAGAGATAAACGAGTGGGTCGCACCCATATCAATCATAGCAGTCAAAGGAATGTTATTGATAAACCAAGTACCTTTGATCGAACATTCTCCGTCTTTCGCTTGAGTTCCCACAACTGCAAATACTTTACCCACCACCTGAGGCGCCTGAGGCCTCCTTGGCTTCTCACAATGAGTACTAATGTGGCCTTTCTCGCCACAGTTATAACAAGTAGGCATATTAGTCCTATAGTCCGCCATCACATGGCCCGACTTCCCACACTTGAAGCACTTTTTCGCATCAGGAGGACAATCACTGGCACGATGACCCATGCCACCGCACCGGAAACACTTTGTACCAGTCAACGCCCTACCCTCTCTGGGCTTCCTATCAACAACACCCTTGAACTTCCCCTTACCAGTCGGAACACTATAAGGAGTACCACCGAACCTTTGCTTACCCTTACGATAACTTGCCGCCTTGTAGTGTGCGATCCTCGCACGGTTATCATTATCATAGATACGACTCCTACTCACCAACTCAGGATAGCTCCTGATTTTCTGACATGTTATTCCCATCTTGATCTCTGGCCTTAGCCCATTCTCAAATTTCAGACACTTCGAAGTCATAGCTTCCTCAATATTGTAATGAGGACAATATTGAGCCAGCTCCTCAAACTTAGCCGCATACTCGGCTACCGACATACTGCCCTGTTTCAATTCCAAAAATTCCACCTATTTAGCACTTCTGATATCTTCTGGAAAATACTTCTCGCACCAGCATGGCAGGACACCTAGCTCGCGATGGGAAAATCCAAGCCTTGTGCAATCAGGATCTCAACCGAGATCCTAGTCCCACGATTGGCGAAACTACTTCGCTCCCTCGACAAGTTTCCTAAACAGTCGAGCATCACAACGAGTCGAGCAAACCCTCATATTTAGCAAACACAACTCGCAAAAACTAACACAAGGCAGACACCTATACAAAAAACAATAATACATAGTAAGACATACAATGTCAAAAAATATATATAAATTCAACCACCAGGCCAAAAAGTGTCAAAATATTATAAAATACGGGTAAAGCCCGACAGTCAGAATGTACATAAGAAATGGCGTGCGGGCCAATATATACTAGTTATAAGGTAAAATTAGGCCTCATCGATTGGAACCTTGGGAAGGACTGTCTGCCCATCAACAACTTGATGCAACGCCCATCCATTCGGTGAACAACTGAACATTAGAGTTTAGAGCCTTCATCTGCTCCACGAAAGTATTGTGTAACACCCTGTTCCCAAATTAAAATAAAACAATCAAATAAAACACATATCAGAGTTTCTCTCCCAAACGGGATGCCACAACAAATCCTCAAATTTCCACAAATATTATTCCAAATAATTTAACTGAATTTTTCAATAAAATTGCAGCGGAAAAAGATATGGTCTGCCATAATACAAAATATCATATACATACATCATCCATATCCATCATCATCATCATATGTACAATATTGGCCATCTTCCAAAAATACATAACATCATCACCGATCAACATCAAACCTTTCACAAAATATCAGATACGCCATGGGGGCACACATAACAAAAATACATAATAATACCCCCAAAAACGCCCCGGTGTTACGTATCAGAGCAGTCCTACGGAGACACCACAATCCAACTAGCTAAACACCTGGATTGTCTGTCGTCCGAAGAAGCACAGACCACAACAGCAACAAAGGGGTGAGAATTACGATTAAATAATAATGGTATAATAGTACATGAAATAAAAGGCAGAAATCAATAATAATACTATTTCATATACATATCATCCGGACTCACGGTCCCACCATCAACCATAATATACAATCACATGACAAATGCACTCACATAACTCTTAACATACGGTACCGACTCACAATCACGATGGGTACCGGGCCATCAACCCTCCTCACAGGAGCACATATCAACGATGGGCACTTGGCCATCAACCCTCCACTCAGGGAGCACACCACACTGATGGGCAACTGGCCATCAACCCTTCACAATGGGAGCACCATAACAATATCGATGGACACCTGGCTATCACCTTCCACAACGGGAACACATCTCCGATGGACGTCTGGCCATCACCCTCCACTATGGGAGCACCTCATCAACATTGATGAACACATGGCCATCACCCTCCTCACCGGGAGCACAACACATTAACATCGATGGACACATGGCCATCACCCTCTTCACCGGGAGCACAACACATTAACATCGATGGACACATGGCCATCACCCTCCACTACGGGAGCACACCAACAATACCGGTGGTCACTGGGCCATCACCCTCCACTACGGGAGCACAATAATTAATGTCGATGGACAACTGGCCATCACCCTCCTCTACGGGAGCACACAACGATATTCACACGCATCAAACATCTAGCACACCAAGTGCACACCGATCCTATTGATCCATCCCTCACACAACATATACACGACGCACAAGGCGTACCGATCTCACGAATCCATTCACATTATAAAATACATACATAACAAGCACACACGGTGCGTCGATCCCACGGATCCGCTCACCACACAACTTATCACATACAATGCACACCAGGCATGTCGGTCCTACTGACCCAAATACATCATATAACAGCACACAAAAGCAACGCATAATAAGCGTATCGATCCTCACGGATCCACTCACCATAACACACCAACAAAACGCACTCAAGGCGCCACGATCATACTGATCCTCACATCTCACACACAGCACACACACGGTGCACACATCTTATGTACACATCCACACCGGTTCATACATAATGCGTAATCCACCAATTATGCCACTTGCGATAAACGCCGGCCAAACAGCCCTACAACCACCAACATACGCTCGCATAAGCATCTCCAGTAAGCCTCTCATCGCACATGACCAACGAGGGTCCAAGTCCACAGCGGAACAACACAAAAACAGCAGCAAAAACACAAACTGCTGCTAGGCTCGCTAGCACATTCGCCCGGTGAAGCCCCGCAGCAAACACTCGCTGCCATTCGCTTGGCGAAACCTCTGGCGAAGCCAGACAGAAGCTTCTACCAGCACTCGCTGGATAGTTCGCCCGACGAAGCCTGGCGAAGGCTCGCCCCTCATTCGCCCAGCGAATACCTGCGTACTCAAAAACATTATGCGCTGCAGAGTCACTTCCCACGCCGATTTCGCCCGATTAAATCGAAACCCACAACCAACCACATACTGCAACTTAGTTACGGGGTCTATTCCCGATTCTATCCGATAAAACGCATCTTCTGCTCAAATTACTGACTTCCAGCATAACTCCGAAATTACTCAAAAACGCCAAATTCACTTCAAACATCATCCCACAGCACATGCAAACGAAATTAACATAATCTAATACAAAAATCTCAGCAACAACAACATGCAATACCATCAATTCATCATCAACATGCAAATTATTCATACATGGGGTTAGGGATTCCCCTTTTTACCAACATTCATGCACATACCAAAATAACCGTTAAATCCCCATCCCCTTACCTCAAATCAAGCTTTGATAATGAACAAGCTCCTCAATCCACACGAAATATGCTTGCTTAAGTTGTTGTTCTTGATCGTGTAGCTTTCCTCTTGCTCAAACCGTGTTCTTCACCGTGCGTGTTCTCCTCTTCTTTCCAATTCTAATTCTCACCAAAATGACAATGTTGCCCTTAGTCCCAACAATCCTCTTATTAATCCAAATAATTCATTTTAATAATAATTCCTCATAATACTTTTATTTTCAAAAATCCATTTAAATTATAATTTTACTCATAACATTAATATTAGTAATAAAAATGATATTAATTAATAATAATATCACATTACTATTAAATATCATATTTTTATCACTGTAAACCAATATCATGAGTTCTTGATCCTTCAAAATAATTCCTCAAGCACATTCTCAAATAAAGTAATCCCGAAACCAAAAATAATTAAAATGGGCGTTACACATTGAACCCGAACACGACTGTTCCTAGGTTGTCCTGTTCGAGGATGAAAATTCTGTCGATCAAGTCTCGTCGGGTCCTCAAGGACTTCTCCTCCTCGGTTTCGTCTTGTCCGACTGCCGATGAGCCCTCCAATTCAGCAACCCTCGCCCTTAAATTAGAGTTCTCCTCCTTCATTTTCTTAATCTCCTTCATTGTCTCGTTCATGTCTTTCAGGAGTGCGAACTTGGTCTCATAATTGCCCTAAAGATTCGTCAGCTGGTTAAATAGATCAATTGTCTCCAACTCGAGCTCATTCTCCCTGGCCTTTACCTTCTTAAACTCATTGAGCGGAACTATCTTCGCGTCACCCAGAGCCAGCGTCGTCTCCAACACCCTCATAATTACCACCGCATCCTGACTAAGGAGCTTCCTCCTCACCTTAGGATCAGCGGACAATATTTCTGACGCTTCAAGGTCGGGGACAACAACAGACCCTTCCCCGTCAAAGATCTTGTCCTGCATATTGCAAGGCGGAAAAATAAATTTACCTCAGACAAAGCCACTTGAGCCATCAGTCGAGGAAGAATCGATATCGTCCCGTTTCCTTTTCTTCTGAGGATCCGGGGTAGAAGGATTCAAGGAGCTTCCCGAAGAAGGAGAAGAACCACCCACAAACTTATCCAACACCGCCTGTTGTCTAATCGCGTCAACCCTTAAGGTCTACACCTTTTTGACGTTCTTGGCGGCGGCAAACTTAACAAGACGTTCGTGAAAAATCGACATTTTCCTTACAAAAAGGAAAAACAAAAAGGGGGTTAGCACATTCATCAAAACATTAGAAGTACAAGCAAAACTAATCATCTATACCCAGAAGCTCGAAAGCGTCGTCCTCGGTTTTTACAGTCGAGGAGGACCTTAGTATTTATATAACGGGCTGCCCGAGAAGGCTCCCCGTCCTCTGCATAAAGAAAATTATTGTCTTTATCCACCACGGTAACGGGGATAAAATTCTCCACGAACTCCGTCAACGCTCAGAAAGACTTCCTATCCTCGATACTCAGCTGGCCAAGCTTTACGAGGAACTGGTCTGTCCTATATCTAAAATGGGCAAACACCCACTCCAATGGAAACTTTGACACCAACCTAATCACCTCCCGACCATCCTCCTCCATGGTTTCAATGGTGACCAGAGAATTTTTGACCGCCTGCGAGAGAGGCTTCAAGATCAAGAACCTGAACTTGAAATTTTGAACATATTCCGAATACGGCCAGAACAACCTACTTTGTTGTTTGAAAGACACCCAGCTTTGTTTCAAACCAGTCGTGCTCCTCTAAAGCTGGAAAGTATAGAAAAATAGCTCCATGGTAGTCCATATATTTAGGTACCAACACACCAGCTTGAAAGCCCGAATGAACACCAGAGCATTCGGGTGAAGCTGGGCAGGGGATAACTCGAGGTGACAGAAAATTTCCCCTTGAAAAAAATCAGTGAAGGGGAGACGATACCCCGCCTCCTTGAAAGCAAATTCATATTTCAGAAACCTTCTCCCCGGATATACCGAGCATACCCGATCATTTTCCGTGGGGCTGATCACCTTCCATCTCGCTGGCGCATCCTCTGCCCGATCCTCAAGGAGAGTAAAAGAGTCGGCTTCCTCCTCGGTGAAAATTGACTTTGTCACCAAGGGCTCTTAAGCAACCCTGACATTGGCATACTCGATAGGAGGCACAACTTCGTTGTTAGCTACCCCTACGTCAGGGACGATCTCTTTGTTCCAACCAGCCATTTCACCTGAAAACCAGAGGAAGAAAAAGTGAATTTGAAAATAGAGATCAAATCCACCCTTCCACCGTAAATCAAATGACAGAGCGAGGAATAAGTACGAGGACGTGTCCTCGACTCAAGCCCTTGAGGAAAGTAAAGGGACTTGGCGTAACCCCCTCCCCAAAGAACGGGGACAAGTCTCCGCGACTCTAAAAGGCTCCAAGGGAGACAAGCCCCCTTGACAACTAAAACTTGTCAGGCACGAGAGAAAAAATTCTTAACGTCAAGGAGGTCTATTGCCCGACCACGAACATAAGTTATTTCAAACAAAAACCTAGGAAGATCTACAGTCCTACGCAACATCCTAGACTCATGTTCTTCAGGGCCTTCATGAATCTCCCAGAAAATTCATGTGTTCACTAAAGAACACGTGAACTTCAACCGGAAAACTCATGCTTCGCCGGGAAATTCAAGCTAATTTTCAAAAATTTAAGAACTACCTTAAGTTCTAGCAAGCAAAGGTGAAGAACTTACTTGAGTCAAGAGGTTGAAGATGAAGAAGAGGAGGATTGACGACAACAAAGAGAACTCCGACAAAGACCGCGAGACCATAATGGTTGTAGAGCAAAAGAGGTTAAGGAGAGAAAATTGTATGAAGCATGAAAATGAATCCTCGTTCCCCTTTTTATAAGCATTTTCTCGCATAGAAAAGCGCAAAGGGCAGGAGCCATCATTGCCTATCTAGGCTAAACCTCCTAGAACTTAACAAAAATTGATTACACCGTCACACGTGTCAAAAGAGGAATCATTTGGTTGACACTCTCAAGGATGACACGTTACATTTCTCGGGACAAGTCCCTCTAGCTCCCCACGGGCACATCCTCCTTGACAGGGCACATGATATCATCCGAGCATAAGCCCCATCGACAGGGCATTTCCTTACCTTAAGCGTGAGTCTGGTCGACGTAAAACATCCCTTCTGCGACCACATCCCTGCATCCCAAGGAAGACCACAAGCAATCAACGGTCGATCACACTAACCATAGATAATTGATGGACACATCCTTAAATACTTTCATTCTAACAATAAGGACATCAACAAGCCTCCCCGCGATGCATTTCCTGCCCATCAGTCGACTAGCTAGGCTAACTCAAGTCATTACTTCTCACCTCAGGGCAATGACTTGGGGGGCTCTTGTTCTCGACTGGACTGGGACATGACCCACAGTTGGGCAAGGCCCAATCCAATCCAGCTTTAGGCAAAGCCCAATAAGGAGATTAAGACAATCTAGTTGTTGGGCGCAATAAGCCGTTAAGCACAACATAGCTGTTGGACACTGTTGCACCCTAAAATTTGCCCAACCTCTTCTTTACTTGGTTTATGTTTCATTTGCATTGTTCTAGCATTTGCATTGCATTTATTCTCGAGGCAGGGGATCAAGGCATTCAGGTGACTCCAGGTACAAATTTCAGTGCAAGAGGCTAAACAACAAATATCAGAGGCTTCAACACTTGTTTTGCCCAGCGATCGAGCGGCCGATTTTATTTTATTTTGCAGGGCACTTTTTCATGTCAGAAGCAGCATTCAGGTTATGTACAGTGTTCCCATGGTCAGAGCAATCAAGAATGGCTTTCAGCAGCTAAACAGAGTTCAGAACGGCAGGAAACGGGCAAAGGGGCAGATTTCCCTCCAAAAGGCGCCAAATTCAAATTTTTGAATGTGTTAATCGGTTAACACATAGGGTTAATCGATTAACCATTTGAAAATCAGTCCAGATTTGAATTTTTAACAGTGTTAATCGGTTAACCTATATGGTTAATCGATTAACCACAACAGGTTTTGCCTTGCACGTGAATTTTCAAGTCCAGCCACTTTTGGGGTCCAATTTTGGTCATTTAAGTTGCATTTTCACACTTGGGAAGGATCTAGAACATTATCAAATTTTATTTTCCCTCCAAATGCCCAAACCTCATTCCATACCACATTTTCCAATCCTTGCTTTGGATCCAAACCAAGAGTGTATATATTTGATTCACTCCAAACCTCACAAGGAGAATCCTCATAATTCACTCTCATTTCAGAATTGCTCTCAATTTTCTCTCAATTCTCTCTCAATTTTCCAATCTCAAAAAACCTCACCCAAAGCTCTTCTCCTTGAGATCATTGATTCTTCATTGGAATCATTGATTTCTAAGAGCTAAACCTCCATTAATTCACTCCATCAATTCCATTTCATCATCCAATTTTTGTGCACAAGCAGATCTGAATTTTGAAGTGTTCTTGGAAGTGATTATTTGGCTTATTTTGAGTTGTTCTTGGTGGATCTACATTGCTACTACAAGAATTGGTGTGGATCTTGAAGAATTCTGGTTTTCTTTGCTTAGATCTACTCATCTACAGTTGAATCAACAATTACCGGATCAAGTCTCCGATCCGAAGGTTGGAATTCTGATTCGATTTTGTTTTCGAACTTATTTGCATAATTTGCATGTGGATCTTTGCATTTGATTGATTATGTTGATTTTGATCCATGATCTTGTTGTGTTATGGTGTTTACATGATGTTTAAATCAATGTTTGCTGGTTTAAATTCGTGCATGATCAATCACATGATAATTGAAGTGTTTGCTTAAGTGATAAGCTGCTGAAAAGTGATTCTGAACTGCTGTTTTTCACCTCTGGCACAGTGTTAATCGATTAACCTATATGGTTAATCGATTAACCAACTCAAATATTCAAATTTTCAAGCGTTTTTCAATGGTTAACCGATTAACCCATGGCGTTAATCGATTAACACTATAACAGAGGGCCTGTTTTGCTGTTTTGCTTGCTTGTTCGCGTGCCGGTTCGATTTGAATCGTCATAGATCATTGTGTTGCATTAGGATTGAATTATTTTGGATGTTTGTCACTGTTCTTGGCTGTTTAATCATGATCTTGTGTGCATTTTCCACTCGCATGTTTGCATGTGCATGTTGCTTGTTTTCTCTTCTTCTTTCGTAATTCTTCCCTCTTTTGTTGATTTTTGTTCTAGTGATTGGAATAGAATTAGGAGGAGATCTTTTGCTGGCTGTTAGTAGACATCTTGATGTTCCCTTAGGAATTTTATTAGATTTTTACAACTTTGTTTTCTATGTTAGTTGTATTGTGCAAGTGGCTTGTGTTTATGATTTCTTCTCTTGAGTGCTTTGGTTTGTTTGGCTTGGTTGGCTGCCTGGAATTTGATTGGAGCTTGAGTTCTTTTTGTTGGAGCTTCTGGATTCATTGAAGATGCTTGGGATTAAGGATTGGAGTTTGGAGTTGATTTCTTTTCCTCTTGTGGAGCTTTTGTCAGGAGCTTAGGGAAATTAGGGTTTTAGGAAGAGCATTAGACTAGTTTTGCCTCTTTCTTCAAACATGGAGTATCTTGTCCATCTCCATTCTATCCAATGACATAAAGTCCTCCTTGGGAAGCTCCATCTCTCCTTAGGAGGGATGAGTGGTATGCCCAAGTGAGTATTTCATTTGCAATGTTAAGTCCTTAGTGATTTCCCTTGGTTGTCATTAAGTCTCTTAACATTATAACTTGATCTTGTTGAATAATTCTCCCTTGGAAGTGCTTGTTGAAGCTTGGTAAAGGAAAAGATGAGGTAACTTGCTGAAGCTAGGGTTTTGTTGCTTGTTGAAGTTGAAGTTAGGAGCTTGTTGAAGCTGGTTATTGGTTAGGGTCTGAGCTTGCTTAAGCTGGGAGCTTGTTGAAGCCTGGTGCTTGTTGGAGATTGAAAGTTTATTGAAGCTTGAAGATTGATGAAGCTTGAATGAAGGTTGTTGCTGTCAACTTTTTGCTGGTTAGTCATCTGTTGCTGTCAGAGCTATTGCTTGTGCTGTTTGCTGTAGGAGCTGTTGAGCTGTCAGAGTTGGTTTTGGGGTTTTATTTTCTTTGATGTATTGTTTGTTAATCTTCCCCTTAGGTTTAAAGCGAAGCTGTTCACTTTGCCTATTATTTCCTGCTGCATTCATGCATTTTACTGCTTTACTGTGTGCATCTGTTTCTTTTGTCGTTTATCCCCTAGGATTTCTGTTTCTCTCTGCGCAAGAGAGAAATATGATAGACATTAGGCTCTCATCCATGTATGATAACATTAGGGTATTTTAGTTTCCCTTTCAACCATAGGCTTTTTAGAGCGTCTTTCTCTTCTCATCTCAAAACAATTCAAAAACACAGTAATAAGGATAACGCGTGTTGTACGCTACAAGCCTTAAGCTATTTGAGAAAAGGTTGCTGGAGGGTCACCCTTCAGTAATCTGGCTGCTTAGTATGGTACCCTTAGGGTGACATGCGACGTAGTCACTCTCAGATCACAAGTCTTTAGTGCAGTACAAGTTGCAAACAGACTAAAAACACTTCTTTCGTAAAAGATTCAAAACAAACATCAAAGTGTCATTTTTGTCCGCTTGGACCCATAATCAGGAGAAAACCTTTTTCAGAAGGATAAAAGCAATCAAGACAGACTTGTGTCGTACATGGCCCGAACTACGTTTGCTTTGATCTTTCATGCTGTATGAAAGTACGTAGGCATAGGATGGGATATCCTAGCGATCAACCTTCCCCTCCTTTCCCGTAGGTAGGCGAACTACGTTGACTCTGATTTCTCGTTCCCGACGGGAATACGTAGGCATAAAGTGCGATACTTTGCCGAGTCATTTTATTTTCTTTTAACCATTGACCTGTAGAATAGATAGAATAACAATTCGTACCAGAAAACAAGCGTGGATCCCGTCGAGTACGACGGACGTGAGGGGTGCTAATACCTTCCCCTTGCGTAACCGACTCCCGAATCCAGGATTTGGTTGCGATGACCATTCCTTTCCCGTCTTTGCGGTAGGTTTACTTCGAGCGTTTCCTTTCCCTCCGTTGGGATAAATAACGCACGGTGGCGACTCTTCTGTTCAGCCGACGCCGATTTTCGCAGTAGCGACAGACACAATATAATAGTTGAAAAATATAGTCGTGGGGACATCACCCTCACGCACTTGGCAGTTCACTCGACCAACAGTTCCTTCGAAATTCACGGGGACAGTTGGACCAGGCCAAAGATCATGCGATAGATCTTCTACCTGACAGTCTCTCATTCGTCGACCAGATATTTCAGCCACACGGGAGACCTTGGGCCTGCGCTGGGGCAATCTCATAAATATCCTCTCTCTTGAGAGGGCCAGGTATTCAAATTATTCTAACTCATACCTAAACACTTGTAGTTGCTCTCTCTAGCCCAAAAACTTACTTTGGCATCAGAGTACTTTGCAGGTACACCCGTTCCTCTCCTACAATCATTGTTGCTTCCCTACATTGAAGGCTATGACGGTCCATTATGATCAGTCCAAATCAGCAACATTGATGCATCCTTCTTAAATAATAAAGTTGGAATAAATACTTGTATTAGAGATGATGAAAGGGTGTTTGTTGATGCCCGAGCAATGTGGTTCTCGCTTATTACTGAAGTAAATATGAGTGAAGCGTTAGGCCTTTTATATTCAATCAAATGAGCTCATGAGTTAAGCCAGGACAATGTGAATTTTGAGCTAAATGGTAAAAGTGTAGTGGATAATGCGAGCATCCAGAATCTTAATGATTCGGATTTCGGTGCTATCGCAAAGGAGTGTAAGTGTTTGTTAGCTCTTCTTTATAGAAACTTTCATGTTAAGTTCGTTAAGAGACAAGCCAATGAAGTTGCTCACATTTTAGGGCAGACAACTCCATATTTTACTAATTTTCAAATTTTTAATGATGTACCAACATATATAAATTTTTTTTATTATTAATAAAATGTTATATGTGTTTCCCTTAAAAAAATAAAATAAAAATAAGTGACAGTTAGAAATTACACATTCTTTCTATTCATTAATCATCTTAATTTAGTCACCATAATTTAAAATTTAAAAGATTATTAACAATTCTGATCTCTATTTAATGAATTTTTATATCTGTACCGTACATATTCAATTTTTAGTTATATAAAGATATATATTTATCTTACTATTGTCTCACTAATTTAATTTATCAAAGATATAAAACAATAATATTCTCACAAGCATATTCCTCAAAAACAAATATAACTGCAAATAATTGTGATTATAATTATAAATAAAATTTGAAATATTGAATATCATTTTATAAATTAATTACATGTGATGCTTATTTTTCTTATAGTATTTTGAAAATTTTATAAACCTCTATCATATATAACACGTTATTAATACATTTTTGTAATAAGCATCTATTATATATATTACCAAGAATTCAATTAAAGTGTTCACATGAGCAATTGTAATAAACAGATTATTATAATTGTTTCTTAATAACTCATAAAACAATATATGAAGTGTATTAGGTATATTTTGATTTCGGTAATAAGAGAGGGGTAGAAATTACATCTACTTTCTATTTATTAATCATCCTAATTTATTTTTATTTTTTCTATTACAAAAAACGTGTCACTTAATTTCATAAATAAATAAAAATTTAAAAATTATTTAACTACGATTTTACTATACAACCGTTATAATAAGATCTACATTTCACTGCAGTTGAATGTAACAACCGTGGTCAAAGATTTTCCTGATAAATTTAAAATAAAATAGATTCATTATTTCCTGCATAACCCTAAGCAAACTAGCGAACCGACGAATCAGAGACCACAACGATAACGATAGCGAAATCTCCATCTTCACAATCTTTGTTCATTTGAGTCTTCATTCTTGATAATCTTTACTATCTTCATTCTCGGTCTTTTCCTCTTCGAAGTACGGTATGTTTCGTGCAAACTTCATTCTATTTCTCATCTTTCTAATTCTTGATAATCTTCACTATCTTCATTCTTGTTTGATTTTCTGGTCTGTTTCGTACAAAGTTCATATGCTTTATGTTTTGTTGTTGGATTTAGTAGTGATACAAAATATTATAACTTTGCTACAAGGGATATCCATATGCTTAAGATTTAGAGTTGTATTATTGTTATGAATATGCTTCAGTTTTTCGATATGCTTTAGGTTTAGATTTTGTTGTGTTGTTGACAATATTGTTTTGATATAAATTTCAAAATTTGTTATGGATCGTAGTTGGATGAAATTTGATACATTAGATCTGATATATGAGAAAGAAGTTCTTAAATTCCATGAATATGTTGATCAAAATGTTCCCTACAATAATGATATCTTTTATTATCCTTATGTTAATTGCAGGAATATAAACAAAGGTATAAAGTGTGTTCTATTTGTGAATTTGATACCTATTATCACCAACTTGATTTTGAAAAAAGGACCTTTTACCTTGGGCATCAGAAATTTCTAAAACCCGGTCATTCTTATCGTAGATCGCGGAAGACTTTTAATAGAGAGCAGGAGTTTGATATTGCTCCTAAATCTTTAACCAAGGATGAAACTTATCAACAACAGAAACACATTAATATTGTCTCTGGAAAAAGAAAAAAAAGGCCACTTGAGAAAAATATATAGAAAAAGAGGTATGTGTAATTTGATCTTTCGTATTAGTCAAGTCTCGATGTAAGACATTGTCTTGATGTGATGCATGTGAAGAAAATTGTGTGTGATAGTTTGATTGGAACACTTCTGAAAATTCCATACAAGACTAAAGATAATAAGCAATCTTGTCTCGATATGAAAGCGATGGGTATACGAAAACAATTGGCTCCAATAAAAAAAGGAAAAAGAACTTATCTGCCTCTGACTTGTTACACTCTATTTAAAAAGGAAAAAAAAAATTTACGAATGTTTGCATGGTATCAAAGTTCCCCAAGTTTACTCATCAAATATCAAGAAACTTGTATCAATGAAAGATATCAAGTTAATTGGTTTAAAATCTCATGATTGTCATGTCTTGATGCAACAACTTCTACCAGTGGTTATCCGTGGCATCCTACCAAAAAATGTGAGAGTAACTATAATCAGATTGTGTTTGTTCTTCAATGCTATATATAGTAAAGTTCTTGATTTCAAAAAATTATATGAATTGAAAGATGAATCTTCCATAATCTTGTATCAATTGGAGATGTATATTCCTCCATCATTTTTTGACATTATGGTTCACTTACTTCATCTAGTCAGAGAAATCAGAATTTGTGGTCCAATTTATTTAAGGTGGATATATCTAATAGAGTGATACATGAAAATCTGTAAAGGATATACAAAGAATCATCACCGACCAGAAGCTTTGATTGTTGAAAGGTACATCAAAGAAGAAGATGTTGAGTTTTGTACAAACTATTTTTCAGAAGTATAGTCTATAGGAATTCCAAAGTCTCGTCATATTAACAGTGAAGGTAGACGTATTCAAGGTTTAAATGTCTAGTCAATGACTCAGGATGTAGTTATTCAAGCATATTTCTATATATTGAATAATCTTGAAGAAGTTCAACCTTACGTGGCTACTCACAAAATACTTTTGAAGAAAAGATATCCACGAATGAGTAACAAGTTGTTGTTGATTGAGCATAACAAGAAATTTCTAGATTGGTTTAATAAAAGGATGCCAAAAGATCATAGTGCATCCGAGACAATTAAATGGTTGTTGTTCATGCCAAAATTTAATGTGATAACTTGGACTGCATATGACATTGGTCATTATACCTTTTTATACAAAATCAAAAGATGATCGTAGTACAATGCAAAATAGTGGAGTTATAGTTGATGCCAAATCCATGTATTTCTCTAGTTCGAAAGATAAGAATCCAATATTGGCATCTAGTGTGTTCTATGGTTTCATTGAGGAGATTTAGGAGATTGATTATGTTATCTTCAAAGTGTCTTTATTTAAATGCAAGTGAGTTCCCAATAATATTAATGGTGTATAAACTGATGACTTAGGATTCACCCGGGTTGACCTTGGCAAGACAAATTATATGACCGAACCATTCATCAAGGCTTCACAAGCAAAACAAGTTTTCTATATGACCGACCCTTCAGACACATCGGGGAAATGATCAATCATTCTCCGAGGAAAAGACATTTCTAGTAGTGATAAATTTTTTGATATTCCTTCTACTCCTTTTTTGATAGAGATGATATGCATGTTATTCGTATCGATCATAATGAAGGCATACGAGAAAATTAACAAGTAAGTATTTTATTCTTTATTCATAATTTAATGTAAGTTATTATTTCTAACTATATTTATTACTAACAAATATGATGATTTGATATTGTAGGTGTTTAAAGTCAAGACACTAAAAGACAAAAAAATCAAAACACTATATAACATACAATTATATGATGTTATATAATGTTTGTAGGTTGTTTTGTGCCATTTTTCTTTTTATGTAATATATATATATATATATATATATATATATATATATATATATATATATATATATATATATATATATATATATATATATATATATATATATATATATATATATATATATATATATATATATATATATATATATATATATATATATATATATATATATATATATATATAATGTTTGGTTCTTAATCAAATGTATGTATTTGATGTATACAGTACAATTATTTGTTATGGTACAATTGTGTTTATGTTCTAATACGGTTCACAAAAATACAAGTTAAAAAATGAAAAAATTTCAAAAGGCAGAAAAATATATTTAAAAAAAACATATAATTTAACGAAGGTTGTTAAGTATGATTGTGCTTATATAACGAATGTTGTCCAGAATAATATATATATATATATATATATATATATATATATATATATATATATATATATATATATATATATATATATATATATATATATATATATATATATATATATATATATATATATATATATATATATATATATATATTATATACATACACGCGCACACACACCAAAAATGTGTTGCTGAGAATCGAACATGCACATTTAATATATTACAACAGTTAGTTAAAGCATGATAATATGTCACACGCTTTCAGATTTTCTATAACGGTCATACGATCGTGATTGTAAGTAACGCATATACAACCACACACTACGTAACAACGCTCAATCCTGCGTGATAATAAATCTTTTCCAACCGTTGTTGTTCTATATGTTTTTCGTAGTAGTGATTTATAGTTATATAAATTAGGTGATTCAAAAGAAATATATTTTTCAAATAAATAAAGCGATTTAATAAATAGAATATATGTTGTTAAATTTTTGAAATTGCTTTCAATAAATAAATATGATATAAAAATTATCTAATTTAAATTACTGTTTAATATTTCATGCCATATTTTAATTTGGTCTTAAAAATATACAAATCAAATTTATACTTATAAATATGTAAATAATATTTTTGAAAGATTACTAAACAAAATAAAATTGATTAAATTTATAAATTATTATTTTTGAATATTTGGAAAATATTATGCGTGGTTATTATAAGAGAAGAGAGTACATCTTTTATCCTCTATTAAAATTAATTGTCTTAATTATTAAAAAGTAAAATGAATTATTTAATCTTTATGATTTTTTAATCATAGTAATATGCAAATCAAACTTATAATAAAAGATAGTACATTTTATAAAATTGAAATGTTTATTATAAAGTAGATAACCATGTTATTTGTAAAATACCTAAAAAGTGCAAAAGAGTTTAAGTCATAACAGAAAGACAATTTAATATTGTATGTTGTATTTTGATTAAGTCTTACAAATGATATTTTTAGAATATTAATAAATAAATAATTAAATTTATTAAACATTAAATATATGTAAAACTGGCTTATATGTAAAACTTTAAGTTGAATAATTTATTTAACTGGCCTATATATTTAATACTTTGAAAGATTCGGGAGCTTATAATAACTGGCCTATATGTAAAAGTTTAAGTTGAATAAATTATTTAATACAACATTAAAAATATAATTTTTAATTTATACTATTCATTCGCATTGCATAAATTTTATTTGATATATTTTTATTAAATATTAAATATTTATGAGAAAGGTGAATAAAGTAATCAATTCAGTTCATAAAAAATGTAAATTATTCGTTTGCGTATTTTGGTTAAACTTCAAATAAATTCACTCATTCAATCGTTATGTGTGTTTTTATCAAATAAAATATTTTATTTCTATTAAATTGGATTGTTTTTTCAAGTTATATAACATTGCGCGACCCGTGCGAATACACAGGTCTCTTACTAGTTTAAAACAAAATTATTTTCAAAATCATAATTAAAAAACATTTTAACAAAAACGTTTGAATATGCTAGCTTTTAGAAGGTTAAGCTCACGAACCCCCTCCCCCTCTTTACAAGGAAATGAGGTTTCAAGTTAACTTCCAACCAAACAACGAATTAAGACTTGAAGCGGTAAGTCTCCAGATCAAATAACAAACTAATATTCAAGTGGTTAGTCTCTAAGACAAAATGGATTTATACGGAGGTATGGAAGGGTTCTAAGGGAAGTCATTCCACAAGTAAGAGTGAGAAGGTTTCACCAAAAAATTATAAGATTGTTTGAGGCTGAAGTCACCATTCTTAGTTCCAATCCACGCCACTGTGTCATCAATGAAATGCTTAGGAATGAAACACGATGAAACATAGTTCAACAACTCAAGAATAACAATTTGCAGATTTAAGGGAAATTACCAAACTTTATTGTGAAGGTAATCTCAAATCTTATATGTTAGAGTACTATGATATTTAGGATGGATATTAAACTTATTGACAAGAGGAACATCCATCCAGCAGTCTAACAAGAATTTGATTTTCTTGCCATCACCAAGGAGCCATTTGAAATTTTTTGCAATTGTAGAATACTGATTCTTAATACTATTCCATAGAGAAGAATATATATGATGAGTGATGACCCTTTTTCCTCCAAAGACTCGAGAAGAAAGAAGCTTTAACCAACTTGAATTATTCTTCACCAAGGACCAGTAAAGAGACAGTTTAGCAACATCATTAAGAGTTCTTAAGGATCTAATTCCCAATCCTCCATTGTTAAAACTATTACAACATTTATGCCAAACAACAATGACAACTTCTCTTTTGTCCAAACCCCCACTCTAAATTAAATTCCTCATCCACGCTTTAATGTTGTTGATTATGTAATATGGCCAATTGTAAATGGTTAAAGTATGTATCAACATTCCATACACCACAACTTTAACTAGTTAGAGTCTTCGAGCCATAGATAGCCATGCATCAAGCTTAATTCTGATTCAGTCAGCAATAAATTGGAAGTGGATGTTTTTTAGGTCTGCCAATGAAGATAGGGGAACCTAGATAAATCAAAGGAGTGAAGTCCATATTGAATCCAAGAAGTTCAACAATACTCTTGTGTCTAGTGTGATCCATTTCCCCTGCAAAGATAAGAGATTATGCAACATTACAAGTCTGACCTGAGCAATGAGCATATCTAGCCAATATGTTAGAGATAACATTGATAGACCTCAATTCACCCTTATAGAAAATCATAATGTCATCAACATACAGGGTATGACAAAGGAAGATGATGTTTCTAGAGCCTTTCGTCAGGGAGATATGCTTGTCTTCAACAAGTTTAGAAATACCCCTACTCAAGATTTCTTCTGCCAGACAAAAAAGCAAGGTAGAAAAAGGATCCCCTTGCCTTACCCCATTAGAGAATTTGAAGAAGCCAATTTTTTTTCCATTTATGCCTATGGAGAGATGAGATGATTCAAGAATTACCTTGATCCAAAGACATGAGTTATCACAAAAGCCAAAGGCTGAAAGGGTTTTAAGAAGAAATGAAGAACTTAATGAATCAAAGGTCTTAGAAATTTGAATTCTGAGAGCAACATTTCTCCAAAAACTCTTATGATTCAGAAGGTTCCTTGCTTTAGAAGCAAGGCAAATGTCATCTCTTATTTTCCTACCATTCACGAAACCACTTTGCTTAGAAGAGATTAGGGAAGAAAGAATAGTTGCCAACCTATCTGCTATCACTTTAGTGATGATTTTGAACTTGAAATTGGCTAAAGAAATAGGCATGTACTGGTTCACATTGTCAGCTTTCTTACATTTATGAATCAGGATCAAAGTGTTAGAGTTATAGTGAGGCATGATCCAATGTTGAAGGAAGAATTGAGATATGTCATTTATGACATCCACTTTGATGATCTCCCAATATTTATGGTAGAAAAAGGCTTCAAGCCCATCTTTCCCTAGTGTCGCGTCAGAGTTAAGAATCAAAATGGCTTGGTGAATTTCCTCTTTAGAAGGAATATTGGTGAGCAGAGTATTAGTAGAATCGTTCACTAGAGAATGGCTGGTTTCCTCAATTAAACAATTGTCTTGAAGCATAGAACCTTGGTTAAATAAGGACTTAAAAAGTGATGCTCAACATGCCTCTCAATAACCTCTTTCTAAAAAACGACATGGTTATCAATCAAAAGAGAAGAAATCAACATGGTTATGTTCTTGATTTTGGCATATGTGTGGAAGAATTTGGTATTTTTCCCCTCCTTTAGTTTATTTTTCAAAATTCTCAATTTCTTGTCCAAGATATACATGGGACAACCAGAAATATGAATATTCCAATAGTTTCTTATAACATCAAAACAAGACTCATGAGGGGACCACATTTTTAAGAACTTAAATTGGGACATAACTTCAATCTCATCCACATCAAATTTTAAAAGAATGAGATAATGGTCATATTTAACCTTTATGAGAGTATTGCAAGAGAATTTGTTGTACATATCAACCCAGTTTAAGTTACTCACAACCCTATCCAACCTCTTCTCAGCCATGGCTATATCCTTTCTGCCATTGCAATGGGTAAATTTGTTGCCATCAGTAGGAATGTGAAGCAACTGGTCGGAATCAGACAAATGGATGAACTCTTCCATAGGGATTAAGATAGGTTCATGATGACCAATATATTCCTCAGCACTGATGATGGCGTTGAAGTCACCATTGAAGCACCAAATAATGTTCGGGAGGAGAGGAATGAGATTACTCCATAAAGACCTTCTATGAATGTAATTGGTGGAACCACAGACAACAGAGAAACCTAAAGTTTTGTTTTGGTAGCTTAAGCAGAAAGCTACATGTTTCTCATAACAAAAAATCACAATAGGGTCCATCCAAAATTTTCAAAAACACCACAAATTAGGGAGATGGCCAGGCCTACAATTCACAACAAAAATCTTGAAATCAAGATGTCTCAACAAATTCTTAAGAAGGTTTTTATGACCCATCCAAGGCTCAGCAACAAAGACCATATCTGATTTATTGGTTTTTTAACAATCTCTCCAAAGCAAGTCTAGAAGAGATATTGGTCACACCTCTGATGTTCTAAAAAAACACACTTCATTGAGAAGTATTGTTAGGACTAAACCTTAATCTAATAGTTGTTATCACCTTTGAGTTACTCTTCCTATTTTTCTTTCGAGGAACCACTTTTTTTAATCCTTCATTTAACTCATTTTCCTCATCATATGCTCCTCATCATCAAGTCCATCCATATTAGCCAAAGACTTTTCAAGGAAGTCCTCCACTTTATCTTTCCCAAATGCTACAATGGCTTGAGTTTCTAGGACTCTTTAAATCACTTAAGAGACATTAATGAATTCACTATCACTACTACTTTTATTATATATTACTTCTATGTTATTGTCCTTGACAACCAAAGGTAGGTTGTCACTATTTTTCTCCCCACTTGTTCCTTCCCTGTGTATATTAGTACTAGGTTCTTGTTGTTCTCCAAGGCAACCTTGTTTTCTCTTTTGTTGTTGTTGCACCCTAATTTTTGACCTTATGATCCCACCTCCTTGTTGTTGAAACCACTATAGTTCAAGTAATACCCCAAAATTTTACCCTTATATTTAGCCGATTCATATCGCATAGCATCTCATTTTTTTGCATCAACTAACCACTAACGGGCCACATAGTCTGCTTGTTTTGCAGGAAGTGCATCTGAGGCGTTTTGGTCATTTCAAGCAGAGTTTGTAATGTTGGGATAAATAATACGTTATTTCCGAAGCATTTGTTTACATGGACTGATTATGTCAAGGGCATTTGACGAGCAGTTTATGAGTTGAGATTATTTTGAAAATAAGGAAATGTCGTTAGGCGTGGTTTGAGGGGGCACGTGATCAAAGGGATTTCAGTTTGAATTTTGCTTATGTTACGGGTTATCGTTTATTTGGTCAAGGCAAAGGAGAGGTTAAGTTTAAATATTTGTGAGCTTTTATTCATGAATGTTCATAAGCTACAAATCAAAGTTGAATTTAAATAATTTATGGATGATTATTCATGGATATTTAAATTCATAATTGAGAAAATAGAAATGAATATTTACTGGATTTTATTTCATAAACATCTAGAATTACAAGTTGAAATGAAAGTAATTTTTGGATTTTATTCATGATGATCTTTCATTTACAAAAGGATTATACATTTACAATGAGTATCTATTCTAGGTCCTAAAGTCCTAAAAAGAGAAAAACTACAAGTGTTCTTCATTGGACCTCCCTTTGAGTTCTTCACGAAGCTCCCGATCACCTAAAAAAGAACAGATAAACAAAACACAACATGAAAAGTGTTAGAGGTTATTCGACACTCTCAGAACAACGTCATCATCGAGTGTCGGGAGTGGCACGACCGAAGCCGCATCCTACCCCCGTTACCAATCCGCGCCATCCGTGTCGGACCAGGTAATGTCTGTTCTTATCAATGCGGGAGGGCCGAGAAAGATGAAGAGTAAAAGAATTAGGGACTGGTTTGATTTTCCAAAAGAGTTCACGCAACTTTGGATTCGAAACTAAAACACCATTCATCAAGTAAACAGGTGGACTACTATCAAGTAAATTTCATTGATACAAAACTGAGCAGCAAGGTCTGAACCGTCTTCCGTTTTTTTCCAATCCCTGAAATACAAGAATCAAAACAGCATCAGAATTTTCTAAAGTTCATCACTGACTTAAAACCGTTCACAAGCTGCACCGAATTTGAACAAACATCGCAATTCACGAAAGGCAAAACAACCCATTCACAATTAAGTTCTGTTCAAAAACAAGATTGCATCAAGTTCAACTCATGACAAAAAGCAAGAGGCCATGGCTCATTTCAGACATAAGAAAGAGTTTCAATCAAAAGAACAAATTCAGCCCTCAATTACTCATCATAGGGCATGAGAATTCGAGCGGCTGGGAAAGCCACGGCCGAAGCCGTTACCAACTCCCTACCGAGCGTCGAATTACGCAGCATACGACATTTGTCGCTCAGACCCGAAGGTCATTATCACTAAAGCATCAATCGAAGCCAAATGGTTCAGACCCTAAGGTCATCATCACCGCATAACCTTCTCGGCAACCTCGGTTTAATCAAAGCATCATCATCCGTTCTGAAAAAAGAAGAAGAGTTAATAAACTCACATCAGTAAACCAGAAAGGAAAACTGAACCGAAATGCATCAGAAGAAACCACATCAGTTCACAAATAAAAGTCCAAGTCTGAAGCAAGTTTGGTTGGCCCCAAATTGAATTGAATACGAGCTAAGAGAATGGATATCCATACCATAAACAAGGGATTCAAATCCACATCTGCAAAGACAAAAACAATCCAATCAAATCCATGAAGAAAATCCAAAAGATATCAGAAAAAGACCAGTTCAAGATCAAAGGGGCATCGAAATAAAGTCCACATCTGCAAAGTCCAAAAGAGAAATAAATCAAATCCAAAAGAGATCAAAAACTGTGTGAAATCCAAAAATGGAAGGTTTCCCAATCAAGCGTATCAAAAATAACGTTAATTCAATAAAATCAAATCAATCCCACAGAAGTGAATGGTAATCGAATCATATCAGAAGAAAAAAAATACGAAATCAAATCTTTCATAGGAGTATAAAAAAAAAACGTAAATCCAAGGCCCATTCGAAAATCAGAGAGAGTATAAGAGAGAACAACACCACCTTCTCAAAACCCTAGAGGAAGCGGACGGAGAAAGCGAAAACGGCCGCGAACGAGAACTCGAACGAACGTCAAACATCATCCATGAATATCGGACGCATATCACTATAGAGAAGATCGCCTTCGCCGTCGGCGGGCAATCGACTCTCTAAGCCTCAGAGAAGTCATCATCAGCCGTCGAATCTCACCAGAAATCACCGGCATCATCAACGAAACGTAAGCGAGAAATTCATGATAATCTCACGATTAACATTGTTGCGTTTGATTTCAGGTTTTCATAGAAAACAGAAAAGATGAAGAAAAGATTAAGGCATGCGAATCGAAGGAGAACGAAGAAGGCAAGAGGAAGCGCCGTTCGTAGCGCATAAGGGTTCTTACAAACCCTAAAGTCCCCTTTGGTTGTCCGTTCCCTTTAGTGGGTTGGGTCCGGATGTAACTACCGGCCCAACCCCTTTTTTTATTTTTATTTTTATTTGTTTATTTATAATTATTATGTTTTTTTAAGAATTTATTAAATTTTTTTTAAATACTATTAAAACCTGTTTTCAAAATAAAATAGAACCTTTTTCTAATTAATAATAAAACTTTTTTTTTATAATAATTAAAATCCTTTTTTAAAAAAAAAATAATAATGATAACATTAAAAATAAAAACTTTTTTTTAGATTATTAAATTAAAACTATTTTTGAAAATTAACTTAATCTTTTTTTAGTATTAAAACTTCTTTTAACTTAAATCATAAATTTTTTCTTTATATCAAAAATAAACAGCTAAAAACCTTAAATCTTGCATTTTTATTCTCCACTGTCTCATAGTTCTTTTGGTCGCCGTCTGACGTTGCCTACTAACATTGTTCATTTGTTTTGCAGCTTGTTATGTTTACCGTTATTTATTTTATTTTTCGATTCAAGTTTTGTTTATAATTGTAACTGTTTCCTGGTTGTGACCTCGCGAACCAACAATCGCGTTTACTTTCCGCATTTAAATTTCTGCCTGTATGATTTAAATTTCTGACATTTTCATCACCATCAATCTGTCACCTTACACCTCCGAAGGATTAGGTCTAGTTGTTTGGCCGCCGCGCCAATAGTCCTTAAAACTTCGAACCTTTTTCAAACCATAATTTATACAAATGCCTCGCCGCAGGCAAAATGACAATTTTACCCCTAGCTTTAGGTCAAAGGGCCGTCGTGCTCATTTTAGGGTTTCCCGCCGCGGAATCCCTAACCTAACCCTAATTTCAACTTAACAATTCAACGTAGAAGTTTGGAGTTCCCGCATTCCACGTAAGCGCGTCCTTAAGATGCGTTTATTCCCCTAGAAACCTTGACCACAGTCCAGACGTTTCTAACCTCCCATGTGAGGGGAACTACAGATACTCTGATTCCATTCCCGTCAGGATATGTAGGCACAAGATGCGACGTCTTGGCGAGTATACTTAGGACTAACCCCCTTAGGTCTTTCTCTTTACCTTTAACCCTTAATGTTATCCTTAAGCAAATAACTTGGCAATAAACAACATAAAACTAGAGGTTCTTGTAGAGTACTACAGAAACTTAGGATGCTAGTACCTTCCTTAAGTTTAACCAACCCCCGAACCTTAGATCTCTCCCCGCGTTGTGTTTACAATGCAAAATAGGTTTTCCTTCCTTTAACCTTTCCTTCGGATAAATCAAAGACGGTTGCAAAAATGAATAAAGATTCAAACTAATCAATAGTTTGGTATCCAAATTTCACCGCGACAGTTGTGTTGTTGTTCCTAATCGACATGTATCTTGGTTGACTAGCATTATGTTGTTTCATGATAGGTGGTTTTCTTGTTGTTGTTCCTTTCTTTTGCAGTTGTCCAAAGAATGGCTAATGAATATGCAGTGTGAGCAGAATTTCAGAATCTTCTCATATTCAAGGTTTAAAAAAAGCAAAACCGACTCTTTCCATAAGAATTTTGAAATTGAGTTCCTTTGTGAGACCTAAATAAACTAAGACTCTAATAAAATGACCAAAAGGTTGGTAAAAAAGAAGGTGTTTTGGACTGGGCTAGGACATGCCCATCAGTCGGGAAGGCCCAACCCACCACTGGGTTGGGAAGGTCCAATAAGGCCCAATCCTCCATCGTTGGGCACACGCCATATACGTCGGGCAGACGACTCCCTTGACGGGCAGATCCACACGCTTTCCCCACGTTCTCCACGTGCTCCCCCACGCGGGGACACGTCATCAAGCAACTATCCACCTCCGAAAGAGTTGGTCAGTCCACCTTCCAAAGGTCACAGGGTGGTTGATCTAGGGCGAAGACCACGTGCTGGTCTTCACTGCGCCACGTAAATCCTAGCAGTTGCTTGGGTTGGACCTGACAGTCTGACCCAACGTAAGTAATCGTTGGCCTTGCGCTGGAGTGTCTATATAAATACCCTCTTTCACTAGAGGGTCAGGTATTCTATTATACACCTACTTTTGTATTTACTCTTCCACTCTGATCTTTTACTTACTTAAGTATCGGAGTGCCTTGCAGGTACACCCCCCTCCTTCTTCCTACCTCCGGTGGAAGTTACCAGTCGACGACGCGTGACAGACCATTATTGTTAAAAGATGAATCAATGCTAATACGGGTCCCGACACTATTCGCTATTGCAAAATTAATCATAGGTCGCAAATATTATTCTTCCATGAAGATGGTGATTGCACACTTTGACTCCAAGTTTATATCCATCATCCAAAATTGTTATGACCAACCTATCTCCTTTGAGAAAAGGGGTAAATAGTTAACTTAAGGGATTGTTACAAATGTTGTTGTTATTGACTACCGCTGCAAAAGATCTCTATGCCTTTGCTGTTTGCTTTTTGGACACATGAAGAAGAGGAGAGGATTGTTGTAACGTTTCGGGGAAGAGTGATTAAAATAAACAAGAAGATGAAGGAGAAGTCTTACTAGATCCACAGTGTTGGATTCTCAAAGAGTCCAAAGAGATTTCAATTAATTTCAATTAATGAGTAAAAAAAATGCAAGGTCGCGATAATGCTATTAATTTGCCTATTATACATAAAATAAGATGAGTCAACTATTAAAATCCATTTTTATTTTTGACCAAAACTAAAAATCATATGCATAAACATAAACTGAGGGAAAAAAAACGTGTGGACGGTGAAGAATATTCATGATTCATATTTTGCCACCTTTTAATTTAATCTACTTTTCTTAAGTCCTCTCTCTTTTTTTGATGCATAAGTTCAATTTATCTCTATATATATTTAATACATTTCTAAGCCAGCTAACATTAAAACCGACACGACCACTAGCCATTTCTCACTGTTCCACTTTCTTCATTCCTCAAAGACTCAAACATAGTAAACAAAACATCTTCATAGACCAAACCAAACAAAAAAAAACATCATAAGTAGGAAAAAAAACCTCAGACAAAGAAACCATTGATTGATGGCCCTAACAAACGAATTATTGGGTTCTTCATTGGTAGAGAGATCACTTTTTCCTTCTTCACCATGTTTTCATCAGAAAAATGGCAGATTCTTGACCAAGCCTGTTTTGGTTCCTTTCGGAAACAGAAGAGTTTTGAAACTGAGAAAATCTGCTAAGTTTCCTGTTGCAGCTCTCAGTGAAGATTTGGTGAAAAACTCTTCTTCTTCCTCTTTATCATCCTCTTCATCTTCTCTTCCTTCTGAAAAACCGGTGAAATTCAAGGTTAGAGCTGTTGTCACAGTTCGGAACAAGATCAAAGAAGATTTCAAAGAAACTATCGCGAAACATCTCGATGCTTTAACCGATAGAATCGGAAGAAACGTTGTTCTTGAACTTTTTAGCACTGAGATTGATCCAAGTAAGACTTTTTTCTTAAAATATTTTTGGATTAAATTTAAATATATAATTATTTGATTGAATTTTATTTTGTGATATGCAGAAACTAATGCTGCAAAGAAGACCAATGAAGCAGTGCTTAAAGATTGGGCTAAGAAGACAAATATTAAAGCTGAGAGAGTTAATTACATAGCTGAATTCACAGTTGATTCAAATTTTGGAGAACCTGGTGCTATTACTGTGATTAATAATCATCAACAAGAATTTTTCTTGGAGAATATAACCATTGAAGGGTTTGCTACTGGAGCAGTTTATTTTCCTTGTAATTCTTGGGTTCAAGCTAGAAAAGATCTTCCTGGAAAGAGAATTTTCTTTTCTAATAAGGTATATTATTTCTTCAACTACTTTATGTTTTTTTTTAATTTTTTTCTTCGTTTTTTTTTTATAATGACATGGTATATCCAATAATCCAATAATCCAATAATAATATAATAAGACAATAGTTTTTGTTTTTGTTTTGTGTATAATTTTTCAACGTGAGAAATATGGTGAAACTGAAAAGTTAAAAGCAATAATGATAATAATAGTATTAATAATTATAGGAATAGTAATAACTATAATTTTTATAAATCTTGAAAATGGTTAACAGAGCCAAAAGTTCATTTTCCTAGAAAAAATATTAAATTTCATTTATATAGTCTTTAGTATCATGTAAATAGTCTGTGATTTTCTGTAAAAAAAAACATTCGGTATTTTATATTTTATTATTATTGTTATTATTATTATTATTATTGAAACGATACAGTCAGAATTATGCATGGACCAAGCACCATTGAATTGACCTACCAACTATGTTATGCAGTTGGGAAAGACACCATTGAATTAAATACTAGTCTATAGTCCTTGTTATAATAATGTTGAATTCAATTACTAGTTTTTTATTCACGGATAAATTGGAAAATTTTATATTTAATTTATTGTGTGATTTTATTTATTTATTTGAACAGGCTTATTTACCTGATGATACACCTGCTGGGCTTAAAGTTTTGAGGGAGAAAGACTTAAAAAATCTGAAAGGTGATGGAAAAGGAGTTAGAAAATTATCTGATAGAATATATGATTATGACACATACAATGATTTGGGAAACCCAGACAAAGGAATTGATCTTTGTAGACCAAATCTTGGAGGATCTGAAAAGTATCCCTACCCTAGACGGTGTCGTACCGGTCGCGAACCAACCGATACAGGTAAAAAAAATACATCTCTAACGAGATACGATTGAATGCACGTGTAAAATTTATGATAATATGTTAATTTATTTTTTGCGATGATTTAGATATTAGCGCGGAGAGTCGCGTGGAGAAGCCGCTTCCTATGTATGTGCCAAGAGATGAAAGATTTGAGGAATTGAAGCAGAATACATTTTCTGTGAAGAGGCTAAAAGGAGTTCTTCATAATTTGTTGCCCGGCCTTAAATCAAGTCTTTCTGCTGATAACCAAGATTTCAATGACTTCTCAGATGTTGATGGGCTTTATAGTGTAGGGTTGCTCATTAAGTTGGGTTTGCAAGATGATGTTTTGAAGAAATTTCCATTGCCTAAAATTGTTGGCAAGATTAAAGAATCCACTAGCCAGGGTGTTCTTAAGTACGACATTCCCAAGATTATATCAAGTAAGTATTCTCTTTTTTATTTTCAATGTAATTTTTGATATCTGTTTGACACAATTGTGATAAATTTTAGATCATATACGATAATCTGAGTCACACGTTTTAAAGACGGGTGCTGATAAGATATAATCATACCAAAGAAAATTTTCACATTTTTTTCACTTTGATATACAATGTGGTGGGGTCTATAGTCATGAGTACATATATAATGGCAAGATAGTGCCATATAGGACCACACTATAACATGTTATTTGGCTTTTAGTCTTTGCCACTTGAGTTTCACCCAAAAAAATGAGTTTTTCATTCAAAACTAGATCTCATGTTCAGATTATTCCTTTTTCTATATATATATATCCATTACAAAATTACAACTAGGCCAATTTGTTATTACTATATATGATGAAACTAAAGTATCTAAAAAGCTGTACTTGTCATTTGTTAATTTTAAATTTTCACATGTGTGTCTAGTTATTATATTATTAAATTAATTGTAAAATTATTGATGTCATGTGCAGAGGACAAGTTTGCTTGGTTGAGAGATGATGAATTTGGGCGTCAAGCAATAGCAGGAGTGAACCCTGTAACCATTGAAAAACTTGAAGTTTTTCCACCTGTTAGTAAATTAGACCCTGAAATTTATGGTCCATTAGAGTCTGCTCTTAAAGAAGAACACATTTTACATCAACTTAATGGCATGACCGTCCAACAGGTACCATTTAATTCTTTCATAATTTTGCTAACCATTTTATGTAATTAAGTGATTGTGAAGTGATTTTCATGCTGTTTAACTTTGAGTAATTTCACTCATTAAATATATACACACCCATTTCACCGTCCCAATAATTGAATTAAATTAAAACAGTAATTTCTTATTTATTAAATAATTGAATTAAATTATTTTTAAGTGATTGTTGAATTAAATTATTTGTACTAAAGTCTCACTTTTTTGTTTTGGAATTTTGCAGGCAATAGATGAAAACAAGTTGTTCATAATTGATTATCATGATATCTACCTTCCATTTTTGGAAAGGATCAATGCTTTGGACGGTAGAAAATCTTATGCCACAAGAACCATCTATTACTTGACACCTCTTGGTACTCTTAAACCTATTGCTATTGAACTTAGCTTGCCTCCATCTGGACCAAACACACGTTCAAAACGTGTAGTTACACCTGCTCTAGATGCTACTACTAATTGGATGTGGATGCTGGCCAAGGCTCATGTTTGCTCCAATGATGCCGGTGTGCACCAACTCGCCAACCATTGGTAAGAAATGTCTCAACTCTGATATGTGTCAGACACCAGACACGTTTTTCATATGAAACGTCAGTGCTATAACTTGTTTTGTTTTGTTTTGGTGAAATGTAAATAGGTTGCGCACACACGCTTGCACGGAACCGTTTATATTGTCGGCACATAGGCAATTAAGCGCAATGCACCCGATTTTCAAGCTATTGGATCCACACATGAGGTACACTTTGGAGATCAATGCTTTAGCTCGTCAGAGTTTGATTAGTGCGGACGGTGTCATTGAGTCTTGCTTCACTCCCGGTCGCTATGCCATGGAGATTAGTTCGGCTGCTTACAAAACCCTTTGGCGATTCGATAAAGATAGCCTCCCTCAAGATCTCCTCCGCAGGTAAATTTCTTATATCAAATCTGTCTGATCTTGATCCAACGACTGAATATGCAAATAGGAGGCATGGGGACCCTACATTTTTCTCGACAAGCAATTGATGTTTGCTTTATTTGGTGTAACAAAATTACAAATAAATCTAACTAGATTTTCGGTTTTTCACTTTGCAGAGGAATGGCAGTACCTGACCCAACAAAACCACATGGCATAAGGTTAATAATGAATGATTACCCTTATGCAGAAGATGGTCTTCTAATTTGGTCGGCAATAGAAAATTGGGTCAGAACCTATGTGAACTATTACTACCCGAATTCGAGCCTAATAATCAATGATAGTGAGTTACAAGCTTGGTATTCCGAAGCAATCAATGTAGGTCATGCTGATTTAAAAGACGAAACATGGTGGCCGAAACTGAACGACAGCGACAATCTTGTCTCCGTCCTAACAATCTTAATCTGGAACGCATCCGCGCAACATGCCGCGTTGAACTTCGGACAGTACCCTTACGGAGGATACGTGCCAAATCGTCCTCCCTTGATGAGAAGATTGATCCCGGAAGAAAGTGACCCCGAATACGGAAGCTTCATTGCTGATCCACAAAAGTATTTCCTCAACGCATTGCCTAGTTTATTGCAGGCTACGAAGTATATGGCTGTTGTCGATACACTTTCAACTCATTCGACCGACGAAGAGTATATAGGCGAGAGACA
This sequence comes from Lathyrus sativus, assembly GCA_963859935.3. Classification (NCBI taxonomy): domain Eukaryota; kingdom Viridiplantae; phylum Streptophyta; class Magnoliopsida; order Fabales; family Fabaceae; genus Lathyrus; species Lathyrus sativus. Next base: position 20,353,864 of record OZ012738.1, on the reverse strand, counting down.
GCATTCTTCGACATGGAGCGGTGATGCGGAGATTGTTGAGAAGTTTTTTGAATTTTCAGCTGAGATTGGAAGGATTGAGAAGGTGATCGAGAGTAGGAATCGCGATAAGACTTTGAGGAACCGTTGCGGTGCAGGTGTTTTGCCTTATGAGTTACTTGCTCCTAGTTCTGAACCTGGTGTTACATGCAGAGGTGTCCCAAATAGTGTGTCTACATAATAGAATTTTGAAGTAAATAAATGAGTCACATTGTCACATATTAGTATCACATTATGCTAAGCATTATTGTTGGTTTATTTATTAGTACTATATGGTCAGTGACTCGGAGGAACATTTGATGATTCAGATTTTGTTCTTAGATTTGATAAATATTATTACTAGTAGACATTGGTGACTTATATATATGTAGTGTTGTATAGACTATAGATTTTGGATTGATGAGTTTGGAATTGGAGGGTGTGTGCTTGTTTATAAAATGATTTTCACATATATTCTTGATGTCGAGTTGATATGAATGGTGTTTATGAGGCCTAATTGACCTCGATGGTGCTTCTGAGGCCAACCATTGTTCACCAATGTCAAGTTTTTTAGATGTAGACAATTATTCCCTAGAGAATGTTGGCTTGTACCATCCAAAGCCCATAATCTGAAGACTGTGGCTCCATTCTTTTATTGCTTCCACTGTCTTCAATTGGTTAAAATGATTGGTGGTTACAATTACATTGAAGACTATTTCTTTCTCAATAATGATGTTGATCGATGGATATACTACATTGAAAGCTATGCTACACACCTTTTGTGCATATAATAAACATGGTGCTTCAGACTCAACTTCATTATGAGGTTTTTTTGGACATTTTCTCCAATTTCATATTTGGCTTGAAAATTCTAAAGGACGTGATATTAAATTGAAAACATGTAATCTTTAGGCTTTCTAAAAAATATGAAACAATCTGATTTCTTTTTTTATCAGAAATATTTTTGTCGGTTACAATATATGAAAAGTTTTGATTGACCATCTAATTTCATAAATACATCTCTAAACACATTATGTGTCTCATTGAAACACATCACAATCAAGTCTTATCTCATATTTTTTCCAAAAATATATTTCACAGTGAATTGTTGATTTGGTGTTTATGGAATTGTTGGCATGCATGAACTGCATTTTTACCAACATCTATAACAATGCATTGCTCATTTAAACTACATATCAAACTCATTGTTGATTTTAATGACATATCTAAACTACCTACTACATAATTTAATGCTCAATTTCTAAAAATATATATAAAAATAAAAATAAAAAGTTTAGAAAGATAAAAAACTTATCAAATGTGAGTTTAGTTTGATGTTGAGGTAGCTCTTTAGTTGATTTGATGTTAATGAAAGAAATTTTAAAGTGAATTGAATGATTTTGAGAGAATATAAGTTGAGGGAGTTTCAAACTTGAGAGTTTGAGAGTTAAGATTATTTTGAGAAGTGAGGAAGGAGAAAGGGTCTGACGCGTTTTTGATTAAAACAACGTTTGGAAATGCATCTCCGTGTGACACGTTTTTGATTAAAACAATGTCCGGAGATGCATCTCCTTAAGTTACACAGAGATTCATTTCTGTGATTTTTTGGCATAACCTTAGGGTCTGCCTCAGGAACGAATGTGTTTGGGGTGCGTTCGGAGATACGTCTTCGAATTTCAATAGTACTTTTGGTTTTTTACGAAGGTGTGGTAGCAATTCTTAGGGTATCTTAAGTAATTTCCTTAAACAAAATAAATTGATAGTTTAAATATGATCAATTCGAAGATGTTCAAGTCTAACAAATGTGATCAACAATAATGGGCTTTGAACACTAATTTTGATTTGTGTAGAACAAAATGTAGGTCCAATCTCTAGGGTTCATGATGGGTGGTACTAGCTAGGGTTGTTATGTTATAAATGGATAAGCTAAGTCATTTTTGGTGTCATACTAAAATATACTTGTTTGAGGTTTTTCCAATAGAGAACCACAAATATTAAAGCATACGCTTTGGCAAAGGATAATTCAATCTAATACTTCGATTATTGTGAAGAATTGATTATTTAAAAAAATTTAATTTAATTTAATTTAATTTGGTTTGATGAAATATGTCAAGGATAAGTCTGACCTTGAATCCCCTCTATATTTAAATTGGTTATGTTATTGATACTTACAATTTTGTGTGACTACTAGATTATTTATCCCTAATTCCTTAGTGAATAAATCATTAGTCTTAATCTCCTATGTCTATTATTGAATTACAAATAAAACTAAACATTTAATTATCAAGAACAATTCATTTTTAAGGTGTTATCTCTAAGCCTATGTAATAACTATGAAGACTATTCCTATCAAGCTTTGCTGGTTGAAATTCTTATCTAACATATAATCATATATAGGTGCGTAATTGATAAGAGTAAAGGGAATTAAGAACAAATACAATTAAATCACACATTAAAAAGATTTAATTATCACAAGAATCAATTAAGGTTACAAGATTAATCAATTAGAATAATGCATTCCTAACATTGAATTGACTATTTATAGTCCTAATAAGATATATTGAAATAATTAAAAATGTTACACATAAATCAACGATAAGGAAGCGTCAACCCAAAAATCTATTTAATTGCGCTCCCTATCGTTCATCATGTGTTTTCTCCTCTCAAGAGTTATTTTTTACCATAAAATCTAAGATGATATGAGAAAATAAGTTTTTCCTAATAAATATCCATAAATGAGCCTACATACTCTCATTTAAGAGTATGTACTCCTTTTTCGAGAAGCTGTGTTTTCTCCTCTCAAGAGTTATTTTTTACCATAAAATCTAAGATGATATGAGAAAATAAGTTTTTCCTAATAAATATCCATAAATGAGCCTACATACTCTCATTTAAGAGTATGTACTCCTTTTTCGAGAAGCTTGCTTTACATGCGTACGCCTTTGTAGGCGTTTAGATGCTTTAATGATTTTCACACACATATGTACTAGGTCTAGGACATCTTGACACTTGTCATCTAGATTTTGTATGGCATCTGAATGTTAGATATGCATTTGGATGTTTTTCATGAGATCCCCATATGTGTATGTAGGCTTGTATACGCGCATGGCATGAGATGATTTGTTTTCCTCCGTACACCTTCTTGGGCATCCAAATGCAAATTTTAGTTGTTCCCATGTTTTTCATACCATACAATGGCTACTGGATGCGTATGGTCAAAGCTTTTTTGCTTTTGGTTCATTTTCTTGTATGCTGAGGCCTACAAAGTATGCTAAACCTATCTAAAAATGACACATTACTAGGAAAACTCATTAAATCATCAAAAACATAATTTGTGAACTATTCTTGCAAACTATACTATTAGAGACAATAGTTGGTTATGAAATTGATAGAAATATTTGGATAAAACTTAGTAAACACGGTTATTATTCATCTAGCACAAATGGAACCACAAGACAAATTCCAAAAGAAGAAAAGTTAAAATAACTACATAAAAAATATAGAAAATGTAAAATTAATAGATCAAAGAAATAACAATCCATAACAATATCAAAATCAACATATGCATAAAAGGACATGAATATGAACAACAACAACAAAATGTAAATGTTAGGACAAATAAGATGGAAGAATATATATGAAAAATGCATGATGAAAATCTAATAGAGAAACAATCTAATAGATAAAAATGCACATATAACATAATTAAGTGAGCACATATGAGCAACAATCAAACATCTTAAGAACTAATATATTAAAAAAAAACGGAAAAATAAAGAAAATAAGGAAAAGGAACAATAATACCAATAAAGATAACATACTACGTAACTTGTTATACAAGAAAATCATAATAAACAATAAAAGTTATAACACTAAGATCAAAATAAAATGTCATTAGATACATATTTCTTCACGTGTCTTGAATATCGACTAGCTAGGAGCACTTGTCGTATTTTTTATCCTCATACATTCACTACTACAAAAAGTCCTTTTACCTCAGTTGGAAAAAGTATTTTACCTCAATTTATAGGCAAGGTAACGAAGGACAATATGAAAACTCGCCACTTTTTTCCTCGGGTAAAGTTCCACCAACAGAAAATTGTATTGGTCATGGGTTTGATTCCCAACAACAACATTTATTGGATTTTCAAAATTGCGCTATTTTTTACCTCGAATGGAAATAATACCCAAGAGGTAACGTCCTATTTACAAAGTTTTAGTTTTAACCTGTTTTTTTTTCATTTTAATATACAAAACATCAAATTTGTTGACAAATTCTAAATCTTTCTCATCAACAACAACAACAATAAAAACAAAATCAATAGAATACTAATAGAAATTTAACTTGAAAAATATCTTATTGTTTTTTATGACACGTGACATACCGTTATATATAGACTAGTGATCTATATTTCAAAGCTTAAAAATAGGATCAACCCTAACAAACCATAACAAACTAATAACAATTCTAACAAATCAAAACAAACTAATAACAAACTATTAAATTTATCTATAATACTCCATCTCAAGTTGGAGGGTGAGGATTATGAACACTCAAATTGAACATGAGGTCTTGAAAAACATTCACGCATAAGGACTAAGTAAAAATGTCAACATTTTTTTATTTGGTGGGCAGGTAAGTTGTGCTTATGGTACTTGACTGTAAGTGTTCTCTGATAAAGTGACAATCAATTTTAATGTGCTTTATTCTTTCATGAAAGACCAGATTTGTATCTAAATGGAGATCTGCTTGATTGTCACAATGCATAAGCATGGGTTTGATGCATGGAACTTGTAAAGTATCTAACAAATTACGTAGCAATGATTTTTCACTTATGGCATGTGCCATTGCATGATATTCATCCTCACTTAAGGATCGAGAGAATGTGACTTGTTTCTTTTATTTTCCATGATATTGAAGCATTTCCAAGTTTCATTAGATAACCTAAGATATACTTTCTAGTAATAGGTCACGATCCCCAATATGAGTCAGAGTAGCCAACTAGTTGTAGATCATTATGTTGTAAAAAAATGATACCTTGACCAAGAGAATATTTGAGATATTGCAAGACTCACATAGCAGCATCCCAATGATCTTGGAGTGGAGTTTGCATGAATTGACTTAGAATATGAACTGAGTAGGTTAATTCAGACCTAATGATAGTTAAGTAAATTAGGCATCCAAGTAATCTCCTATACCTCGACGGTTCTAATATTGAAGGTCCCTTGGCCAAAGCAAGTTTGTGATTTTGTTCCATTGGAAACAAAAAAGGCTTACAACTAAGAATTCCACATTCTTGTAGAATGTCTAATTTGAATTTTCTTTTACAAAGGAATATCCCTTCTAACCCTCTTGCTAGTTTCATACCTAGGAATTATTTAAGTGAACCAAGATTCTTTATGTGGAAACATTGATTGAAATATTGCTTGAAATGATCACATGCCTCAAGGTCATTACTAGCAATGATCAAGTCATCAACATATATAAAAAAAAAAGAAAAATTTATCCATGTGAATAAGTAAATAGACTATGATTATACTGGTTGTCTTAGAAATCATATTTCATTAAAGATTAAGATAACTTGCTATACCAATTTTTAGATGCTTGTTTCAAAAAATACAATAACTTCTTTAACTTGCAAACCAAATATTTTTTTAGAATTTTATATCCTTGTGGAGGACTCATATATACTTCTTCTGTCAATTCTCCATGCAAGAAGGCATTTCTAACATCCATTTGATGTAATTTCCATGCTTTTTCTATTGCAACTGTTAACAAGCATATGATTGTGGTCCTTTTGGCCATTGGTGCAAAAGTTTAATTGAAGTTCTCGCCTTCTATTTGTGTGTAACCTTTAGCAACTAATCTGGAGTTGTACTTTTCAATCTCACCTCTAGCTTTATGTTTAATTTTGTACACCCATCTACATCCTATCAATTTTCTTCCTTACAGTAAATGAGTTAGTTACCATTTCTTATTGTCTTCTAGATCCTTTATTTCTTAAGCCATGGACTCCCTCCAAATTGTGTGCTTGACTGCTTGGGTATATGATTGAGGTTCTTTGTTATTAGTGATGGTTGTAAGGTAAACTCTATGTTTTTGTGATAACTTATCATATTTTAAAATTGTTGAGATGAGATATATGATACCTGAAGAGGACTCTAGAATTTATGACATGCACTTGTGGTTTTTATTTAATTTTCCACAATCACATCCTTTTAGATAATTTGCAGGTCGTCTTATGCGTAGCATGTTCTGAGGCTCCCTCTCATTTTAGACTTCTCCTTCACTTTCACTTGGTGAATATTTTATAGAATCATTGGTGACTTCCTCATTCACGTCATCTATGGATATGTGTTCTTGCTCTATAGGCTCACTGCCAGTTTGACTTGTGTATTAAGACTCCTTAATGGGTAAACTTTCTATAGGACATGATGTTTGGTCATTATAAGGAATTTACCCAAGGTTTGGTACTTCCAATTATGTATCATTATAGAGTGAAGACTCATCATTGAGTTTATCACTTGATGATTTATTTCTAAAACTAGTAGACCCATTATTATCTTGCACATGGTAAGAAAAGATATTCTCATAAAACACAACATCTCTCCTAATTCTCTTGGTATGCATATTAAACTTCCTTTTGATTAGATTTTTAAAACTAATCAAATGTTGTAAAGTTTATGTCTTGTGTTTCATTAAATATACTCATGTGCCACGAGTGTAGTTATCTATAATGGTTAGAAAGTAATATGATCCATTGTTTGTGACAGTGTGGTATTTACCCCTTAAGTCATAATGAATCAATTCAAAAGGTGATTAAGCTTTATTAATACTTAAAGGGAAAAAGTTTTACATTGTTTAGCCTTGTGGCATACATCATAACAATTTTCTCTATCAAAATTGCATTTGACTAAATGTGAAATATGTTGAAGGACTTGATTTGAGGAATGTCACATTCTTATGTGCCATAAAGTTGCCATGTCCTTCTTAGCTTCACCCATGAAGCCTTGTTGATGTTTCTTTGTGAACACATAAACCTCTTCATGCAGGTCACCTGATCCAATCTTCCTCTTCGAGGCTTGGTCATGTATTGTGCAAGAGTTTTAATTATAAACCACATGACAATTTAAATCATATGTTAGTTTATGAATTTAAATTAGATTGCATTTAAACTCAAGAGCCAATAACATATCTTTTAACATAAGGGAACTAGATAAATTCACATATCCCATATTTTCAACAAAGGTTGAAATCCTGTTGGTGTAGTTATGTAGAAAGGTCTATATCGTTTTCTGATTTATTCAATATTGAGGTCAAAAGAGTCATGTGGTGTGAAACACCACTATCAAGTATCCAAAAGAAACAATGTTCAAATTTACTAATCATGTTTTCATGTGTGTTTGCATGATTTTTGGCACAAACTCCATGTAAGGCGTGTCTTGATGTTATTGCTTCTGGATATTCTTTTCTCTCAGCGGCTTGAGCAAAATTTACTACTTGTTTCCCTCTTTATTTGTTAGGTTCTCCCCTTTGAGTTCTTCATAACTTCCAACTTGCTGGATATCCAACAATCTCAAAGCATTTTGCCTTGACATGTCCATCTTTTTCACAATGATCACACTTTAATCTTTGAGTGGTATTCTGTTCCTTTTTTTCTATCTACACTTGAGTAAAATGCAAATGCATATTCAACCTTGGAAAATCTTTCCTTATTTGCTGCAAAACGATATTCTTCTTTTTTTGTATTTGATTAAATACATGACTAAGAAAGGGTAGTGGGTCAGTATTAAGTATGGTTGCATTGATATAAGAGTATTGTTTACTATCAAAGCCTTCAAGAAAAATATGAACTCGCTATTCTTCTTCCCTTTGTGTCAATACTTTAGTAGCTCCGCAAGTGCATTCATGTAAGGTTTGCAATTCACTCAATCCATCAACAAAACTTTTTAATTGTGTGTAGTAATCTGTTACACTTGTTTCTGTATTAAACATAAGTTTGACAGCAACTGATGGGTTTATGGTGCTTTGGTCTGAGTAAAGCATTCTTCAAGATCCACTCACACATCTCGAGTTGTGGTAGCATGTGACATGCTATTGTGTATATTTGGTTCTGTCGCATTGATCAACTAAGTTGTCACCATTGAGTCCACCTTCTCCCAATCATGGTACACTTCAGATTTACTTGATGGGGATTTGATGTTTCAATCAATGAAACCCAGTTTTTTTCGAACGCAAAGTCGTCTTGATCGATCTTGTCCATGTACGGTAATTTTCTCCGTTCAACAATGTTGTCACGAGTGCAGTTCATGGATTGTCTGAGTTGTTTAAATGATAGGCTTGCATGTTCTTTGCTGTGTTCTTTATTTTAGTTTTGGAGGTATTTTTCTTCTCCAATATCTCTTCCGAATTAAAATTGTGCTCTGATGTCATAATAGATAGTTAACTTGAAAAATATGTTGTATTTTTATTGTTTTTGATGACACATGTCTTGCCTTTATATAAAGGTCAATGATATATCTTTCAGAGCTTAAAAATAATATCAACCCTAACAAAATAATAAAAATCCTAACAAGCAAGTAACAAACTATTAAATTTATCTCTAATAAGTACTTAAACATTAAATCTCAATATCAACAACAATAACAACAACAACAAAATCAATAAAATCTTTAAACATTAAATCTCAACAACAACAAAAACAAAATAATATTAAACATTTTACTTAATACAACAACAACTAAAATTAATAAGTTACTTTCATGCTTTCTTAACTAACATTAAACATTTTTAGCTGAGATTTACAAAAGAAGTGATTACATTAAAAAACCAGCCTTGAAACATTTTCCTGATATTGCTTTCATTATCATTGTTTTCATTAATGTTAAGTTTACATTTCAGTACTTTGCATCCAAGATGGATAGTTGTGGTGTTCACATTCTGATTAGCTAGTGAGAGGTTCATGCAGATCCCAAATGTTTCATATGGATTGATGAGTTGATAATATCTTGACCATTATTACTTTATAAATAGACGGTAAAGATTTGTTACTTAACGTTTTCATTAAATAGATCATAAATAAAAAATAAATAATAAAATAAAATACTCTACTTTACTCCTTTGGTTTGCATCTCAACCGAGTTAATTAATATGTCATAAAAAAATTCAAAAAAAATTAAAAAGGTGATAATATGTAACTGTTGAGATTCGAAGATGTGTCCTCTAAATACTTTACCCCTCAGTTTCCAACTCAACCAAGGTAATATAGGTCATAAAAGAATTTTAAAAAATTAAAAGGTGCTCAAATGTAGTTGTTGGGGTTCAAAGATGTGTCATTTGAATACCTTACCTCTCAGTTTCCAACTCAATCGAGGTAATAGGTCATAAAAATATTTTGCCTTAATTGCAATTATAGTCCCCCTATTTTGTCTTTGTTTTTGTTTTGGTCCTCTCATTTTAACAACCACGATTTTGGTCTCTTTTTTAAATTTTGTATTGGATTTTAATCCCTTTTTGAAAAATAAAATCCAACACTACAACTTAAAAAAGGGCCAAAACAATGGTTTATAAAATAGAGGGATCAATATCCAAAAATAAGGGTAACAAAGTTGCAACTAAACCAAACATTTTTAAAAATTAAAAGGTGCTAAAATTTAGTTTTTGGGATTTGAAGGAGTTTCGTCTAAATACTTTATCCCTCGATTGTCAACTCAACCAAATGAATAAGTGGTATTTAAAAAAAAAAGTATGACACATCTATGGTTCACACATCAGTTTTTAATTAGGTGAGGTGAAAGTTTTATCATAAAATATATTATTTGTAGTAGTGATTCCTGCATCGTATATCATTGAATAAATATGTGTATCCAATTTGATTTAGGCCCTTGGAGTTAATACTAGGACCTTTAGGTGTCCATGTCTTGAGACCACTAGCGACTTTTACATTATTAATGTGACATAGAAGCCTAATATAATCCTTTTCATACAATAATGATAAATCACTTTAGTAGAGTTATTCTTTCTAATATTTCGAATGAAATGAACATTTTTATAATATTTTCTAAAAAAATTCTCTATATCACTTGGACTGATAGAAATACTACTAGATGATTTGGAGATATGTATTATTTGTCCTTTTAAATTGTCAATTTCAAGTTTTAAATGAGTACAAGTATCACACTCAACTACATCTACATTTTCTTTTAAAGTGTTAGAGATATGCAACTGATTACTAACAAGAGATGCATATTCCTCTTTCAAGGATTCTAAAACACTTTCAAATTTTAAGATTTTTTTCTCAAATTTTAAATTATTTTTCTTTTGAGAGAAAATTTTCTTAAAAGAATTTAATGCATCATTATAAATTTTATGAAAAGTTTTAGATAGCTCATTGTAAGAAGGTAAATAATGTAATTCAGAATCACTTACCTCCAAGTTCTTTTCCATGTGACACGCCATCAAACAAAATATTTTCGATTTCATCTTCATCTAAACTTGTAGTGGAATAGGAGAAACACTACAAGAAATATTGCAGTTTCCCAAGTGATATTCAATTCACTAACATAAAAACCACTTCACTAAAAAAATTTGCGACGTGGGTAAAACACGTCGGAAATGCAATGGTGGGAATTTTTTCCCACGTGGTAAACACGTCACAAAGTTGTGACAGAGTTACCACGTCGCAAACCACAAAATAAAGAGGAAAAATTCCCACGTGAAAACCAAGTCACTAATTAGTGACGTGAAAATCACGTGGGAACATTACTTTACCAACTTTCTCTGCACGTTTCCCTGACACAAGTATATTTTATTACCCATGTGATTTCCACGTCACAAAGTTGTGACCTAGTTTTCACGTGGGAAACTACATTGAATTAATATTCTTCCCATGTGATTCCCACGTCACTAATTAGTGACATGGGATCCACTTCACTATTAAATTTAATTATAAAAAAAAATATTAACTGAAAACAACTATAAAATTAAAATAAATATTAAATATTAAATATAAATTTAAATTTAAAATAATTTTTAGTTAAAATAATATACATTTAAAATATATAAATAATACATATTAAAGTAAATATTTTATTTTTTAAATTTGTTTCAAATAAATAATACATATTTAAATAATCTGAAAAATATTTTGTTGTTTGATAAATTAAATATTCTGTTTTTGCTGTTGTTGACAATTTTATATAAAAATCTGAAAAAATCTAACTTAAAAATCAACAACAACACAATACTATATCTCAAATTTAAAATCTCAAATTTACTAAAATCTCAAATTTTCCAACAGCAACAGCATTACTTCAAAGCTACTAAAATCTCAAATTCTCTAACCTAAATCTCAAAGCTTTCAACAATAACAAAATAATACACAATAAATATAAAAAATTAAAATGCATAAATACCTCTCTCAAAGCTTCCAAATAAAACTTCTTATAAATCAATTAATATTCTTAGATCTGCAAAAAAAAAATCAGTTAATAATAAGAAAAATATAAAATAAACTATAAAGAAAAATAGTTACAAGCATTCACCTTAAATTTTGAAGAAAAAATTAACTGGATTAAGGAGCTGGAGTGGAGTTGTAGCAAGGAGCTGAGGTGAACGAAGGGAAAGAACAAAGAAAACTTCTGGAAATTCTGATACGTTGTGTGCCTAAAGAAATTCTGGAAATTTTTATATATAACGTATCTTCCGACGTGGCAAACCTTTGGGAAATTAGCGATGTGCATAAAGCTTCGCAACTTGCGACGTGGCATCTACTTCGCAAGCTTGCGACGTGATATCCAGGTCGGTACTATCCATATATTAAATTGTTAACGTTATGCCATTAATGGCAACTTTGCTTTTCAAATTTTGCGACGTGGGATGTACTTCGTAACTTTGATGTAAGTGGGTTGCGAAGTGGAATTCATGTGGGTATTTTGTGACAGGTTAATCACGTGGCAACAAAAATCTATTTTTTGAATTTTAGGTTCCCATGTGAAATACACGCCACAACAGAATTTGTCAAAAATTCAAAATTCCCCCTCTCTTAAAAATCCAAAATTTCGTTCCAGATTTTAGAGGTAAAAAATTTATTAATAAAAAATGTTTGTGACGTGATAATCACTTGACAACAATTTTTTTCCCAAGTGTTTACCACGTCACTAATTCACTAGGGAAAAGCAATGTTTTCTTGTAGTGAAATCTTCATCTTCTTCCCAATCAATGTAGGCTCTAAAAATTTTGGCTTTATGATCCTTCATCTTGTAGAATGTTTGTTGGCTTATGCAATTTGTTAAACTTGGACAATTGATTTTGTAGTGTTCGATTTTACCACATTTGTAACAGGTAACTTGTATTTCTTTCTTCTTTTCATCTTCTAATTTCTTTGGTGCGTTAGAAATTCTGAACTTTACTAAGTTTTTATCATAATGTTTTAAATTGTTTCTCTTTCTATATTTGATATATCGTGTGACAAACAAACTCATCCGTTCTTTTTCTTTCAAAGAATCTTTAGTGTTACTATCTCCATCTTCCTCTACCTTAGCCTTAAAAGTGTAGGACTTCACGAATATGCTTCTCTTTTCCTCTTTAAATTTTTCTTTCTTTTTCACATTTTCTTCACTTTTTTTAAGTCTTTCAACTCGCGTTCATGCTCATTAAGCTTTTCATAAAGAGTAGACATATCAAGTGATTTAAGATCGTTAGATTCTTTTATGGCATACAACGTTGGTTGTCATATCCTGTGTATAAACCTTATTATTTTTGCTAGGAGAATCTTGATTAGACAAATTCTTTCTTAAAATTTCTAAATTCATCTGCATGGAAGCCACAATATTTTATAGTCACATAAAATTGATCTTCTTCGTAACCATAATGTCCATTATTTCCATATATTTTTTTAGTAATTGTGTCTATATTTCATTTTCCAAAACGAATCATATTTTCTTGAATTAACTTCTTTATTCACACTCGTTTACGAAAATGCAAGAACTCTTGCTTATTTTTTTATTGTATTCAAGTGGCGATGCAACGACTCTTATTCTTATGACATTGTACTTGAGTAAGACAACATGTTACTTCCATACAATAACATAACATTCACATTATTTCATAATTATTTATGTCATAGAAATTCAATAAAATTTTATGTTAACTATCGACTGTCTAATACAATTATCTCATTTTATTCGGGCGGATAGGATTTTCTAAAATTTCACTCAATTTTGAACTTTTGAAATGTAAAATATATTTCATAATTTAATATAGCTTGCAAAAACTAACTCATAGCATTTAATTTTTTTTAATACTCTATCCGTTTTATAATAACCGTCACATTCGTATTAACAAAAAAAAACTGTTCCAAAAATAGTGTTGTTACATTCAATATAATTTCATGGAAACAACCCAAGCAAGAATTTGATGAGTGAGCCTCTTTTAGTAAGACAAGTCTAAGTCGTCTTTATAATAGAAAAATAAGCAGGTCAATGGTCTTCCACTAATTCTTGATTTAATGAATAAAGTTTTTATCGAGTTTCCAAGATCTTGCTTGCAAATCGACAAAGATGAGGTTGTTGGATAACTTTTATTAAACATTGTTAAAATTAAAATAATTTAGTATAAAATTAAGCTTTAAGGGGTTTAGTTATACCTAATCAATATACTTATATTAAAAATATAAGATAATGACATTTATATAGGATAGTATTTGATATTTACTTATTTATGTATTATTGAAAGATGTGTAAGATTTTTTCAAAAACTATATAAAGGTGAATAAGATGTGTGGAAGGAAATAGTTTTTTTTTATAAATGTTAATTTGAATTGTGTGACATGTATTTTGTGAATGTCATATAAATATTCAAAAAATTGATTTAATCTCTTACATTATTATTGTATTTTTCTATTTTCTCTATAATTTGTTTTTTCTAACAATATTTGTCCTTCATATGTTATTGAACTCATTTGATTGATGAATTAAAAAAGTTGAATTTGATTAAACAAATATATAGCGCATTTGATATGTGTCTTCCTCATTGGTATCTTTTGCCTAGCTGTGAAAGGATCACGTAACCATTTGAAGGGACCATGTAATCTAAAAACAAGATAAAACTACAAATAAATAAATATATGAATAAAACAAATTTGTTGTAAAAAAGCTTATAAAAATTTACTTTTCAAGAATCTAGTAGTAATTAGTAAGTCTACTTACTCATATTTTAAAATTATTAAAAACATATTTACTTATATAAAACATCCAGTTCTTCAAGCATAAAAAACCATCCGTAATTCTTTAGAATAAAATTTAATTATTTATTATCAAAAGAATTTGAAACAAGTGAATTTTTAAGCTAACCTAAAATAATAAAATATCTTCTTTTCACTTAACAAAAAAACAAAAAAGCACATGCTTTACTGAAACATTGTAGAACCTCATGTGGGTCACATAACTATGAATTATTCTAATATGTTCATGCTTATAAATAAATGTCCCAAACACTTCAAATTCTCATCACACTTTCACAAAACCAAATACACAAAATTTACCAAACATGGTAGTACAATTATTGACACTTCCTAGTTGGGTCACATTGTTCACCACGTTTGCCATCCTCCTCCTCTTAAGCCGCCGTCTCCGCCGCCGCAAATATAATCTACCACCAGGCCCAAAACCATGGCCCATTATAGGAAACTTCAACCTTATTGGATCCCTCCCACACCAATCCCTCCATGGGCTCACTCAGAAATATGGGCCCATCATGCATCTATGGTTCGGCTCCAAACGCGTTGTCGTGGGTTCAAATGTAGAAATAGCAAAAGCCTTTCTCAAAACTCACGACGCTGCGTTAGCTGGCCGACCCAAATTTTCGGCCGGCAAATACACAACTTATAACTACTCCGACATAACTTGGTCTCAATATGGTCCGTATTGGCGCCAAGCTCGGAGAATGTGTTTATTAGAATTGTTTAGTGCAAAACGTCTTGAGTCTTATGAGTACATAAGAAAACAAGAGTTACATGTTTTTTTGCATGAACTTTTCAATTCTAGAAACAAAACAATTTTGTTGAAAGACCATCTTTCAACTTTGAGTTTAAATGTTATAAGTAGAATGGTTTTAGGAAAGAAATATCTAGAGAAAGTTGAAAATTCTATTATTTCTCCGGATGAGTTTAAGAAGATGTTGGATGAGTTGTTTTTGCTTAATGGGATTCTTAATATTGGAGATTTTATTCCTTGGATTCATTTCTTGGATTTTCAAGGGTATGTGAAGAGGATGAAGGTTTTGAGTAAAAAGTTTGATGGGTTTATGGAACATGTTTTGGAGGAACATATTGAAAGAAGGAAAGGTGTTAAGGATTATGTTGCTAAGGATATGGTGGATGTTCTTTTGCAACTTGCTGAGGATCCTGATCTTGAAGTAAAACTTGAGAGACATGGAGTTAAAGCTTTTACTCAGGTATATAATTATTAATATTTTTTTAAATTTTTTTATTTATTTGTGAGTAATTACGTTTATGACCAATGTTGCTTGTTCCTTTGTTAGTTTATGGAGTTTTTTATTTATTGATATGATGTGATGCGGACATTCAAACTTTTACTTGTTTTGAGTCCCATCTTTCAAAAAGATAAAATGGATGTATGTGAAAGTTGTGGTGGGTCTTGGTTTTTTTTTGTGTGGGGGTTATAATATGACTTTCAAATATATATATATATATATATATATATATATATATATATATATATATATATATATATATATATATATATATATATATATATATATATATATATATATATATATATATATATATATATATATATATATATATATCATTTTTCAATATAAATTTAAAATTATTCAATATATGGTTTTATCTGTTATATATATATATTCCTTAGGACTTGATAGCGGGAGGGACAGAGAGCTCAGCAGTGACAGTAGAATGGGCAATCTCAGAGCTAATAAGAAAACCAGAAATCTTCAAGAAAGCAACAGAGGAGCTAGATCGAGTAATAGGAAGAGAAAGATGGGTTGAAGAGAAAGACATTGTCAATCTACCTTATGTTTACGCAATTGCTAAAGAAACAATGAGACTACATCCAGTGGCACCAATGTTAGTACCAAGAGAAGCTAGAGAAGATTGCAATGTTGATGGATATGATATTCCAAAAGGGTCTTTGATTCTTGTTAATACTTGGACAATTGCAAGAGATTCTAATGTTTGGGATAATCCAAATGAGTTTATGCCAGAGAGGTTTCTTGGTAACGATATAGATGTGAAAGGACATGATTATGAGTTGTTGCCATTTGGTGCTGGTAGAAGAATGTGTCCTGGCTACCCTCTTGGTATTAAGGTTATTCAATCAAGTTTGGCTAATTTGTTGCATGGATTTAATTGGAGATTGAGTGATAATGTGAGAAAAGAGGATTTGAATATGGATGAGATTTTTGGGCTTTCTACACCTAAGAAGATACCATTAGAAGTTGTTTTGGAGCCTAGACTTGATGATCATCTTTACTCACTTTGATTGCTTAGGCTTTGGTTTTAATAAGATTGGGAAAATAATGGAATTTATGTGAGATAAAAAGTAAGTGTGATGTCACGATTAAAAAAAATTGTATTTGATAATTTGAGTTTAGCAATGAGTGTAGTATTATAATCCTTTGTAACTCTAGAGTTTTGTAATACCAAATTAAAGCATATTATGTTATCTTTTTCTTAAGGTTAATCTTGACAAAGTTTGGTTTTTTAATAATTATAATTGATTTTGGGTCTAAAATTGATTTTAATTGAAATTTGTTGTTCAACTAATGTAAATGTATTCTAATATAGTGGAGGAGTTTTGACATTCTTCCTAACATTGAGGAAGTTTTTTGATTTTATCATAGTCCTGCCTGACTCGAAAGTTTAGACTTAGGATATCAGACTTGTTCCTTCCAGCAATGAAGCCATTTTACAAAGATGGTTAGATTCGGGTCATCATCGATATAAAAATTAGTCTCTTCCTAGTTGTTTGGTTGATTTAGAGAGGAGAGTATATGCACACACTTTGATGCCTAAATCAATGACTATTAAATATAAGATGTATACAATTTTAAGAAATTTTTATGCGTACCTTGATTTGACGCATATGGTCATTTTAATAGAGGTCTTATTAGAGTTTCTGTTAGCCCTTATCCCTTAACTCCACTATAATGGAGAGAGGACTTATTGAAAGGTTATGCTGACTCCTTAAGAAAGATACTCTAGTAGGCAAAATAAGGTAGACTCTATAAAAAATGTCAAATCACTCACACGAAATACTCTAGTGTTTCAGTTCCCAAGAATTATAATAATGGTACCTTCGAAAAGGTGTTTGAAGTTTGAGGTGATAAAGGCGTGATCCCTAAGAAAACAAAACGTTTTCTTTTGCTCTTCCAAGTATAAATTCGAGAGCGATCGACAACCGAGGTAAATACAACAAACCATTGCCTTGCTGAGCATAGGAAGGGTCTTAGGGGGAAACTATTCTTGGTCGGCCATAGCGACCCCGACAACCACTCTAAAGGAATGATAATCCTTCTAGAATCTTCCCAGCACATGAGGATTATCCTACATATAATCACATAGTATATAAACCTCTTATGCATCCAAGGGCTCCCTGTGATTCACGTATGAGAAGTAGGAAGTTGTTATTTCCTCTTTAATATATATATATATATATATATATATATATATATATATATATATATATATATATATATATATATATATATATATATATATATATATATATATATATATATATATATATATATATATATATATATATATATATATATATATATATATATATATATATATATATATATATATATATATATATATATATATATATATATATATATATATATATATATATATATATATATATATATATATATATATATATATATATATATATATATATATATATATATATATATATATATATATATATTTCCATTCATTATTTTTTCTCACGTACTGTCGTTGGTGTTGGAGTGCGAACCTTACAGGTCATCCCCATCTCCATTGCACCAAAAGCTCAGATCCCCCTTCACTTTCAATCCTCACTCTATTTTTGATTCTAGAACTGAACATCTAGTATAAAAGCATATATCTTATACTGATTTTAAAAAAAAATCCAGTATTAATTGTCAAAAAAAACTATTTAATGATATTATGGTAAAAGTCTTATCAACGGAGGTGCCATATAAAATAAATAGGGAGCCAGATGAATTCTCGAGTAGTAGAAATCATATTATCTTTTAGGAAAAATACTTTTTTTGACCCATTAACTATACCCTTGGTTTCATATTGGCCCCTTAATTTTTTTTCGTGTCAAATTGGTCCCTTAACTTTTAAAATGTGTCATGTTAGTCCATTTCGACTAATTAGCGATGAAAATTTTCAAAAAATTATTCACTAAATTCGTCGCTACAGTACCAAAAGGATTATCATGACACATTTTAAGAGTTAAAGGATCAATCTGATACGAAAAAACTTAAGGGATCAATTTAAACCCAAAGATATAGTTAAGGGAACAAAAATGGTATTTTTCCTATCTTTTACATAAAACTTGCTCATGCCCGGAACTCCCTATTGGAGTTATTTTACTATATTACCTTGCATATTAAAAAATCATTTCACATTTCAACGGTAATATTTCGAAATTTTTTGAAAGATGTGCGAGATTTTTCGAGCCAACTACTTAAAGTTTACAAGTAAGTTGATATTTTACTGTTAATTTATTTTTTATACCATATTTTCCTTTAAAAACATGCATTTTTACTAGCATTTTTGAAATTTCCTGTAGAACTCATATTTCTCATGCAGTTTTATGAATACTTTGAAAAATCTGGTTAAACAACATGCATTTTTACCTAATATTTAAAAATTTTCAGTAACAATGCATATAAGCATACTAAGTATTTCAAAATATCTGGTAGAAGAAAATGTTGAGTTGCTAACCGAATTTTTCAAAAAAAATCATAAAATTCATGTTGATTTCTGGATTTTTAAAAAATGCGGTAGTTCATATATATATTTTTGGTAGTGAGGACTAGAGAAAAGGACGATACAATTGCTTCTAGGCAGGTTGACAGAGCTGCAAATAGGCCCTGTGCGAGGATAGATGGCATCGAAGATTCACATATATGGGCGGGGAGAGTAACCCCGACTGGTTCTCATAGGCGAAGGATGCATGGGCATTCATGTGCATCCCACACTATCTTGCGTAGAAGAGGTAGAGTTGATGGACTAGGGTGCTCACTTTCGCCTATTTTGGCTTTGAGAGAGGTATACGAAGCTAGTGGGGCAGTTTATGTATGAGACAACTGCTAGGGTATACATCTAACATGTTGTTGGATGTATTATCTTAGAGGATAAGTCTCATGTATATATTGATGTGAGGCACATGTCTTTGTTTACCTATCTTAACCATGTCAGTTGAGCATGAGGGTGTGATGCATTGATTGTACTATATTTTGCACTTGAAGAGGCGTATGTCTTTGAGATTAGGCAACTTGTTGGTCATATGAGTCTATTTCAAGTAAACAAATTTATTTTGTCTTATTAATTTAGTTCTTAATTATGACATTTGTTAATTTTCCTATGTTCTTGTGCAGTGTTGGTACGACAAACAATATAAAACAAGTTGAGAACATGTGTAATATTAAGTTCATAACTAGGAAAAATGAATGGTAAGAATGCATAAAGAAAATGTTTTTATATTATTGCACTCTAATATGAGCTCTACGTCAAATAAGCGACGATAGTAAGTTATGTCTAGCATCTTGAACTTCTTGTTGATTATCCATCTTGGTATGATATATATGTTCCCCTATTGATTTTTTAAAATTTTGACTTGTTTTATAAGTTATCTCATCCATTTAATAATCGGTTTAATATAAAACTTGTTGAACCCTTGAATATGAAGTTTTATTTTGCTACTTTTTCTTGCGATATTTCTGAGATTTCTTTATTTATAATGTGAATATAGTATTTGGTATTTTAAGGTTTGGTCTATAAAATGGAGATTCAAAAGTGTTTGTGGGGTTGAATGAAGAAGACATTGTTAATTTGATTGAAAGAGAAAAAGTATAAATAATTAATTATAATGTTAAATATTTAAAAATTAATATTATTTTAAAAGTTTATTTTTTAAGAAAGAGAAATAATTGATATTTTATAGACTGTTTACTAAAATTATAGAAATAGATATAACATATTGTATGTGTTTCAAAATAAGTGTTAATTATATTTAATAAACAAAATTTGTCTCATAATGTTAGTTTTTATCTTTTAATTTTATTTTCAATTAATTTATGTTCGTCTTTCTTAATTCATCAACATATCACTTTGTATTTATAATTGATAATATGATAAAATTTACAATTTATGTCAAAGGATGTATGTATTAATAATAATTGTCAAGTATAATTTGATAAAACTATTTGTCACTTTGTTTATATTGGGCTAAACATAATTTAGAGATTAACTGTGTTACGCAATTCTAATTTTGCTTGATAGAATTTTGTGTATTTTTGGAGTTTAGTATCTTTTGTAAACTCTACTAATTGTTTTATAATTTTGTAGTACTTAAAAGTAGTTATGTTTTCTAAATAGTAATCTACTAGTTTTAGATTTTCTACATATTGCTTTATATAATGTCATGTCGTCTATAAAACTGTAAGCAAAGCTATTTCAATTAGACTTAAGGGTATTATGTCAACGATCATGTTACCAAAACAAAACAATCTAGATATGTCTTTCAACATTATATAATTAACAAAAAAGTTGTTCTGAAATAGATTTTTTTTTCTTTTTCAAATTTATCACTTATCTTTAAATAAATTTGAATTAAATATCTTAAAGTGAAAAAAAGTCAAAATTAATGAAATACATATACAAATAATATCCATATATAAATATTTAAAGGTCTAATATGATAAGTTCACTTATTATATTTTTTATATCAAATATATATATATATATTTTTTAAAAGTGTATTGTTGAATTTTATTTTATGATGATGCTGATCTAGGATAAATTTTTTCAATTGTGAACTAAGATCTGATGGTAATTCTCTTAAAGGTCTTGACGTTCTCTGACATCAATTTAGTGGTGCGACAGTACCTGCAAATACTCTAATATCTAAGTTAGTGATAAATGAAAGTGAAAAGTATTTATGGTTAGAGTAGTTTATACCTAAATATAAGGCCTTTGTTAGGCTTTTAAAATAAGACTTGGGTTTGTAGAACCTTCTTTGAGAGCACATGTCTTAGGGGGTAGATACTCGCATATTGTAATATGCCTTGATTTGACAACAAACTCGTTTTAGGAAACATTTGAGCCTTTCACTTTGCGGTCGTCCCCTTTGTAGAGCTTTCATGAATTGAGTGTTGGCCTAGTCTAAAATAGTAGCCTTAAGCCACAACCAAGGTAGTTAGGACATGGTTTGTCAGCTTACCTTGTTCTTTTGCACGCGTCTCAACTTCATACTCTCGAAATTGAATTTGTATGTGGATAATTTACTTTATAGTCCATCCTAGCCTTTTTTGGCATTTCAACTTCTTTACTTTTTCTCTATCAGAATGTGATAGGACTTTAATAGTCTTTGTCACCTTATCTTTATGCCATGTGAGACCTAACATTCCGCGGGTGATGACATATGAAAAAAGCATGTCATAACCACAGTGC
Source organism: Lathyrus sativus (assembly GCA_963859935.3). Taxonomy (NCBI): domain Eukaryota; kingdom Viridiplantae; phylum Streptophyta; class Magnoliopsida; order Fabales; family Fabaceae; genus Lathyrus; species Lathyrus sativus. The sequence goes on along the minus strand of OZ012738.1, from coordinate 20,332,127 downwards.
GTAAACCATAACTGTCATTGTAGCTTTATGGTGTAATCCTTAATGACGTGGCGTCCAGTCATAGGTGAGTGTGCGGTCTGGAGAATCCTATGATTGTCATCCATTAAATTTCTTTTCTATTCACCTCTTTGATTTAGTATAGACTTTATAAATAGGGATTATTTATTTCTTTTTATTCTTCTCATTTACTAGCTCAAAGTCACCTTTGTTATGCGTTTTCTTCTTTCTCTCCAAGTAAATCTTTGTTACTCATATGATCTTATTTTTCACAAAAGCTCCTTATTTTTCCTCATGCATCTCCATTATCATCTTTATTTGGTGTGTACTTCTTGATTTCTCCATTATTAATTATGTTCTTTTACTTCTTCCTTATTATGAATTGCACTGGCACAAAATTATCAAATTATGGCACTGCCACACTAGCAGAAATAACGCCTTATGAATTACTCCATTCTCTTCTATCTCCCCATTATTGGTTGATCAAAGGGGGATATATCAAAAACTTTATTGATTTCCTTTAAGGGGATTTTAATGCTCGAAAACTTATCGTATTCGACCATTTCGTTCAAAGAGAAAGACTAGGTAAACATGGCTCCCTTCCTCAAACTCACTCTATCTATTTGTATGTACATATAAGATGGATACAACGATGAGATACCCTACTTCACTACTGCTGGTCAATTAGACCATGCTTGAAATATTTCCATGGGTTTATGTTTCTTACCTAGGTACTTTTTTATTTTATTTTTTACATTTCAACCCATGGAAACCATGATCTTATGAAATAGCTAGAAATCTAGGTTGGCCTTTTGATGATTGGAACTTTGAAGCTTCGTCCACTTCTAACCAAGTTTGCTCTAACTACATTCATTCTTCCTTCTGATGAAACAGTGGATTGGTACTTTAATGTATCACACCCTCTCATCATCCCACTTGTTGAACATGAATATGATGTTGGACCTTCCGATGCTAGGGGAACTTCTGATGACTTGCCACCGCCTCCACCTAGTGTGATTGACAAGCACCATATGTAGATGATAACAGTGATTATAGATAACCTCATAGGGTTGGTAAATCCAAATGGTGACATTTATAGTTTAACATAGTAGATAACATACATAGCCTGTGGGGGACATGTGTAGATTTTATTATTTTTGTATTATTCGTATATTATTGACATTTTAACAGAACAATTTATTAGGTAACACTTTATTGCTATCATTATTGCGAGGTTAACATCACTTATCACATGACAATTCACATAACTCAAAACAAACAATTACACAACTTAACAAAACAATAATAAATAACAAAACTTAGACACTAGATGATTTCAGATATTTCAACATCTTTATTATATCGTCGACAGATCTAGTAATTATCGCATCAAACTCGACCAGTCCCTTTATTTTCCTAAGGTGATATGTTCTTCACATAACCTTCAAATCTTCATCAGTCTTCAGCTCAATGTTGTTGTATTTCACATTTCCTTCTGTATCGATTCATGGTGCATGAAACTCGATCTTACCCACCTTTCTGTTCTTGATGTGGGACAACATATTATCCAATTTGGATCTCAAAATAGCTAGACTTGCTGTGTCCTATGGGAGCTGAAAGTACAGGAGGTTTCACACAGTTGAAGAACATAGTGTCCATATACGGATATTGAGACATTCTAAATTTTTTTTTAACAATATATGATCTTTACTTACACAAATTTGAAGTCATTATGGACCACCTATAACAACCAGTGCAATCACAACCGTATAAAATTGTTGAAAAAATCTCAACCATGAAAATTTATACTATTGGATATTTCACAGCCCTACTAAATATTTGATAAATACATGCGTTTTTTTAATAAAAAAAAGAGGCGATTTTAAACTAATGGAATTTTTCAGCAATTTAGAAAAAATTTAGTAATCCATGTCTTTTTTTTAATAAAAAAACGGGTATATTTTTCCATGCGCTGTTCTTTAATAAAAATTGCCTATTGAATTTTTTTTCTTTCTAAATTTTTTATTTACCTATCAAAATTTTAACAGTGGGATTTTAGGTATTATTGAAAATTGAGAGGGTGTCAAATATATTCAGAGGTGACAGATTAAAATCTCATAATTTTAACATATAATTATAGGGCTGAGTCTAGGTTATGTGTCAGAGTCTATGGATATTATTCTAAAATTTAAGTGGATTTTTTTTCAATACCTCTATGTGTTTTTTTAAATTCTAGTTATTCCAATCAAATTTTATATTTTATAGCATGTTTTAAACGCTTTAATTTGAATTTCTCTTTTATGTGTACTATTATATTGATCAAATTTTGAATATTTTTTAAATGTTTATTTTTAATTTTAAAATCTAAATATTCTTATATGTTTTTTTTAAAATATTTTATAATTAAAACGTGTAAAAAAGTTAAATTTTAAATTCAAACACTTAAAAATATATTTTAAATTTAAAAATATAAGCTGAATATTTTTAAAAATTCAAGTAGTGTTTGATACTTTGATAGGTGTAACGATAATTTATTTTACAAAATTTAATAAAAAAACGCTTTATTGGCTAACTCGCTCTAGATAAGAGATTTTAAATCTGCACCCCCTCAAAACTTTGGCTTTGCACCACACCACTTTTAACACTTGGCTTTGCACCACAGCCACGTCTTGGCTAACTTAACTTTGTAACATACAATTTTACAAAATACAACGGGCTAGATTGGAACTTTGTCACACTTAAATATTTAAAATAAAAAATATGTAGATACATATTTACAAGTTATAACTCATACAAAATATACAAAAATTTATATAAAAATTGAAATCTTTATCTCTTTATACAAATATAATAATTATTATAAAAGTTATTATTTTAAATAGGGCTCCGCCGTTGCCTTTTAGAAACTAACCCTCAAATAAAAAATAACATTGTTTATATTAGATTTATCATTTTAAAATAAAAACATAACACAAGGCACATAATTTATTTTCTTGATGATTTAATACTGTGTTTAGTACATTTTAAAATAGAAGTGACAAAACGGATTGTTTGCTCCACTCTGTTTTAGATCTAAAAAAAAAAAATAGAGCGAACAAGTTAACTAAGTAAAATTGAATTTAAAAATCTAATTTGTTTTGTCAAAGTGGTGGATTGGAGAGCGTCAGGTTTGTCCATTTATTTTTTATTTTTTATTTATTTTTAATAAACTAATAAGTTTATTTTTATGTTTTTAGTTTTTTGACTTATTTTTTATAAAATGACTTTAACAAATTTTATTTTAAAAAAATATTATATATATTCACAAATAAATGTATAAAATAAAATCATTAACAAGTATTCTAAAACTATAGTTCAAGTATTAGCCTTTAAACAACTAAAATAAATATTTTAAATGTTTGATAACTAGGTTGGTGCGATAGGAAAACAACCCGTCCCTTTTTTTGACAGACTTAAGACATGACTGACTTATAGCGGAATATAATGAGCGGATAGACGACATAAAATTTCAACACAACGCGTTATTTTTTGGTAGGTGCACGGGCCGGCCCGACGAGTCACGGTCGATTTTACCACCCCTACTATAAGACTTTTGATCATTTTAAAAGTAAATATTTATGACTAAATTAAATATCATCATATTATTTCTTTATTCAACTTTTTTAATTTATTTTTTGGTGCAAAATTTAAAATCCTACACTCCTAATTAAGGCCACTTGAACCATGGTCCGTTAAATAAATAAAAATTGCAATTGAAATATTATAAAAACGAGTATCACTCTCATTCTCTCGCACTCTCTCGTTCTCTCGCACTCTCAATTTTATTCGAATGACAATTTCACTTAAAAAAAAGTTTATTAAAAAAAAATAATAAGTAAGCCTTGACATTGCACTGTTAATTAATATAAATTTATAGATTTATTATATTATATTATTAATTTAAAATTTATCGTGATTGATTGACTGAGTAAAATTATTTTATACTGTCAGTGTATATCAATTAAATTAAAAAAATATATATCTAAATGATCGAATTTTTATTTATTTTTTTGAAACATTTAAAATTTATTTCTTTTTATGAAAACTAATATAAAACCATAATTTTAAAAAATAAACTATTTGACTTATGCAAGTTTTTTTTTCTTCAAAAGTCCAAACAACTAAAATAGTAATTGGATTTATCAAAAGTCTGATAATGTTAATTTTTTATTTTAAGAATAATTTTAAGTTATGTAAATCTACATGAAATATCCGATTTTTAAAACAATTGATAACGCCCTACAATTCATAAGGAATTTGATATTATAAACTTTGTATTTTTTAATAATGGCAAACAAAATAATCTATTTTTTTCTTCAAAAAAATTAATATAACCTATATTGTTTTTCAAAAATTGTATACAATTATAGATATTTTTAAATTTTATACTTTTATATCGAATATTTGAAAAAAAAAGCAGATGTGAAGTTTTAAAATTTTATGGCTTTGAACCTAATTTTTTGAAAACACATTAATTTTTTAAAATTTAGTTTTATATTAGATTTTTGAAAAAATCGGTGTAAAATATAAACAATTATTATTATTTTTAATATTTCTTTTAGTGAACAAAATAAACATTCTAGTGCCAGGTTATAAGATAGTGATATTGTAATTCGAAAACTTGTTTTATTTGAGAGAATGCCTTTACATATATAGAGTAAAAGTATATGTCTATCAAAGAGAATAATTGATGCAAATAAATACAATAATAATTATAATTAATAAATAAAATTAATAAATGTTGGAAATATGCATATGTGGTACAAGTTGTGATTGCAATATATTAGGAATCCTTGTGATTTGGTTGTGGTGCAATACACCCCCTTAAGATGAAGGAACTGTCAATGACCTTCATCTTGCTCCTAAGTTCTTGAAATTGTGGTATTGGTAATGACTTTCTGAGAAGGTCGACAATTTGATCCTTAGTTGACACATGACTAATTGAAATGTTTTTGGCCTGAACTTGTTCTCGAACAAAATGATAGTTCATCGATATATGTTTAATTCTTGAACGTAGAATTGGATTAGAACAAACATATGTGGCTCCAACATTAACACATAAAAGCTTAGGTGGTTGAGATATCGTAATGCGCAATTCTAAATAAGGTTGGTGAGCCATATGATTTCATTGGTAGCCATAGCTATCGCACAATATTTTGCTTCTGTGGATGAGCGAGCTACCGTCTGTTGCTTCCTGGAGAGCCATGAGATAAGATTACCACAAAAAAAAAATCTAAGGTACGCAAACGTGGACTTGTGATCATCGAGATTTCCACCCTAATCAACATCACTGTAGGCGACAAGTTGAAGGGAATGTGGTTTCTTAAGCATGATACCAAAATTAATGGTGGATTTGAGGCATCTAAGTAACCTTTTAAGGCGCTGGAAGTGGAGGGTGGTAGGTTTGTGCATGAACTGAGAGAGTTTGTTGACAGCAAATAAGACATCAGGTTGTGTGAGGTTAAGTATTTCAAAGCTCCTATGATTTTCCTGTATTGAATGGAATCAGTGGTGGGGCTTCCATTATGCAGTGTGAGCATTACAGTGGAAGAAATAAGTGAGCGTGATGGTTTAGCATCAACCATGTTAAATTTTTCCAAAATGTCACGTATATACACTACAAGAAACATTGCGTTTTTCGACATGATTTTCACGTCACTAATCCAAAAAATACTTCACTAAACAACATTTGCGACGTGGGTAAAGCACGTCGGAAAAGCAATGGTGGGAACATTTTCCCACGTGAAAAACACGTCACTAAGTTGTGACATGAGATTCACGTCGCAAATAACTAAATTAATAGAAAACATTCTCACGTGAATATCACGTCACTAATTAGTGACTTGGTTTTCACATGGAAAATCACCTTTCCCAAGATGACTTTTGCACGTTATATCTGGCTCCAATGAAAATATTCTCATGGGTTTCCCACGTCACTAATTAGTGACGTGGTTTGCATGCCACACCTGAAAATATGTTTTATATTAGTGACATGGTTTACAATTCACTATAAAATTTAATAATTAAAAAAAATAAATATGAACTGAAAACAACGAATTAACAAATAATAAAATAAAAAATTAAAATAATTTTCATTATATGCTTACTAAAATATAATACATATTCTAAAATATAATATATAATTTGTTTACTAAAAATAACACATTTAAAATATAACATATATTCATTATTTTTATTAATCTGTTTTTTCTAAAATAATATATATTTTGTTTACTAAAATATAATAAGTATTCTATAATATAATATTCTATAATATAATATATAATTTGTTTACAAAAAATAACACATTAAAAATATAATACATATTCATTATTTTTTAATAAAAATATTTTTCAAAAAATAACACATTTAAAATATAATACATATTCATTATGTTTTTAAAAAAATACATTTTAATTTTTTCTATTTACAATTTTGTTTACTAAAAATATTTTTAAAAATTCTACTTTTTTTAATATAATATATGTTCTATTTTTAAACATTAAATACATATTTAAATACAACATTACATATTTTGTTTCTAATATATATTCTATTACATATTTTTCTAATATATATTCTGTTTTTAATTCTAAAAAAATATATTTTGTTTTTAATATAATATATCTTCTAATATTTTTAATTTTATCTTTCAACAACAACAACAATACATATTTACATACACTAACAACAACAAATCTAAATTTTTATAATCAATAACCAAACATTTCATATATCACTATAAATCTGAAAAATAAATAAATTTAATTGCGTAAACACCTCAATGGAGCAAATTTCTAAAGCTTCAATTGAGCAAGTTCTTAATCTTAGATCTGAAGAAAAAAAAACAATAACTAATAATAAGAAAAAATTAAAATAAACTGTACAATAAAAACAAAAACAAGGAAAATATCATTTACCTCAAATTTTTTGTGTAGTTTTCGTTCAAAAATGGAGGAGTAACAGGCAGAAGGAGAAGGAGGAAAGGAAAGGAAAAAAAGAAGGAAAAGGAAGAAGAAAGGAGGATGCGTGAAATTTTTTTGGGTTTTTAATATATAGCCACACTTGCGACGTGGTAGACACGTGGAAACGTACCCACGTGAAAACTACGTCGGAACCCATTAAAGGCTTGCTCATTTGCGACGTGAATGCCCCATGAGAAAGTTGCCACGTGAGATACACGTCGGAACTTTCCCAACATTTAATATATTAATGTTGCATTATTAAAGGCCAAAGCAACTGTAAAAAATAAAATTTAAAACATTTATGTGTCCCATTTGCGACGTGGGATTCACATGGGAACACTGTCACAGTCAATTTCATCATTAATGTTTCTGAAAAGTAAAATTAAAACTTGACCACCTTTATTATTTATAAAATTGCGACGTGTATCCCATGTGGGTAGTTTGTGACATGTTCCCCACGTAGCAAATACAAAGACTTTTTTGAATTTTTTGTTCTCATGTGTTTAACACGCCACAACTTAATTTTTGAAAAATTCAAATTTCCCTCCCTCTTAAAATTCAAATTTTTCGTTGCAGATTTTAGGTTTAGAGGATATATTAATTAAATATTGTAGTGACGTGGTTTACACGTCACAACCTAATTTTTTTCCACGTGTTTACCACGTCACTAAATCACTAGGAAAAATCAAAGTTTTCTTGTAGTGATACTTGCGTCGTGAAAGGAACATTTCAACACCTTTAGGGATTAACTCAACTCCTATAAAGTTGTTAGGGGTATCCATATTTTTGAGAGACAACCAATGGGACATGGAGTTGATAAAAGGAGTGAGAAACTTTGTTTCATTACCGGTGAGTAAAAGATCATCAATATAAACTAAGAAATAAGCAATGGTTGTACCTTTGTAATATATAAACAATGACATATCATTCTTACTCATATGAAACCTATTAGTAGTTATAAAGGTTTTGAGAGCATCATGTCATGCCCGTGGTGCTTGACGTAAACCATATATGGCTATGTGAAGTTTACAAACATGACGGGGGTTGTTGAGCATCTTTCAAACTGGGTTGCTGATCCGTGTAAACATCCTCATCTAGAGTGCCATGGAGGAAAACATTTTTCACAGATGGTTGTTGTATACTCCATTGATATCCAAGTGCAATGGTGAGAATGATTTTAACTGTTTGTGGCCAAATAACAGGTGCAAATGTCTCTTTAACATCTATTCTTGGACATTGTGTGTATCCTTTTGCAACTAAGTGGACTTTATATCTAGAGATAGTTTCATCTGGATGACTTTTGATGCGAAAAGAATTCGACAAAATGTCTATGGCATTTTTCAATTGTTGCATGATGTGCAGGTGTATGTGGTGGTATGGTATAATGAGATATGCCATTAGTTGAGAGAAATTGTTTTAAGTTTAATTTATTCACCACCATTGTCTGAATAAAGTGTAATGATTGGTAAATTAAAAAAACTTTTCATCAATTGCTTTGAGTTGTGGAAAAATAACAGAGACATCATATTTATTTTTCATTGGATATAACCAAATATATTTAGAGAAATTATCTACAAATATTAAGTAATATAAGTAGCCATATAAGGATCTAATAGGAGTAGGGGCCTCATACATCACTGTAAATAAGTTCTAGTGATATATTGCTTATAATACTAGAAGAAGTAAAAGGAAGATTATGGCTTCTGGAACTTTCACAAGAGGTACATGTTAATGAATTTGTCAATTTTATTTAATGAAGGAAATTAAGATGCCTCATTATTCTTTCACTAGGATGGTCAAGAATATGGTGCCATGGTGGATAGGATGATAAGTTGGTGACTAAGGTTGTGGGATTATTTATGGAGTGAGGTAGATGGTAGAGTCCATGGATATGAAGTCCTTTGAGGAGAGGCTCCCTTGTGTTCAAATCCTTCACCAAAAAATAATCAGAATCAAATTCAATGGAAATAGGGTTAGTTTGACACAATGATGGTACAAATAACATTTTTTAAAATATTTGGAACATAAAGCACTTGTGGTAAGTATAGGTTTTTATTTTTTTGGGGTAATACAAGTTTACATGTGTGAGGAATTGGAAAAGTGTTATCGTATCCTATTGTGATGTAATCATTTCCCTGGTAAGGGTTAGTGAGATGGAGCTGATCCATATCATCGGTGACATGATGAGTGTCCCAGTAGTTAATGATCTAATTTTGATCAATTTGAGATGGTGTATAACGAGCATGATGAGAAGCTAGTAGGCGGTTGGGGTAACTAAAAGGATAACCATGAAGCTTATAATACACCTTGGTCATGTGGTCTGCCTTATCACAATATTGACAAGTGACACTCTTTAGGGGTTATGGAGATTGGTTAGTGTTTGAGAGATAGTTAGATTTGTTTGGTGGATAGGCACATTTGGTAAAGTTTAGTTTGCCTTTAAATTTTGTACAAGATGAGGTAACGTGAGGAGTGACAACATCACGTGTGAGGTGGATAACATAATCTTGAGGAAGATCATGAAGTTCTTCAAACCCAATGATATTTTCACGAGTACAATGAGCACTAGATATTTATTTGTACTTCGGAACAAGGTCGTTGAGTGTATGGATAATGAGATCAATATCATATCATCTAGTGGTGAAATAATGATAACAAGTTTATCTTAAAGTGACTTAATACTGTGTAGGTATTCTGTGACAGATTTGGAGCCTTTTTTGTATCTTGTGAGTCACTCCTTAAGTTGCATGATTTGTACTTGCGTTTTCCTAGAAAATGTTTTGTTGAGTATGTCTCATGCTTGTTTTGAGTTTTTTTTGCACTGCCATACATAGTGACAACATTTTGATTCATAGAGGAGAGAATGACATGAAGTATGAGTAAATCTTGCCTTGTCCAATACTCATAGACACCATGTGTTTTGTACCCATAATGCACTAACTTTTACAGATGCAGAAAATCAGAAGATCAAAAGCGACAATAACCGCTATAATGGAAAGAGGACTTATTGAAAGGTTATGATGACTCCTTAAAAAACATACTCTGCCAGGAAAAATAAGGTAGACTCTATCAAATACCTCAAATCACTCACACATAATACTCTAGTGTTTCAGTTCACAAGAGTTATAATAATGCTACCTTCGAAAAGGTGTTTGAAGTATGAGGCGATAAAGATGTGATCCCTAAGAAATCGAAAAAATTTCTTTGCTCTTCCAAATTTAAATGCGAGAGCGATCAACAGCCGAGGTAAATACAACAAACCATTGTCTTGCTGAGCATAGGAAGGGTCTTAGGGTGAAACTATTATGGGTCGGCCATAGTTACCCCGACAACCACTCTAAAGGAATGATAATCCTTCTAGAATCGTCCTAGTACATGAGGGTTATCCTACATATAGTCACATAGTATCTAAACTTTTTATGCATCCAAGGGCACTCTGTGATTCACGTCTGAGGAATAAGAAGACATCAAATTCAGGTACTCATTTTCAAACTCAATTTTCATTCACTCTTTTTCCTCACATACTATCCGTTAGACGATGTTAATGATCTAGAAGGGAGGTTGAATAGATCTCTATTTTTTTTATAAAAATCGGTGCTTAAAAATTGTTTCAAAAAGTTACGAAAGCGACCATAGATTTTAATCGTCTAAGCGAACCGTTATTAGTAAGATTGAATATGCGTAGCCAAATGAACTAAATTCAATGATAAAACAGGTCAATATGTTGCCAGTTAATCAACACAAACAATGATCACTTTGTATCAACCAGTTTCCAATGAATTATAAAATGTAACAATTAAGTTGACAAATTCACAAACAATTTGTGTGCGATCAACTCGTCGAACACTTGGTGTGCAAAACACCACAAGTTGAATTTCCAATGAAATGACAGTGCATAATATTTCACTATTACAATCCAAGTGATTGTAATGAATTTTCAAAAATGATTTTCAGCATTACACAACAGTGTAAATTTATTGAACAATTGATATCAAAAAATGTAATCAACACAAAATAAAGAGATAAAGTAAGAGAGAACAACACCAGATTTGTTTAGGCAGTTCCCCTTTTCGTCCTTGCTTCGGGTACGTCTGCCCCCAATTCTAAAACTAGAATTGACATATTTATTATCAAGTTGTAAAGTTTATACAAGAGAAGAAATAGTCACCACACACTCAAGCCTAATTGTTGAATTATTCCCTTATTTCCCCTTGATTCAAGTCGAATCAAGTGCATAAAATGTTTCGAACAAACCTCCAGTTACTGCTACTTGTTTGAATGAACCCACTGTTCTTCAAACCTTTCGCTCGACCGATTTCGATCGTAAGACGTTCGACCCCAAATCTTTCTACACAATCCTCCATTTACCGCTACTTGTTTGAATGAATCCACTGTTCTTCAAACCTTTCACTCGGCTAAATCTGTGAAGAAAACATTTGTGCAAACCCCCCTCCCCAAATCCTCAAGATCTTAGAGGACAAAACCCCAAAGATTTTATTTAACAAAAACCCATTGAATTCTCAACCCAAACTAGATACACAAATCCTACGTTTGAATGTTATCACCTCGATAATGCACAAGATCAACAAAAATGATTATGTGTAATTGTTAAAGAATTCAAGTGTGAGAATGAAGATGATGAGCAAAAATCAGTGTATATCTTTCACTTTTCTTGTTCTATTTTGTATAATAATGAGACAAAATGAATATATACGATGCCAAGACCCAATAACTGAAATAACAACATTTTGAAACATAACAGATCAGAAAAATTGATTTACATCAGTGAGAGGTCGACCAAATCCCTATGTGGGTCAACCTGAACGTACCCGAATCCAAAACTACACAAAATTTCAAGCGACACGTCGACCAGAACAGGGTCATGCGTCGATGCAAGGTTACCTCACAACAGTAAATTTGTATTCCTACAGTATGAGCTGACCTATGGATCGACATGTGGAGACCCGAGAGCAATAAATTGATTAATCAACATCATGCGTCGACCTCCACTTGTCTGTGAGTTGACACAATGACTCTACAATGCCAAAAACAAATTTTTGGGTTGACCTAAGGTATCTAATATGATCAAGTGCATAAATATCATATATGTGATGCTCTTATATGCATATACACATGAACATGGAATATTTTATGCATATTAAAGAATGAATGCAATCTAAGACACGATGATACCGTCCAAAGTACAAGTACGGGATAATACTAATTTTGACATTATTAAAACAAGGACTAAGGAACCTTGCCCTCACACTATCTTGGGTGTTGGAGTACGAACCTTACAGGTCATCCCCCTCTCCACTACACTGAAAGCTCGGATCCCCCATCACTTTCAATCCTCACTACATTTCTGATTTCAGAATGGAACATCTAATATAAAAGCATATATCTTATACCGTTTTTTTTAAAATTCCAGTATTAATTGTCAAAGAAAATTATTTAATGATATTATGATAAAAGTGTTATCAACGGGGGTGCCATATAAAATTAAAAGGGTGTCAGGCGAATTCTCGAGTAGTAGAAATCATGTTATCTTTTAGGAAAAATACTCTTTTTGATCCCTTAACTATATCCTTGGTTTCATATTGGTCCCTTAATTTTTTTCGTGCCAGATTGGTCCCTTAACTCTTAAAGCGTGTCATGTTAGTCCTTTTCGACTAATTAGAGATGGAAAAATTTTAAAAAATCGGTTGCTAAATTTGTCGCTACAGTACCAAAAGGACTAACATGACACATTTTAAGAGTTAAGAGACTAATCTGACACGAAAAAAAATTAAGGGACCAATCTAAATCCAATGGTATAGTTAAGAGACCAAAAAGGGTATTTTGCATATCTTTTAGTAAAAAATCATTTCACATATCAATTGTAACATTTCAGATTTTTCCGAAAGATGTTTGAGATTTTTCGAGCCAACTACTGAATTTTTACAAGTTGATATTTTACTATTAATTTACTTTTTATACCATATTTTCCTTTAAAAACATGCATTTTCACTAGCATTTTTGAAATTTTCGATAAACAATCATATTTCTCATGTTGTTTTATCGAATATTTTGAAAAATCTGGTTAAATAACATGCATTTTTATCGAGTATTTTAAAAGTTAAGTAAAAATGCATATAAGCATACTAAATATATCAAAATATCTGGTAGAAGAAAATGTTGAGTTGCAAACCAAATTTTTCAAAAAAAATTCGGAAAGTCATGTTGATTTCTGGATTTTTAAAAAATTCGGTAGTTCATATTTGTTTGTTTTTTTTGTAGTGAGGACCAGAGGAAAGGACGATATCGTTTCTTCTAGGCAGGTTGACAGATCTGCAAAGAGGTCCTGTGCGAGGGCAAATGGCATCAAAGATTCACATATCTGGGCGGAGAGAGTAGCCCCGTCTGGTTCTTATAGGCAGAGGATGCATGGGCATTCACGTCCATCTCACACTATCCAGCGTAAAGGAGTTATAATTGATGGACTAGGGTGCTCACTTTCGCCTATCTTGGTTTTGGGAGAGGTATATGAAGCTGGTGGGGCAGTCTATGTAAGAGACAACCGCTAGGGTATACATCTTACATTTTGTTGGATGTATTATCTTAGAGGACATGTCTCATGTATATATCGATGTGATGTACATGTCTTTGTTTATCGATCTTAACCATGTCAGTTGAGCATAAGGGTGTGATGCATTGATTGTACTATATTTTTCACTTGGAGAGGCGCATGTCTTTGAGATAAGGCAACTTGCTGGTCAAATGAGTCTATTTCAGGTAAAAAAATTATTTTGTCTTATTAATTTAGTTCTTAATTATGATATTTGTTAATTTTCTTATGTTCTTATGCAATGTTAGATATACGAGCATCTCTCGTCCATTTGTGACAGATGTGTTAGTAGTCCTACCACTACTGGCTCCCCACAGGTTAAGAGATGGAAGGCCAAACATTCACACTCAGGCGGTCTTATGAAGTATAGGAAGATGATCGATGTGTTGACCTTAGACTATGCCATCTAGACCCCCTACGCAGACCATAGAGTGCACCAACAGTTTGATGACAATTCCCTTTTTCTATTTATCTTCGATGGGAGACCTTAGTGGCCAGACACTTACTTGAGATGTGTTTGTGCTAGTTTGGGTAGTTCACGACATCCGACGACCAATCCCTATTGTTCCAGCTGAAAGCATGGATAAATGGTTTATGTTTAACCTCGTCAATTGTGCATGTACTATTAGAGATCATGTTGTGGAGGTTCAATTCACTAGGCAGTGCGCATATGATTATTTAGAGTGATACCTTACTGTATCACACCATCCCATCATCGCACCTATTGAACATGTAGATGATATTGGAGCTTCCGATGCTAGGGGACCTTCTGATGACTTGTCATTGCCTCCATCTAATGTGGCTGGCAAGTAGCATTTGCAGATGATTACACCGATTACAAATAACCTCATGGGTTTGGTAAACTCGGATGATGAGGTTTATACTTTGGCAGGGTACATAAAACACATAGTCCATGGAGGACATATGTAGTTTTTATTATTTTTGTATTATTCATATATTATTGGTATATTATTGACATTTTAACGTAACAATTTGTTCCATTATTGTGAGATTAACATCACTTAACACATGAAAATTTACATAACTTAAAACAGACAGTTACATAACTTAAAAAAACAATAATAAATACCAAAACTTAGACATTACTAAATGGTTTTGGACATTTCAACATCTTGATTATATCATCGATAGATCTAGCAATTGTGACATTAAACTCGATTGGTCCTTTTGTTTGCCTACGATGATATGCTCTCCATATAACCTTCAAATCTTCATCAGTCTTCATCTCAATGTTATTGTATTTCACATTTCCTTAAGTGTCAATTTATAGTGTACGAAACTCAACTCACCCACCTTTCTATTCTCAGTGTGAGGCAACATATTATCTAATTTGGATCACAAGACTGCAAGAATGGTGGTTTCCTCAGGGAGCTAAAAATCAACAGAAGATTTCTCACCGTTGAAGAACACAATGTCCATATACGAATATTAAGACATTCTAAATTTTTTTTCCAACAACATATGATCCCTATTTATACAAGTTTGAATTCATTATGAACCACACGCAACTTTCGGTGCAATCACAGTCATACAAAATTATCGACAAAATCTTAACAATGAAGATTTAAACTACTGAATATTTCATTCCTCTACTAAATATCCAAAAAATGCATGCATATTTTTTAAAAACCGGTGATTTTAAACTAGTGGATTTTTCAACATTTAAAATTTTTTTTGGCAATCCACAATTTTTTAAAAGAAAAAACGTTATATTTATCCACACATCATTTTTTTTTTTAAAATTGGTAAAAAGGCAAACCAAACTTTAAGATTAGCCTATTGGATTCTTTTTCAATCATATCAAATTTTTTATTTATACTATTGAATTTTTCGTGCAATATTTTTAACTATAATGTAACAATGATATTTTAGACATTATAAAAATTTGAAAAGGTATCAGATATATATAGGGTGATAGGACAAAATCCCATAATTTTTACATATGATTATGGGTCAAGGTTATGTGTCGAGCCCATGGACGCCTCTCACGTGCTTTTCAATCTAAAATTATTACAGTCAAATTTTAAATTGTGAAGCGTGTTTTTTAAATGTTTTAATTTGAATTTCTCTTTTATATTATTGAAAAAACCCAAGTCTGACACTATTTAAAGATACAAACTACAAATGATTTATATAGAGTAACATCCTTCACCTTACTAATCAGTTTTGTAGGGTTGAGTTAGGTCAAACTCTAATTCTATCATCGTATCATGAGCCTATCGATTTGGGTCACCCTTCATTTATATATGCGCACCAAACCTAAAAAATACCGGGTGCAAGGGGGTGTATTGGAAAAACCAAATCTCATATATCGATAATTCGGGCCACCCACCGTTTATATCCATGCACCAAGCGTAATAGTGTTGGGAGTGAGGGGGTGTATTGGAAAAAACTAAATCCCACATTAATTTTATATATATATATATATATATATATATATATATATATATATATATATATATATATATATATATATATATATATATATATATATATATATATATATATATATATATATATATATATATATATATATATATATATATATATATATATATATATATATATATATATATATATATTGATCAAATTTTGAACTCCTTTTATATGTTTTTTTGTATGCTTTAAATTTTAAAATCTAAATATTCTTCATTTTCTTATATTCGAATATGTTTTTTTTTTAGATTTATAATTAAAACGTGTAAAAGAAATTTAAATTTTTATTGAGTTTATATTTTGTTTAAATTTTAAAATTTAAACACTTAAAAATATATTTCAAATTTAAAAAGTATAAGCTGAATTCTTTTAAAAATTCAAATAGTGTTTGATAGATGTAAGGATAATGTGCTAACTCGCTTCTAGATATGAGATTTTAAATGTGCACCTTCATACCTAATAGTTCTACCCCCTACTATTTTTAAGAAAAAATTTAACTCTCATGCTATCAAGTTTTAGAGAATAATTCGTTTTGATTGGATTAGAGTTTGAGTTTTAATTTTTTCAGATTTCAAAATATGGATAATTTAGAATATTTAATTTTAATAAATTTAAATATCAATTATTTGATTAATATATTTATATTTGATTTATGATTTATCATTTAAAATAAAAATATATTTTAAATTTTTTTAAGATTATTTTAATTTATATTAATGTTCGAGATATACTATAAATTTGCATAAATAAACTTTTAATTTAAAAAAAAAATTGATTCAGATTAAGAGATAAGATAGGACAGAGACAAACAAATCTATGGATGACAAACATGTATGTCTGTTCCGTTTAGATTCGTTTTGCAAAAGTCTGGAAAAAAAAGAGGATGGGGCAGACCTTGTTGAAGAATCAGACCTAAAATTTAGGTTTACTGTACAAAAACGTGACGGCGGAGCGGGAAAAACCTGCATGCACGACACATTTTAAGACTAAAAATATAAAAATATATGTAAATGTTCAAATCCGCAAGAAAACATAGCAGAGAGGGACAATCACATTAAAAAAAGTCGGGAAAGTCATGTTGATTTCTAGATTTTTAAAAAATCCGGTAGTTCATATTTGTTTTTTTTGTAGCGAGGACCCGAGGAAAGGATGATACCGTTGCTTCTAGGCAGGTTGACAGAGATGCAAAGAGGTCCTATGCGAGGGCAGATGGCATCGAAGATTCACATATCTGAGCGGGAAGAGTAGGGTTCTCATAGGCGGAGGATGCATGGGCATTCACGTCCATCCCACACTATCCGGCGTAGAGGAGGTATAATTGATGGACTAGGGTGCTCACTTTTGCCTATCTTGGCTTTGAGAAAGGTATACTAAGCTGGTGGGGGCAGTCTATGTATGAGACAACTGCTAGGGTATATATCTTACATCTTGTTGAATGTATTATCTTAGAGGATAACTCTCATGTATATATCGATGCGATGTACATGTCTTTGTTTACCGATCTTAACCATGTCAGTTGCGCATGAGGGTGTGATGCATTAATTGTACTATATTTTGCACTTGGAGAGGCGTATGTCTTTGAGATGAGGCAACTTGCTGGTTATATGAGTCTATTTAAGGTAAAAAAAATTATTTTGTCTTTTTAATTTAGTTCTTAATTATGACATTTGTTAATTTTCCTATGCTCTTGTGCAATGTTAGATATACGAGCATCTCTCTTCCATTTGTGACAGATGTGTTAGTAGTCCTACCATTACTGGCTCCCCACAGGTTAAGAGATGGAAGGCCAAACATTCACACTCAGGCAGTCTTATGAAGTACAGGAAGAGGATCGAAGCGCTGACCTTAGAGTATGCCATACGTAGACCGTAGAGTGCATCAACAGTTTGATGATAATTCCCTTTTTCTATTTATCTTCGATGGGAGACCTTATTGGCTAGACACTTACTTGATATGTGTTTGCGCTAGTTTGGGTAGTTCACGACATCCGACGACCAATCCATATTGTTCTAGCTGAGAGCATGGATAAATGGGTTATGTTTAACCTTGTCAATTGTGCATGTACTATTAGAGATCACGTAGTGGAGGTTCAATTCACTAGGCAATGTGTGGATGGTTACTTAGAGTGGTACCTTAATGTATCACACCCTTCCATCATCGCACCTATTGAACATGCAGATGATGTTGGAGCTTCCGATGCTAGGGGACCTTCTGATAACTTACCATTGCTTCCATCTGATGTGGCTGGCAAGCAGCGTTTGTAGATGATTACACCGATTACAACTAACCTCATGGGTTTGGTAAACTCGGATGGTGAGGTTTATACTTTGGCAGGGTACATAACACATGGTCCATATAGGACATATGTAGATTTTATTATTTTTGTATTATTCATATATTATTGATATATTATTGACACTTTAACTTAAGAGTTTGTTCCATTATTGTGAGATTAACATCACTTAACACATGAGAGTTTACATAACTTAAAACAGACAATTGCATAACTTAAAAAAAATAAATAATAAAATACCAAAACTTAGACATTACTGGATGGTTTTAGACATTTCAACATCTTGATTATATCATCGATATATCTAGAAATTGTCACATTAAACTCAATTGATTCTTTTGTTTGCCTACAATGATATGCTCTCCATATAACCTTCAAATCTTCATCAGTATTCATCTCAATGTTGTTGTATTTCACATTTCTTTCAGTGTCAATTTATGGTGTACGAAACTCAACTCACCCACCTTTCTATTATCAGTGTGAGGCAACATATTATCTAATTTGGATCATAAGACTGCAAGAATGGTGGTTTCCTCAAGGAGCTGAAAATCAACTGGTGTGAGATTTCACACCGTTGAAGAACACAATGTCCATATACGAATATTAAGACATTCTAATTTTTTTTCAACAACATATGATCTCTATTCTTACAAGTTTGAATTCATTATAGATCACACACAACTTCCAGTACAATCACAGTCGTAGAAAATTATCGACAAAATTTTAACAGTAGAGATTTAAGCTATTGGATATTTCATTGCTCTACTAAATATCCGAAAAATGCACGCATATTTTTTAAAAATTGGTGATTTTAAATTAGTGGATTTTTCAACATTTAAAATTTTTTTTGGCAATCCACAATTTTTTAAAAGAAAAAACGTTATATTTATCCACACATCATTTTTTTTTTAAATTGGTAAAAAGGCAAACCAAACTTTAAGATTAGCTTATTGGATTCTTTTTCAATCATATCAAATTTTTTATTTATACTATTGAATTTTTCGTGCAATATTTTTAACTATAATGTAACAATGATATTTTAGACATTATAAAAATTTGAAAAGGTATCAGATATATATAGGGTGATAGGACAAAATCCCATAATTTTTACATATGATTATGGGTCAAGGTTATGTGTCGAGCCCATGGACGCCTCTCATGTGCTTTTCAAAATTCTAAAATTATTGCAGTCAAATTTTAAATTGTGAAGCGTGTTTTTTAAATGTTTTAATTTGAATTTCTCTTTTATATTATTGAAAAAATCCAAGTCTGACACTATTTAAAGATACAAACTACAAAGAGTTTATATAGAGTGACATTCCTCACCTTACTAATCAGTTTTGTAGGGTTGAGTTAGGTCAAACTCTAATTCTATCATCGTATCATGAGCCTATCGATTTGGGTCACCCTTCATTTATATATGCGCACCAAACCTAAAAAGTACTGGGCGCAAGGGGGTGTATTGGAAAAACCAAATCTCATATATCAATAATTCGGGCCACCCACCGTTTATATCCATGCACCAAGCGTAATAGTGTTGGGAGTGAGGGGGGGGGGGGGGGGGTGTATTGGAAAAAACTAAATCCCACATTAATTAAAGATACAAACTACAAAGGATTTATATAGAGTGACACCCCTCACCTTAACAACCGGTTTTGTAGGGTTGAATTATGTCAAACTCTAATTCTATCTCATATATATATATATATATATATATATATATATATATATATATATATATATATATATATATATATATATATATATATATATATATATATATATATATATATATATATATATATATATATATATATATATATATATATATATATATATATATATATATATATATATATATATATATATATATATATATATATATATATATATATATATATATATATATATATATATATCAAATTTTGAACTCCTTTTATATGTTTTTTTGTATGCTTTAAATTTTAAAATCTAAATATTCTTCATTTTCTTATATTCGAATATGTTTTTTTTTTAGATTTATAATTAAAACGTGTAAAAGAAATTTAAATTTTTATTGAGTTTATATTTTGTTTAAATTTTAAAATTTAAACACTTAAAAATATATTTCAAATTTAAAAAGTATAAGCTGAATTCTTTTAAAAATTCAAATAGTGTTTGATAGATGTAAGGATAATGTGCTAACTCGCTTCTAGATATGAGATTTTAAATGTGCACCTTCATACCTAATAGTTCTACCCCCTACTATTTTAAGAAAAAATTTAACTCTCATGCTATCAAGTTTTAGAGAATAATTCGTTTTGATTGGATTAGAGTTTGAGTTTTAATTTTTTCAGATTTCAAAATATGGATAATTTAGAATATTTAATTTTAATAATTTTAAATATCAATTATTTGATTAATATATTTATATTTGATTTATGATTTATCATTTAAAATAAAAATATATTTTAAAATTTTTTAAGATTATTTTAATTTATATTAATGTTCGAGATATACTATAAATTTGCATAAATAAATTTTTAATTTAAAAAAAAAATTGATTCAGATTAAGAGATAAGATAGGACAGAGACAAACAAATCTATGGATGACAAACATGTATGTCTGTTCCGTTTAGATTCGTTTTGCAAAAGTCTGGGAAAAAAGAGAGGATGGGGCAGACCTTGTTGAAGAATCAGACCTAAAATTTAGGCTTACTGTACAAAAACGTGACGGCGGAGCGGGAAAGACCTGCATGCACGGCACATTTTAAGACTAAAAATATAAAAATATATGTAAATGTTCAAATCCGCAAGAAAACATAGTAGAGAGGGACAATCACATTAAAAGATGAAAGTCTAACCTTTTTATTTGTCCGGTATTATACTGCTGACAAAACAGATATGTCCAACGATCCGTTTTGACACATTTACCCAAACCTTTTTAAAATAAATTATGTGTAATTATTTATTTTATTTAAGTTTAGGATATAGAACAGATATTTAAGAAATTCATACGAGAAAAAAGTAAAATCGTTGTCACAACTATGTCTTCCTTTTCATCAAACTGTTTTTCCCTTAGTAATTAACCCATTATCATAGCGTTAAGGAGGCAATAAAGAATATACTAACTAATACTATATTTTATCTCAACAAAATAAGCATGTCTATTAGTAATGTCAAGGTCAATATTATTAATACACAAAAATTAACTGCATACTAGACTAGGAGTATTCTTCAAGTAAGAGCCATCGATAGAGAAAATTCATTTCACCTCCTAATTGCAAGGACCATATAAATTATTAAAATACAAAAACTAGTTAAAACTAAAATTAGTTTCTTATGTTTTGAAAACTAACTATAATCATATAAATATTTATGCCACTTGTTAGTGATGGCAACTGAAATTCTAACAACTCAATCCCATGTATCTGTGAACAATTTGAAGATAATTGAAAGCAATGTCTTGTATAGTATTAAGACTAGTCTTACAATAATGTCATTTAGTAATTTGTCATCTTGTTACAAAAAAATAAGTAAACATATGCTATTTTTCTTATTATATTAGCAAAAATAATTTTCTCATATTCAACTATAGAACATAATTTTTCAGTGGGATTGATAACTATGAATAAGTTATTTATTTAGGTATATAGTCCAGCCACGCTAATGTAAAATATGAATTTAATTTCATCCATTGACTAATTGTCAAGTGTTCACCAATAAATATTTTCTATTATATGGTTTACATCAAAAAATATTATTGTATTCTAAGCTTCGTGTGAGTGGTGTGGATTTTGTGGTAAACGAGTAAAATCGTGGGAAAATAAGAGAAAAATATATATAATTTAGATGAAGAATAGGATGCTTAATATTTTCAAAATTGGAGACTACAAAATAAAAAAAAAAAGAATTAATAACTTTATTTAATTGTTTGCATATCTTCGTTCAACGAGCAAGGACATATATTATTTGGTTGAACGTTTGAGTTATGTCTTTTATGATTCTGTTCAATATAATTAGTTTGAATGTTCGAATCTTAATTACTCATAGTTATGTGTGTGAATTTTTACTAATTATAATTTTTTTGTCTGCGAATAGTTTTTTAAAATTTTTTTTATTAATTATGACATTTTTGTCTGCGGATAATTTTTTAAAAACATGTTTAGTTGATTATTATTATAATTGAAAAACCAATCTCCCAAATGTTCTCTAACCTTAGTCATATGAATGGATATAATTGTGGGCTCTACCTAACATGTAAACTATTGTTAATGGTACTCCCCAAATTGAAAATCTTTGAAATGGTTCACTTAAACATAACTAACCTAACATACTTGTAAGTCTAAATTGAACTTTTAAATACTCTTTGTTTTTTTTTTAATTGTAAGTCAAATAAAATTTATATTAAATAGTAAATTATTATATAATACTCTCTCTGATCCTTTTCGATCCTTTCTATAAAAGAAAATTTACTTTTTAAAATTTATTAAATAATTAATATATGTGATATATAATATAGATCAAATACATTAATTATACAATAATCTAAAAAAATGAAGCATCTCTTATAAAAAAGATAGGATGAAATACTAATAAATAAATAAATAAATTAAATAAAGATTTAACTGAAAATAAGGTCTCTTTACTTAGCAAACAACTTTTTATTTTATTTTATTTTTAAAAAAGATTGTATTAAATTTTCTTACTAATAAAAATATATTAGACTCTTGAAAAGAATATGATAGTCAAATCCAGAGAATAGTAGTTACATGAAAGTCATCTTTCTAATGTATTCAATAGAGTACGACAATATAACATGAGATTGAATTCGAAAGGTAAACGTTTAGGGTCAAGGCTAGTAAATTATTGGGATTCTACCTCGCATAAATGGGATTGAAGCAAACCAAGATAAATGTGACGCCATCATTAAGATAGAAACTCTACCCACACAAAAAATGAAGTTGAACGAGATGCTCGTCGCCTTCAACATATTCATTTTCAGACCTTTCTAGCACACCCTTCTTTTCTCCAAAGTCACAAAGTAGAAAGTATAATTGGAGTGGACTTTGGAGTGCGAACAAGCCTTTATGGAGTTGAAACATGCTCTCTCCAAACCCAGAGTCTTGAGGAGACCTAATACAGAGGATACCTTATTCATATACCTCATGGTCTCAATAGAAGCAACAAGTTTCACCTTGTGAGAGAGGTAGACACCAACAAGAACCTAGTCTATTTCATCTTCAAGGTGTTAGCATGTCTTGAAAACCCCTATTAAAAGATTGAAAAGATTACTCTTGCATTGGTGATAACTTTAAGAAATTAAGGCGTTACTTTCTAGCCCATTCAATAATGGTTCCTACTGACTAACCTTTCAACAAAGTACTCTTGAGGCCAAACTTGGCAGGGTAGATGATGAAATGGTCTATTGAGATTTTATAATTTGATATCTCTTTCGAGTCTAGAAATGCCCTTAAAGCCCAGGTATGAAGAATTCCCAACAATAAGGGAAAAACGACTAACAAAGTTCTCTCTCTGATTTGTTCACTCTTGAAATGAGGAAGAACTCTAAAAGTGAGAATCAGGATACTAATTATCAATTTTCATCCACTGTGGTGAATTTGTCGGATGTCGATACTTCCCATCTATAACTCTACCATCTGCATGCCAAGTCAAGTGTTTTGCATCTGTTTCACTATGAAACATGCGTCTAAATCTCGGAATTATAGGAAAATACCATAAGACTTTTGTTGGTGACAACTTTTTCTTATACTGAGATACACCGCATTTAAGACACTCGTTTAATGATGCATATTCATTTTGAAACAAAATGCAATCATTTGGACAAACATGTATCTTATCATAGCTCATGCCAATAAAGCATAACATTTTTTTAGCTTCATAGGTTCGATTGGGAAGAACATTATCCTTCAGAAGCATCTCTTTCATAAGGGCTAATAACTCTGTGAAACTTTTTTCCGACCATCCATTACCCGCCTTTAAGTTGTACAACTTTAATACCGCAGACAATCTTGTGAAAGTAGTGCAACCTTTATACGACAGTTTCTCTGCATCGCTTACCAACCTCTCAAACATCTTGGGACAATCCTGAAGATCTTCTTCAAGTGCTTCTGCAATCTCTTCGACTCGATCACAATCATATGTATCCCTGCCATTGTCATTTGAAGCCTACGTCGTATTATCCTCCGGTTCGACATTCTCGTTACTTATCTCACCATGTAATGTCCAACATGTATAACTTCAAACAATTCCATGTCTAATTAAATGAGATTCCAACTGAACTGCATCAATCCGACGCCCATAACAGCAACCTAAGCAAGGACATGTGATCCTACTGGGGTCTTTGGCGTGTTCAACAGCAAACTTAACGAATTTTGATACCCCATTCTCGTACTCTTTTGACAATCGATTAGAAGACATCCATTTTTTATCCATACTAATTAAGTAGGCTAAACTAAACTAAGAAAGTTAAACAAAAACAGCAAATACCTGTAGCACATTAGAGAAATCACCAACTTCTAGAACTACACAGTAAGATTCTTGGAAACGATCACAATCTTGCTCTTCACAGGTAACCCCTATAACAGACAAAATTAATAACATCATCAACATTAAATAATTCTCGGAAAGGATCAAAGTTAACAGACATAAATAATTCATTTACTTTCATCAACAACATCAACATCATTAACATCAACAACAACATTATCGTTAATTAATTCAAGTTTCCATCAACAACAATAACATTAACATATATACGAAATTAATTCATTTGTTTTCATCAACAACATCAACATCATTAACATCAACACTAACAACAACAACATTTGTTTCCATCAACAACATCATTAACATTATTTTTTCAAACAACATTATCATTTTAATATCAACAACAACACTAACAACAACAACATTAACATCAACACTAACAAAAACAACATTAACATTATTTTTTTCCCATCAACAACAACACTAACAACAACAACATTAACATCAACACTAACAACAACAACATTAACATCATTTGTTTCCATCAATATTGCTATCTTAACATCAATAACAACACTAACATGCAACAACATCATTTGTTTCCATCACCATTGTCATTTTAACATCAACAACAACACTAACATGCAACAACAACATAAAAATGGTGGAAATGCGCTAACAGTTTAAAAAAACTAACAATGTTGATGGAAACAACAACATTAACATCAACAACATCAACATTATTTGTTTCCATCAAAAACAGTTTAAAAAAAATTTCAAATACCTTAAAAATGGTGGAAATGCGCTGATAGTGGAGGTGGAGGACGAAGATGACGGTCAAAACATACGGAATGAAACGGAGGACGGCGACAGAATGAAACGGAGGACAACGACGGAAGTGATCAACGGTGAGTAGGGTTCGTGTTCGCGAGTGGGAAAGAAGGAAACCACGACTGTTCTGTTTCTGGCAAAATTCTGATGGGTATTTTTAAATTTATTCTACTTAAACCTATAACAGCGCTTTTGCATGGTCTTTAGCAGCGCTTTCTAAGGTCTGCCTTAGGCAGGACCTATAGCAGCGCTTTTACAAAAGTGATTTCTTTTGTACCACCTATAGCAGCGCTTTTACAAAAGCGCTCTCGTAGGTTACCCCTTTAGCAACGCTTTCTGAAAGCGCTTTCGTAGGGGCTACTTTTACCAGCGCTTTCTGAAAGCGCTCTCGTAGGGCCTACTTTTAGCAATGCTTTCTATTGTTAACCATAACTGCCACCTTTAGCAGCACTTTTCTAAAAGCGCTGTATAAAGTCTGCTATTTTTTTTCTTTTTTTTTTCCTGACTCTTTAGCAGTGCTTTTGCAAAAAGCGTTGTCTTTTCATGCGCTGCCAAAAATCATTTTTGTAGTAGTGAAACCTACAAAATAAGTTGTGAATGATACACAATATGTACACAAAGTTAAGATATATCTAAAAAAGTCAATTGAAACAAGGCAATAAGTGCCACAAAACTACACATATATTTAACACAATTTGACACTTATCATCGTCATCAATGTTTCATCAATTTTTTTTCTTTCTAATATGAATAATATGCCTTTTTTAAACAATAAAAATATTAAAAGATCGTTTCCATTATTTTCAAAAATACATTAACATTTCATACTCTCTCAAATACATAGGTTCATTTTAAGAGTCTCATTTCTTTTGAATAAAAACCAAAAATAAACACAACTTTAAAAATAAACATAAATTCTTTTCACAAAGTAAACTAGTCTATCTTTTTCAAAATGTTAGTGAGCTTAAAACAAAAACTTCGTCCAAAACTATATTATATATATTTAAACAAGCATGACATAGACATTGTATTGACATCATGCAACATATATGTTGCATATCTTGAATGTGAACAGCAACTACCAAAGTGAAAGACGAAAATAAGGAAACATAAATAATCATCATTAGCATTTAGAACACATTATAATGGTGTTTGGTAGATTCTTGAATTAATCTAAGTTTAGTCCAACTTATTGGCAACAAATGTTTAAGTCACAATTTCATAATTTCTTTCTTTTGTTTCTTGCTACCATTTAAGACCAAATCCTTGTGTATTGTTTCCCATGTTGAATCCTAAATGTGGTTTTTTATGGTGATTCTACAATAGAGGCAGTGTAGACTAATTCTCTTATAAGAAATTTGAATCTTATTTAGTGGCATAATGCCTAACCTTGTTAATTAACCGCTGTGTTGAAATAATGTAGTTTGATGATATAAGAGGTTTTTTATTTCCACACAAACTTGGCTTCTAAACTAACTAGGAATTGAAACTTTGGTTATGTTATTCACTCATTCCACATTAGCCAAAATTTTAGGGCGAGTTTATTTTCGTGGTGACGAGAATTGATTATGAGGGAATCAAGGTTGGAGAACTGATGATTACGAATTAAAGTGAGTTGAATAAATTGTTAGAAGTTGATTTATGAAGGCTTGAAATTTGAAAATGTACTAGGTCATAGATTCGAATTCCGTTATGTATTAACAATTCATATATTAGATCATCCGTTTATACATAACTTTAATATTAGTTGGGTCAGATTATAAGGAATTTTATTTTGAGTTTAAAATAACTCTAATGGTAGACAGTGAATAAGGTCGGCTCTATGCAAGTGCAATAAACACTATAATACAAATTTCAAAATTTACAAGATTCCAAAATTTGAAATGTATAATTTTTTTCTCCATAAATATTAATAAAAAAAATATTATAATAAAAACTAAAAAAGAAAATTATGATAAAAACTCAATATATACAAAATTTGAGATTATAATTAAATTATTTTTTATTAATATATAATTGTATTTTTATGTGTCTCTTTTAATTATCATCATTGTATTTTTTTTTAATTTAGACCCATTTTTAAAATTAGAAGGCTTTCGACAATGATTGGACTGACCCAGACCCTGACGGCAAATTCCATTTATAAATACTAGCGTTCAGACGGGCACTCGCGTGTCCGTCTGTCTACTTTATTAATGCGCATAAAAATATAAACGATATTTTTTGTTAAAATATATATATATATTTTAAATATAATATGTGGAAGTCAATAATAAAAAGCTACGTGAAAGTTAATAATAATAAGTTAAGTGAAAGTTAATAATAGGAAGTTATTAAATAAATTACACAATAAAATAAAGATAAAAATGATAAAAAAATAAGCTACACCAAAATAAAATATTTTTTTATATATTGTATAAATAATTATAAATAATTAATGAAAAGTTGAATTTTACCATAGAATAAAAAACTACTAGTCAAAACGTGTGCCTCAACTTATGATCCACAAGTACATAAAAGAATTTGAAAATGACTTATCTTACCAATCTGAGTGGAGCATGATATTCACAACTAATCAAAAGCCCTTATTTACCTTTCAAACCAGCTTTTACAAAATCTTAATCTCTGTTTGCATAAAGTCCTACAATCTCATTCTAACCGTGTGTTTTATGTTGTTATTTAAAGCAATGAAGAAACTTCTGGATTATGGTTTAATGATGTCATTAGAAAGATTGTAATGTAATTGATCATATAGTTGAAAAATATGTGACAAATATTCATATAGTGGAATTTGATTTGATAATCATAATAATAATAATGTATTATTATTATTATTAGTATTAATTAGTCTTTGCTTTGATTGTTGACATGTCACCAAATGACAGCTCTAGTAGATTCTTTAATTTTGTATGATATTAGCCATACCACAAGTTATTTTCATTGTTTCATTCTTCCCACTAATGCTTGGGGTTGGTAAACAAATTGATATCATTATTTTTAGCCCTATCAAGATTAAGTCTTGTTCAAAGGATTGAAACTTTTCCTCTCTTTTCTTGTAAATTTTTAAGCTAATGTATGTACGTCTGTGATGCACGGATATGAATAATGGTACAAGGATTACAAAATTTATTGAATATAAATTATAGTTAATGAGTAATTATTTTTTTAAAAAATTAATATAAAAAAAATAATGAAATAGTCTCTAATCTTCAAAAAAAAAAAAACTTAATCTGAGTTGTTCGTATTACATTAAACTTTAGTTGAGAGTTTTTTCTTATTATAGTGAAATAGAGAAAATAAAAAATAAAAGAAATCGATTAAATTAGAATACTTGTGTCTCAAGACAGTTGAATTTTTTGCAAAAAGAATAGCCATAGTTTTGAGATGAAAAGAGATTCATAATTTTGTATTAATCTTTAGGATATTTGTGTTTAACTAACTAATTAACATATTCATTTTCTTTTTTCAAAGTATGAGTGAAAATAACAAATTAATCACGCAATCGAGATAGACATCTTCATTCTCCATTATTAAGGATAAGAGTTTGGAGTATTTTTGTTACACAAATTCTATCTCAAACATTAAAATCTAAAAAACAAAAATTGTTATATGTCAAAACAATCTATCCATTTATTTACATGTGATACAAAGCAATCTATGCATAAAGAATGAATCTAAAACTAAAACCTAATCCACAACATAGATTTGTTCATAAACAACATTTGTCAACACAAGGCAGAAGTCAATGGTGAATAAAATAATTTGGCATATTTCACTTTCAAAATCTTTAGTTTTCAAATGAAAGTGAAGATTATGCATATCAAGAAGGAAAATAATGCCATAAATAGAATAGAATTTTCCAATGTTCTTCAATATTCCTTTGCTTCTTCCACAAGGTAGCATGAAATGAGGTACAAGAAATTGTTTTCCCATCTCTAATGAGAGTTTTGTTTCAACTATGTTTCTTACTCTACAAGATTCAAATTAGAGAACTTATTAAAAAATTTAAACCCACTAAGACAAAATTATAAGAACAAAAATATAATCCGAAGAATCAGTCAAATTCTCTAATAAAAATTAATCATAGATAAAATAGATTGATACTTCACACCGATAATATAGTTAGAAAATAATATTGATGATAAAATTATGCATAAATTATGTAAATGTCGCTATTCTTTTAACAATATATTAGCCATGTGTACATAAACAAAAATGGAAATTCTAAAAAAGATAACATCAAAATTCAAACTTAAAAAAAAATGAAAAAACATCACACAAAAAAAACATGAGTATTGTGATGTACAAGTAATATGTTTTCTTTCTCCTAACTCTATCTATGATGACATTAAATCATGGTAGAGAATCAAGGCTTAATCTTTCTAACACTGTCAAATTTCATCTTCTTCTTATTCTTATTGCTTCTCCTTGCTTTCCTTAGGTGAATACAAACCAGTTCCAAGAGTCTTATACAGGGCAGTATCAGAGTAAACAGAACGGGACCTCATCATCGCCTTGATCCGTCGTCGACTACTCCGACTTTTTCGACGAATTGTTCGACCTTCTTCCTTTTTTTCTTCATCCTTAATTTTCACAACACTTTTGTCACTCACATTTTGTGTCACTTCACTATTCTTCACCACCTCACTTGGAACCACATAAACAAAATGACCAATTGGAATGTCATTTAGTTTCATGAGAGACTCCAAGGTTTTAACGACGGTTCGCATTGTTGGTCTACTTTTGTCATGAGGACTTAGACATTGATATGTTAAGGATGCGAGTTTTCTTGCGCCTTCGATCGAGTATTGATCCTCGAGACGTGAATCGATTATTCTTTCGAGTTTGTGTGAATCCTTCAATAATGGCCTTGCCCATTCTACTAAATCTTGTTCTCTTGATGGTCTTTTTTTGTCCACTGATTTCTTTCCTGTTAGTAGCTCTAAGAGTACTACTCCGAAGCTGTATACATCGCTCATAGTCGTCAAACGACCTAAAACAAAAACGCAAACAAAAAATAAGTTTATTGAAAAAAAACATTCACGAGAAGACGATTTTAGTCGACTTAAAAGTTTTTATGAAAGTGAACTCGTTTTTTGAAAAATGATTCCTATCGTCAGAATTTTATAATTGCACGCAAACACTTAGTCAGATAGGTTTAAACTATGATTAAGATCAGACAGTTTATATTTTAAGTTCGGTACAAATTTCAAAAGATGAATATATCTAAATTACCTGTATTGATGTATTCAGGAGCGGCGTAACCATGTGTGCCCATCACACGAGTCGTGATATGTGTCTGATCTTTATCCGGTCCATCAATTGCTAAACCGAAGTCCGACAACTTAGCAACAAAATCCTGAAAAACACATGAACATGTTTTAATGTCACTTTATATGTTTCTTCAATTTGATCAAAACAAAATACTAATAAAAATGCATGCATGAATGAATGAAGAAATGAATACTTACAGCATCCAATAGAATGTTTGAGGCTTTAACATCTCTATAAATAACAGGCTTCTCTTCTTCATGAAGAAAAGCTAGTCCTTTAGCAGCACCAAGTGCTATTTTGATTCTTGTTAACCAAGGCAAAGTTGCTAAATAACCTGCATTTTAATTAAAAGAATAATAATTAATAAAAAATTTGTTAGAATTTTAATTTTATTTAGAAGAAATAAAACATGTTTTTCACCTTTGAAAAGTTTTTCTTCTAAACTTCCTCTTTCCATATATTCATAGACAAGAAGTCTATGCTCATCTTCATAGCAATAACCAATTAAGTTAACAAGATTGCGATGCTTCAACTGCCCCAAAAACAGCACTTCAGCCTATATACAACATAAAAAAAATTAGAAATTTTTACATCATTTTAAGGTTTAATTGCTCGAACCGGACAAAGGTTGTCTGGTTCGAAGTTTAATCAGTTGAACTGTCTGACTCGGTTTTTAAGAAAAGTTCTTACCAACCACTCTCTATGACCTTGTTTGCCATCCAAGTTCAAGGCTTTAACAGCAACAGCTTGAGGAGGAACAAGAGCTGGTCTAAGTTTATCATCAATGAAACCTTTGTAAACCTTTCCGAATCCACCTTCGCCGAGAAAATTCGATTTGTTGAAGTTGTTTGTGATCTCTTTGAGTTCTTTGCAAGTGAAGATTTGAACATTTCCAACTAGTGAATTGGATAAATCACTAATGACAGAAGGAGATGAATAGTCACTTAAATCAGAAAGAGAGATTCTACTTGAACCTTGTTTTTTTGAAACAAGTTTTGGTGATTCCAAGGTAAGGTTCTTGTCTTTGAAACAACCAAGTACTAAGGATTTCCATTGACTTTTTTTCTTTGAAGGCATTTTTTGTGTATAGTATTTGTGCCGGCTCAAAATGATTTTGATTTGAGTTTGAGTTTGAGAGCTTTATGAAAAGATGTAAAATTTGGTTTACAAGGGTAGCTTATATATAGATTATTACAAGACAAAGTCCTTAAAGGTTTCCTCATCATTTTATAAACAAAATGACTTTGACAATAAAGCCTTAAACACTATTCCATTGGATTTAATTAGTCTTAATTGTTAATATGTTTTACATATTTAATCAATTATAAAAGTTGGATGATAAGTATAAATGATGATCAAGTTACAAGTTTGAAAAATCCGATTTTTTTAAAAATCAGTCAAATGGAAAAGTGAAATAGTAACCAATTTAAACTCAGTATTGAGTTATCATATAATCAACCAGACTGGAATCAGAAAAATAAGTGAGCTCAAGGTTTCAGCAAATCGAAAGAGGGGTTAGTGTTTAAAAAAACGTATAAAATATATTTTAAGAATTAAAATTTTTAAAATTGTAGAAAATATATATCGTGTAGTTATCTTTATCTCTATTCGAGAGAAAAAAATTGTAGAAAAAAATTCAATAGACACATAAATTCAATTTAATTTACGATATTTGACATTTTTTTAAAATCTTATAATATTCTAATTTTTTTAGAGATCAAATCATTTCGTTCAATCTGATTTAATATCTACACAACTTTGTTATTAATATCAAATTATCTCATTTCATTCAAACCAATTACATATTATTCGATTCAGTATCTCTCATTTTCGACCACTTAATTTTGTTTTTATAACTACAAAAGAGTACTTTTCTTAAAACTCATGATTTGTTGTAATTGTTTTAATGAATCATAAATTAAAACCCATAGTGTATTAGAATTAAACTATATATTTAATTTACACTTGACATTTTTTTTCTCCATTTTCCTTTTTTCTATGTTTTCGTGTGGGCCATTAATATTGATAAGATTTTCTTGCTTATGTCATTTTTTTGCACGACTTGAGAGTCTTGTACACCCACCTCCACTTCATAAATATTTTTGGAGTACTTGTCCACATTTCTAATAAAGTAATGTAAAAGTGTTAACTAGTTTTTGTGTTGAATCTATCACTTATTTTCTTTTGTGCTAAAATGTTATTTACTAAGTGGCTCCATGTGATTCAAATTAGTAATAGTTTAAATCCACTAATTAATGAAGGTAATAGCAACTCAATAGAATCTTCTTCATTAAGAATTCTGTGTGAATACCGTGGCTGAAATTTTAACTCTAATTACTGTAATTAGATAAAATTGATTGTATACACGGTTAGAATTTCACTCAATTTTATTGATCATGTTCTACTTTAATTAGGGTTGATTATCTCTAATAAGACATTTAACATGTTATTTTAGGTACATTGAGTCTAGATTTTGAACTTTACAATTTTAATTTACCCATATGAAAAAAAGGAGATGATTTATTTTTTTCTACTGTCATTAGTCTCTTTTCTCACTATAGATCAATAAACTTGTAATTTTATTGTTTTTGTAATAATTGATGGATTAGGTTGAATTTTAGTGAACATGACTAATTATCTCTTTTGAGAGCTGTTTTTAAGAGTCTGCAAGACGGTTTATAACACAGGATCTCACACTTTTTTATAATTAATTTATGGTAAAAAAGAGTTTCTATACATATATTTTTCTGTTAATTTACAGATAAATATGATCACTTAAAAATTTTCAGGATTCAACTGAAGTTCATTTCAACTTCTTACATATAACCTTTCAACAATTTGAGATGACTTCGATCTCTTTTCAATCTTTAATTTTAAGAACTCAATTTTTTAAAAAAGAGAACGCTATAAAGAAAAAAAAACTATCAAAGTACAAGGGGTTTCAGGAGAAAGACACAAGAAATACCAAAATCAGAATCAAAACCGACAAAAACAATGATAAATAAGAAACAAAATCAACCCTAACTACAAAGAAACCATAACAAAACTACAGAAATAAAAGTGCACAGAAAAACCATCAACATTCAAAGCTAGAGCTCTCCCATCCGAGGACACCTATAGGAGCTCCTAAAGACCATAAAAACACAGCAAGAGCACATTCAGGGGAGGTCGAAACCACTCACCCTCTATTTGTTAAGAAACATGAAATGGTTCACTAGGAAGTTCGAGAAGGCACAAGAGTTTTTTCCACGGATCTACCAAGATACCATTTCTAAGCCAAAAAGATGCTCATATCTTCCACACCTTTTGATGTCACCGAAGATCTAAAAAAAGTTATATCATTCCTAGATTTTCAAATCTACCAGACCACGACAATGCCAAACCATCCCCAACCTCATAAAGTCCTAGAAATCTCAGAGTGAGAGGAAAACATTTGAAAAGAGGTCAAAGTAGCACTAGGTAAAACAATACACCACCCTAACCACATAAAGATCACATACCAAACTGAGGATGCAACCTCACAGGTCACAAAAGATGGGAGAACGAATCAATATCCAACGAGCAAAATGGACGGGAGAAAGTCGCAGAGGTCAAAATGACACACCTCTTAAGTAAGTTAACTCTGGTAGGGATACAATCTTGAAGAAGTTGTCAAGAGAAAACTATAACTTTAGAAGGAGTGCACTTACCTCAAATTGCCGGAGGAACAAGCCTTGCGGTAGAAACCAGACGACCAGGGGAACACGCGAACTAGAAGACAAGAGTATGCAAAAGACACGTAATAAACGCCATCACTCGACTCGCGCCACCTTCAAACATCACTAACAATAGATTGGGAGAGACGTCTAATCATAGGTTGGAGATCAGAAAAGAGGTCTAACTCATAATCAAAGAGAAAAGGTATAACCTCCCCAAAGGAAATAGAAGTCTGGTTAGAAAGAGAGAGAAGTCTAGGGGACCTAAGACGAAGAGAAGAGTCCCTAACCCAAATATCCTCCCAGAATGAGGTAAGGAGGCTAAAACCAACATTCAAGGAAAGTCTATCCTTGAACCAGACAGAAGTATCTAGAACTCTAGAACCCAAAATGGAGACCCTTTTCCACTAAGACGAGACTGATCTATGGAAGCTGACTCTCCCACCCATGATAGAAGAGGTAGGGGTTGTACTATATCTAGCAGTAAGAATATCACGCAAAATACCAGAAGCCCCCTGAAATTAGACTCCACCCCACTTACCCAAAAGAGTCAAGTTAACCAACCGAATGTTCCAAGCACTGAGACCCCTAACTTCTTAGGCCTACAGACATCCTCCCACTTATTCTAGGCAATTTTTGACTCCTCTTTCACTCCTCCCCAAAGAAATCTCCTCTAGATCTTCACTATCTTATTCCAAACCTTGACAGAAATCTTTAAAAAAGATAAGAAAAAAAATATAGGAATGACATTAAGAACAAAGTTAAGAAGGGATCACTCTCCCTCTCAAAGAGACATATCTATGCTTTCACGAGAGGAGCCTTCTAGATAAAAGATGAACTAGAGGTTTTCACGTGGCTGTTAAGCGGGTGTTAGCTCTAACTGGGAGCCCAAGGTACTTGAAAGGAGGAAACTCCTTCCTGCAATAGAGGAACTCACAAGCAAGATATAAGAAAGGTTGGGCAGAGTTCACCCTAAAAAGGGAGCTCTTGGAAAACTTCACACGAAGGCCTGAAGTGAGCTCAAAACCACGAAGAATCGCATTGATATACCAGAATAATCGTGTCATCGACATACTGAAGATGAGAGACCACCAAATTCGAGGGTCCTACTCTAATACCTGACAAAATATTAATCTCTACCTCCCTAGAGATTAGGCCACGCAGGCCTTCAACTACCAGGAGAAAAAGAAAAGGAGCTAGGGGATCATCTTGCTTCAACCCCCTTTAAATACAAATCTCTTGGATCGGACAACCATTAACCAATACCGCAAGATTACTAGAAAACACACAAGCTCTAATCCAACTCTTCTACTTATCATCAAACCAAATCTAAAGAGCATATAATCAAAAAAATACCAGCTAACAGAATTATAGGCTTTCTCAAATTATGATTTCTTGCTACGCTTGACAAGGTCCACAAATTTATTTACAGCAGCCACTCCATCCACTAAGAATCTAACTTTGAAGAAAACAGATTAATTAGGAAAGATAAACTTATCTATGATATTGGAGAGCTAACAATCAAGACCTTAAAGTACTCATATTATTAAATCAAGAAGTCAAAATGGCAGAAAAATGTTGTAACATCTCATTCAAATGCTATGTTTTTTAATACTTCAAAGTTAAATTAACATTTCATGTTAGATATTTTAGGTCACATATATAATATGTAAGCATTTGTTTGGATGTACGTCTGAAGAGGCTTTTTTTACATCCCAATGCATTTTAAATGTGAAAATGGAGAAGCTAATGAGTAACTCGGTGGCTTGATAATGAATTTCAAAACACACATTAAATGTGTTAAGGAAATTTTGTTAATGAGTCAAATGATAGTGATCTATTTCATAAGAGATAAGGATACAATTTCATGTAAAATATTGAATAGATATTATAAGTATTATTTTAATTTCTATGATGTGCAGAAATAAAAATAACAAAAATTTAATTTACAAAATGTTAGATACACAATAGAAGTCATTATAAATGTAAGTCTCTATCGTGATCTTGTATATTATATTGGTGTGTTATTTGTTCTTATGTTATTTAAACATAATTTGTATTTGTAGTGAATCATTTGAACTTGTATCAAATTTAATGGAGAAAACTTGTTTTGGTTGAACTTGATGAATTTAGGTATGAATATTTTCTGACTACAAATTATGCAAGGACAAATTAAGTAATTAAATAATCTCCATCATAAATATATTATCAATACTTTGATATTTAAATTTGAATTTTATTATTTAAAATAGCTAGGTTTAATATTTTCTGGTGTTTATTTTGCTCTGTTAATTTTAAAAATGTTTATATTAATTTTTTAACTCTTCAAAACATATCAATTTAATTCTTTTTGTCTTATTAGGAAAGAGAAAATTTAGAAATCGATTGTTAAATTTGTCTCTAATTAGACGAAAAAGACTAACATGTTATTTTTTAAAGAGTTAAATAATCCGTATGAATTTTTTTAAGTTAAAGGATTAAAATGAACCCTGAGGTTAAAATATATTTATGAAATTTTTTGAGATCGTTTTATTTTACTATTTATAATATAATTTAATATTATAAAATTAAATATTTTTATTTAAAAAAAAAAAGGTAATTTCATTATATGAATGATGGCGGAGTGGAAATATCATAATTCAATGGAAATGAGTTTAAATTTTAATTATTAGATTAAGAGATAGGGAAGGGAAGAGTATTGTTTGGAAAACCAAAACTTTTGAACATATTTTCCTCAAGACTTCATCAATTCTTGTGGACACTTCTCCATTCGTCATCTTAAATTGACATAAGAAATATATAAAGATTTTAGTTTTGATAACACATTTCTTATTGATATTGATTTTGATAATATAATAATTTGATACACACGAATTAAAAACATGATAATTAAGGCCTCAATTAATTGCTTTAATTTTAATCCAACATCGCTCTTACTTATGGGATTGTAATTTATCCCTACTATACTACTAGCATATAATATGAAATATATAGAAAATTCACATTTTAAACATTTATTACTCGTGTTGGTTTCACACTTTCATTTATTGCATTACATATATTTATTTACACTTCATTGCTGTCAAGCTTAATGCCATGCCACAAATACTCTACACAAGTTATTGAGTGAAATAGATTTGGCCAAAAATTCACCAAATTCTATCTCCGTACGATTTTACCTTAATTAAATACAGACTTTATAGAATATCATAATGTACCAAATCGTCAAAATAAACATGCATTTATTTGGTGTACAATCTTAGAATATTATAAAAAATATAGTAAAACCACTTGGTGATAGATTAGGTTTTGACAAATAGAAATGACAAAGTTTTGGAAGGGAAACAAAGTGCTTGCTAGCTAAACTGCGGTTGCAGCTGGATTCATGTTAGTCACTATCTTAACTCTTAAGGTTGATCACAAAGTTGGATTTATTTTGTTGAGTTGTTGTGTCTATATTTGCATGGTTAAAATAATTTGTAGGACAACGTTGTCAAGTGACGTTTTATGGGATAAAGAAAGAGACAAATTGGTTATGGGATTCAACTTAAACAAGAAATGGATGCTTTGGTGTCTCACCATTGAAGAAAGCATGGGGAAAGCACAAGAATAGAGTAACAAAATAGATAAACCCTATAATGAGAGAGCACAAACTTGTAAAAACTATTTTGATTATCTTTTCATAAATATTAAAGATCGTTAGAGCCGATCTCAAAATAGTATGATATCAATGAGACTAATGTTGATGTGTCTGACAAATATGATGTAAGTAAAGTTTTATGATAATTGTGTTATAGTGTTATTTGAATAACACTTCTTTATAATGAATTGTCTTGATTGGAATGAGTCACTTTGAGGCTAATGAAATATTTCACTTAACCTAAATTTTTTTATTTTAAAATTGTGAAGCAAAACTGATTTGATCTTGCCGTACTTTGGTAAATAGTTTTACGAAATTATGATATCACTCACATAGACCAATAATAAAATAAATGATAGATAAACTTTCTTGATGAACATGAAATGATTTACATTAGTTTGAATATAATTACGTGTTAGAAGAATAAATGTAAGATTTTCGTATCATTTCTTACTAGCTTGCTTAAGGGTATATAGAGATTTTCTGAGTTTGCAAATTTGATTTGATTTGGATGGAGTGATGCCAGATGGAATGGTTATATATATATATATATATATATATATATATATATATATATATATATATATATATATATATATATATATATATATATATATATATATATATATATATATATATATATATATATATATATATATATATATATATATATATATATATATATATATATATATATATATATATATATATATATATATATCTTTTTGTAATTTCTCGTGGATAAAATAAATGTTTACATTCAATTGATGGATGAGCCAATTGTTTATATAAGTAATACCAATGACTAATCTTACTGTGGTCAGCTTTGCCATTGTTGAATGAATATGTGTCAAAATAGTCAAAACTTTCAATTTGATTGTAACATTTTGCAACCAATCGTGCTTTCAATCTTTCTAGTGAGCCATCAACATGAAACTTGATTTTAAAGACCCATCTAGAACCAATAGGTTTGGTGTTAGGTGAAAAATCCACAATTTCCCATGTACATGTTCTTTCAAGAGCTGCAAGTTCATCATGCATTGCTTGTCTCCAACATTCAAACTAGTTAGCTTTAGCAAGTGTTTTTAGTTCAATTAACGTGTTAAGGGACATGACATATTGACTATGTTAAGGAGATAAGTTGGAGTAAGTAAAGGATAATTCCTATTAGAAGAGGAATGGTTTGAAGCATCAGTGAATGAATTGCAAATGTAATCTTTAATGTATTATGAAGGGTTTGAATCTGGTTGAATGTTGTACTATTTGGTTATGGCTGATGAGTTAAGATACATTACTACAAACACTGTATTTTCTAACAAAAATTTACCTCGGTGATTTACCCAATCGAAGTACAATCATTTTCACAAGGCGCCTCAATTTTAATCAAAAAATTTATCACCTATTTTCTCGGTTTATACATCCAACCAATAGGAAATGTGACTCATGGATCACGCTTCAAATCTCATCTCTTGCAGTTTTTACTTTTATGTTTTTATAATGTATGTATTTAACTTTCAAAAGACGCTTTTCTCTTTTTTTATTTATTTAAAATTTATCTATTATTTGTTTTAAATTGACGTCTTACCTTTTTTTTAATATTTCAAATGTATCTATTTCCTTGATTGGATTTTCCATTTGAGAGGTGATATTAGTTATCTATTTAAAAATGTGCATTTCTCTTTCTTTTTTCATTTAAAATCATCTATTCTCTCGGTTATATTGTCTAATAGAGAGGAAATATATTTTGCATGTATTTCTCTTAACTACACTCCAACTCTCATTCGCCTTCATTCTCCTTTGAAATCGAAAGGTCTTTTAATAAAATATATCTTGGGCAATTTTCTTTTTCATCTTCTCCATCTAAACCCATAT
Organism: Lathyrus sativus; assembly: GCA_963859935.3. Lineage (NCBI taxonomy): Eukaryota > Viridiplantae > Streptophyta > Magnoliopsida > Fabales > Fabaceae > Lathyrus > Lathyrus sativus. Next base: position 20,291,968 of record OZ012738.1, on the reverse strand, counting down.
TGCATAATCGTTTTTAAAACTCCATCCCTTTCAATACACGTAAGTATTCAAACATAAACACTTCCAACAAACATATGTTTCCTCCCTTCAACATCATAATTCCATTGAAGTTTAAACATAGTTTGAAACAAAGAAAATACAATTAAACATCGACGGAGCTTCCTCAAATATTATTCATCTTCTTAATTGCATATTCGGTATGTAACTCACTCACTTTATCCATGTATGTATTAGTTTTTGTGTTGATGTTAACAAAAGTCCACATATACCATGAGTTAAGTAAAGTTCACATAAACCATGTCTTAAGTAAAATATGTTTTTCTCTTTTAGTGTTGATTTTGTTAATGTTGTTTTAAGTAAAACGTTAGGAATGTGTTAAGTATATATATATATATATATATATATATATATATATATATATATATATATATATATATATATATATATATATATATATATATATATATATATATATATATATATATATATATATATATATATATATATATATATATATATATATATATATATATATATATATATATATATATATATATAGCGTGTATGTAACATGAATCTAACATTATGTGTCTTCCTTGATGCAATTCTTGTCTTAAGTATATATATATATATTATCGTTTGTTTTTCAACAGTGATGGAAGATTTAACCACTATTTATTCTACAACAACCAACTCTCTTACAACCAGTTCTACTAATACTAAAAGTAAAAGAAATTCTATAGGTACTACGATGATAGTCAAGTTGACAAAAGCCCGCAACACCGGTATTAGGTTGGTAATCAATTTTTGTTTATAAAATGGTAAGTGTTATGGTGAAAATTCTACAGATTTTTAGAGTTACATAACATTACTTGGTAGAAGAAAAATGAACATTTTGTTAGATGATTGGATCAAGGTTAATGGTGACTTAAAAGCAAGTATTTGGAAATATCTTGGAGGTATTTATTTTAACTTTTATGATTTATTTTACAAGTATATATGACTTTTTTTTTGTTTAATACTAATATCCACTTTATTATGTAAATGTAGAACATATTTATTCTTCCAGGAGATAAACTGGAAAAGAAATGGATATCATATGTTGTTGAGCGTTGGAGGGGTTTTAAGACATATCTCACAATAAATTATATTAAAATCCAAAGATTGATTAATTAAAGTCTCCATACGTGACTTTTTTGTTGTTTTGATAAATACATTTGGGAGAGCTTTGTCGAGTCTCACAACACTTATGAGTTCCTGGCTAAGAGTTAAAAAGAAAACAAAAATAAGACAAAAAATATATGTCATCATAGATTGTCTCGTGGAGAATATGATAAATAGAAGGAGACAATGGTAAAATCAAAAAAGAAAAAAAAAAAGAAAACAATATTTAGGAAATCCTTCTATAAGCCTTGATTGTAGCCCATCTCCACCATCATGCCATGAAACTGGAAGAGAGCACGTCAAAGATTGGGAGGTGAGTTCACATCAAAGGCTACACGCGCATCAGCTGATATGATTGTAAGTAGATTTTTTTTTAACATTATTAATTGTAGTTAATTCAATTTAGTAATGAAATTTTATTTGTGTTGTAGAATTCACTAGTTGAAAAAACTAATGTTGGTGCCTTTGTTCCACAATGACACCATGATATATTCGTAGAAGCGATTGGAACTAGTGAGCATGGTGGACGTGTCTATGGTGCTAGACACAACATCGACCTAAGATTATTTTTGGATCATCGTCAAAGAGTGACAATAAAAAAAAATAGATTCGAGGGCTAGTAGATCAAAGACTAAAAGAGAAGATGCATGAGAAGATAGAAGAAACATTAGAAAATGAGCGGGCAGATATGTGGGAGATTGTGACAACAGATGTAGAGGAAAGGGTTACCCAAGAGGTGTAGGAGAGGGTGGCCCAAGAGGTACGGGAGAGTGTGACCAATAAGGTGTAGAAGAGGATGACCAAGGAGGTGTGAGAGAATGTGACCAAAGAGGTGTAGAAGAGGGTGACTTAGAAGGTGGATGAGAGGGTGACCAAGGAGGTGGAAAAGAGTGTGACCCAAGAGATGTAGGACAATGTGGCTCTGGATGTGATTAAAGTAAATATAGGTTTAATTTAGGAACTTTTTTTTTTCCGTTTGTCTTATCAAAAATATGTGTTGTGTGTTGTTGTTGTTGTTGTTGTTGTTGTTGTTGTTGTTGTTGAGAAGAGTTAGAGAGAGTGCATCTTAGATTTATACAGCTTCGGTCTAACCAATTTACCGACTCCTATCCCCAAGATTTTTCTCTTAAGAGTTTTGCTAAAATCATACCTTAGCTTTGATCAGTGCACGAACCTTCAACACAAATAGACAGATTTTTTATACAGATTTAACTCAAGAACCTTCTCTCAAGCTTTTTCTAATTTAGCTTGTAAACTTTAAATCCTTTACAAATGTAATTCAAAAACAAATCACACTCTTGAATAAAGAAAATTAAGCACAAAATCAATTACAACATAACTCTCACAAGGGCCTTTTAGTCTTTTAGCATTAAAACAATACTTGTGAAAAATCAATATTAGAAACAAAGAGATTATAAATGAAATAGAGATGAAACCTCCTTTATATAAAAAAAAATTGGCTCAAAAAAGGAAATGATCACTGAGTCAAATTAATCGATTCAATTGATTAACCCTACCTTGTAATCGATTAAGATTCCTTCAAAAATGAAAACCTTAATAGAGAAAAGGAAACCCAAAAATGGCTATATGGATTAATTGATGAGATTTGAGATATCTTCTTGATATGGTGCCATCATGAGAGGTTTTATTGGACAATTGATATCATTCCCCTTGTCATGAACATAAAGAGTTGATATTGTCTCCCTAATGTCAAAGTGTAGCGACTCAAACTTAGTATTTGCATATGAAGAAATAATAGTATAAGGAAAATCCTTTTTTTTTTGTTGCAAAATGACATACATAACAAACTACTTTATTACCATTTGCAATAGAGGGTTACAATTTTGACATATGAATCATGTCGACGAAGTGACTCCAAGTATAAGAGATGAGGTGAATTGTAATATTCAAAATTTATGAATAATTCATAAAATCTTTTATTCTTTGAAAATGTTTACGTTATAGGATATAAATAGGGTAGAAAGAAGATGGAGATAAGATATATACACAGAAAAAAAATTAACAAAAAGTAAAAAGAGAAGAGTTAGAGAGAATACACCATAGATTTTTGTTGTGGATTGATGTCGTTAAGAACAAATTAAAATATGAGGAAAAAGATTGAGTTTTTTGAACAAACACAAGAAAACCTATTAGATTTTACAAAATATAGAGAAGAAGAAGAAGAAGAAGAAGAAGAAGAAAAAGAAGAAGAAGAATTGGTTAAAACTGTTTTACTATTCACTTACTCAATAAGGGTTCAAAGATTAGAAGTGAATACCAACAATTAACCTCTTTCAAAAATATGAGAGAACTAGTCTATTTATAGACTACTAAGCTAATTTAGACTACAAGCTAACTTAATAATTGAGCTTACAAGCAATGCCCAATTTGACATGCTAACTTAAACACAAAGTTAACATATTTCGACAACATGCTTGAACATACTTCGACTACAGTATGCATAACTTCTGTCGAACCATGAAGATACCCTTGTCGACACTAGAGTTTGATCTAAATACCACAAGATTTATACAAGTTCGGTCTAACCACTTGACATACTCATATCCCCAATAGTTTCGTCTTGAGTATTCTACTAAAATCATACTTTAGCTTTTGCAAGATCAGTCACGAACCTTTTACACAAATAGTTAGAGCTTTTTACATAATTTAATTCAAGAACCTTCTCTCAAACTTTTTCGGATTTAGCTTGTAACTTATAAATCCTTTAAAAATATAATTCAGAAATGAATCAAACTATTGAATAAATAAAATTAAGCACAAAAATAATTTCAACGTAACTCTCACAAGGGCTTTTTAATCTTTTAGCACTACGAGAGTTCTCGTTAAAAATCAATATTAGAAGCATAGGTATTAGAAAAGAAACAAAGAAATTTTTATTCAAAAATTTGATGTAAAATAAAATGAGAAGAAACCTCCTTTATATATCAAAAAATGAAAACCTTAATACAGAAAAGGAAACCAAAAAATGCCTATATGGATTAGTTGATGAGATTTGAGATATCTTCTTGATCTGGTGCCATCATGAGAGGCTTTATTGGACAATCAATATCATCTCCCTCTGTCACAAAGAACTCCCTAAAAGTTTTTTAACTTGTGGAGTTGTCATCTTTAAAGCTTCTTGATAATTGTCATCTTCAAAATCAATTGACGGTTATATGTGCAAGCACATAGATCCATATCCCTTTCCCCTTTTTTGATGATTATGGTACATCACTCATGAAAATAGAAAATAAAGAAAATTGTGGGTAATGATTTAGAGTGATTAAACTCCTCATCATAGATAAAGAGAGTATACTCTACTCTCCCTTAGAATATACTTCCCTTTTTTTGTTATTATCAAAAAGGCGGGTAAATAAACAATATAAACACATAGAGCATATAAAGCATGTAGAAAAAGGAAGAAGAAGAATGAGAAGAAACATTTAGCAAATTAATTCATGCATGATTGATTTAAGATTTCTAATTCAGTTTTTATAAAAAAGAAATTTTTGCTTAGAGAGAGGTTTTGTAAAAAAAATCTATTAGTTGATTAAATAAAGATAGAAATTCAATTACATAATTATCTTTGTTGGCATGATCCTTAAAAAAATGTGCCTAATCACAGAAAATATATCATTCAAGCTAATTAAAAATTGAATACCTTGATTCTTAAGAATAAAATTTCTTGCTGAACTATTAAACATTTATAATTTATAGTAGATGGTGGAATTGATCCTCTTGGATTAGTCGGTCGCAAAGCCGGATACTAAGATTTAAAAAAACATCTAAATAAAACAACTCAATTATAAAACAAGTGACTCTAAAGATGTAAAATGCCTCATTTGTAAACTTAATTCTTTATTTATTGCAAACCACTCTCATAATTAAAGAGCACAAAATTGCAAAAAACTATTGAGACTATCTTCTCATAAATGCTAAAGTTCATTAGAGTCGGTCTCAAAATAGTATGACACCAATGAGCCTAATGTTGTTGTGTCACAAATATGATACAAGTAATGAGTTGTCTTGCTTGGAATGATCCACCTTGAGGCCAATAAATTTTTTCAGTTGATCCAAGTTTTTTAATTTTGAAATTTTGATGCATAACTGATTTGATATCGTCAAACTCTTATAAAGAGTTTTCTGTAATTATGATATCATCCATGTAGACCAATATCAAAGTAAATGACAGAGGTTTTCTTGATGAAAAAGAAATGATCTACATTGACTTGAATATAGTTATGTGTTAGATGGATAAATGTGAGCTTCTTATATCATTTTCCGCTAGCTTGCTTAAGGCTATATAGAGATTTTCAGAGCTTGTAAACTTCGTTTAGTTTGAAAGAAGTGATATATATATATATATATATATATATATATATATATATATATATATATATATATATATATATATATATATATATATATATATATATATATATATATATATATATATATATATATATATATATATATATATATATATATATATATATATATATATATATATATATATATATAGTTCATCATTTAAACAATTATTATTTATATCATATTAATGGATGAACTAGTTGTTGATATAAGTAATATCAATGACTAATCTTATTATGGTCAACTTTGCCATTGGTGAATGAATACGTGTCAAAATAGTCAAAACTTTCAATTTGATTGTAGCCATTTGCAACCAGTCATGCTTTGAATCTTTTTATTAAGCCATCAACATGAAACTTAATTTTGAAGATCCATATACAAATAATAGGTTTGATGTGAGGATAATTTTCCTTATACATGTTTTGTCAAGAGCTATAAGTTTAAGGAGATAATTAGAATAATACATGTCCTGAGATAGAGGATAATCCATACATGAAGAGAAATAATTTGGAGCATCAACGAATGCATTGAAAATATAATCTTTAATGTATCATGAAGAGTGTGATTCTGGTTATGGACGATGGATTTAGATATGTGAGGTTGGTCATGTGGCAAGTTAGTGTAATTAATGATTAAGGGTGAAAGATGAATGGCAAAAGTGATGAAGTAGGATGGAATGGTGTTTGGCCCGGGTGCATATAAGGATTGAAAAGTTTAGGGTTCTACTCAGTGTTATGTGCAGGATCTGGTTGTGTGACATTGGTTGGTTAAATTTCCCAATTGTTGGTGGGAGACATAATGTTTTTGTTAAAATGGATTGTGTGTGCATGAAAGGCGACATATTTAGAAATGGATAATTTTTTTGAGTGAATGTTAAGTAAATCATAACCTTTGAGGCATATCTTGTATCAAAAAAAGGTTTTTCTTGCTCTTCCATCTAGCTCGGATATATGAGATTGCATGGTTGATGCATATACAAGGCATCCAAAAAATTTAAATGAGCTAAGGCCAGGTTCTTTATCGCATAATCTGAACTATGGTGATTTATTTTGTAAGACATGTGTGATCACTCTATTGATGAGGAAAATGGCACAAGGAAGAGCATATGACCAATACTGGTTGGGAAGTTTGAATTGATCGCGTAAGACTCTTCCATGATTCAGGATATGATGATGTTTCCTCTACTCTACTATTTTGTTGAGGAGTTTCAACATACGATCTTTGGTAGTGTATGCATTTGAATGTGTAAAATTTTGGTAAATAAAAATCACGACCATTATTAGTGCTTAAAGTTAAGAACTGACATTATGTCGATTTTCAATCATTTGGAAAAATGATTGATATGCGTGCATAATTCAGATTTAGATTTAAGGAGAATGGTCCATGTGAATCTACTGAACATAAATAGTTGATATTGTCTCCCAAATGTCAAAGTGTAGCAATTCAAACTTAGTATTTGCATGCGAAGAATTAAAAATATGAGGAAAATTATTTTGTTTTGCACAATGGCATACATCACAAACTCTTTTATTATCATTAGTAATAGAGGGATGCAATTTTGACATATCAATCAAGTTGACCAATTGACTTCAAACATAAGATGGTGGATTGTGACATTCAATTTTTTTTATTGAATTATAAAATATTTTATTCTTTGAAAACATTTACATTAGAAGATATGAATAAGGTAGAAAGAAGATGGACATGAACATAGATACACAAAGGAAATAAAATAATGGCAAAATATCATTTTTTTTTCCTTTAATTTTAACTTTGGGTCCATTTCGGTCCCTCAACTAAGTATAGGAAAATGCCTAGAAGACCAAAGAAAAAAAAGGAATCCAGAGCAAGGAGAGATTGATGTCTCTAATTGCAAAATGAGAAGAAATGGTTTCATTGTCAAGTGCAGTAGGTGCAAGAAAACAGGTCACAACAAAATTATTGTAAGGTGATATTAGGTAGTCAACTATCTCAGCAACAAGCATCTCAACAACCAGCTACTCAACAACCATCCACTCAACAAGCATCTCAACATATAGCTAGTTAACAAGAAACTCATGGAAGGTCAAATAAGATAACTGTTAAGAGGGCATCTCAACCAGCTACTCAAACATATCAACAACTAACTCATGGAAGGGAAAATAAGCTACATGTTAGGAGGCCATCAACACCATTTGTACCACGAGGACCTACAACTAGATTGGGTGCAACCAAGACTGCAGTTGGGCTAACAACAAGAAGGCTTACACCAACATAGAGAACCACATCAAAGAAGAAAATTTAGTTTAAGTTAGAATTATTTGTCTGTTGTCTGTTGAACTCAGTTTAAATTATAGTTTAGTTTAAGTTTGCACGTGTGTCCTTATGTAGTGTGTTTTTGATATGTAATTTGTTTTGAACTTATGTTATTATGCATAATATATTATGTGTTTTAAACCTTTGTTGTAATGCGGAATATTAGTGGTATACACCACATATTAGTAATGTGTTTTGGTATAAATCAATTGTGCCTTATTTTCTCTATTTTGGTATAATGTGTTTTGGTTTAAACCATAAATTGTATTCGTTTTATGTGTCAACTGATGTAAACCAAACATTTAGTCTTAATTGATAAAGTGTGTAATAAACCAATAATACAATTATGTCATTCAAATTGATAACCACTGGTAACCATTGATAACAACAAATCAACTAATACGTTTATGCCATTCAAATTGATAATCACTAATACAAACATTAACTACTTTAAATGTTACAAGCTGATACAAACAGATGCAACCTAATACAATTATATTATTTGGAAATAATTACATGTTCTTACAGCATCCTAAATACCAACACACATAAAACAATACAAAACATAATCTTCCAAAAAGTTTTCCAGTTCACCTTCTTCATTTGAATTTGAAGTTCCCTCAACTATTGCTTATGTTCCTCATTTGAAGCCCTAAGATTTTTGACCTCCATTTTTGCTGCATCAACTTATTTTGCTAGCTTCTCTGACCTACTTTTTTGCTTCTTCATAAATTGGTCCATCTCATCTACCACATCCTCATAGAATCAATAAAATAATCCATAACTAGTTTGCTTAGAACCTTGTGTAAATTAGGGAAATGGTCTACATCAGTTGACACTACGAAGAAAAGAAAATTCAAATTATTTCTTATCTTAAAATGTCGAAATCCCTAAAATTATTTTTCGAAATTCGTAACGGTTGATGCCTTGTAAAGAACAAACATGTCTCCACAACGACATATGGGTTTCCATCGGAGATTTTGGTTTGTGTATACATTGTTGATGAAACCTAATTGATAAACCCTAATTTGATTTGATGAAAAACCTTACAAGAAAGGGAATAAACTCGGGTTGGAAACGAAGAAGATGACTTTTTAGATCCAAATCAGCTGCCACACGTACATACATAACTCAGTTTTTTATCTTATTTGTTTCCAACCTGAGCTTCTTCCTTTTCTTGTTAGGTTTTTCATCAAATCAAATTAAGGTTTATCAATTGGTTAATTCTCAACTGAAATTTTCGTTAATGGTGTCAGTACTCAAAAGGTTCAAAGCTCTTGGGATGAAGATGATAAGAAAAAAGTTCTAAATGAAAAGAAAGAAATCAACATACTTCAAAGTGCACTTAGCATGGATGAATTTTTTCGTGTCTCTCAATGTACAACGGAAAAGCAAATTTGAGATATATTGGTGGAAACTCATGAAGGAATCACTGAAGTAAAGAAATTGAGATTGAATACTTTAAGTCAAGAGTACGAGATGTTCAAAATGCATCACGGAAAATCTATCGCCGCGTTGCAAAAATTATTTGTACACTTGACAAATCACTAAGTGCTCTCGGTAAGACTTTTACAAATGAATTAATTGCTCTCGGTAAGACTTTTATGATTTAAAAAATCATTTCCAAAATTCGTTTGCATCAGAAAAAACACTGCCACTGTGTCAGTGGTGGTTACCAAAAAGAGTGTAACCGGTTACACCTGAAGTGGTGTAAATTTTTTTATTTTAATTTGAACGTCTGTAACTAATTCCAAGATATTAGGTAACCGGTTACACCATTTAAAACAAGTCAAACAAGTGAATGTTACAGTGTGAATAATGATTTGAAGTGATTAAACTCCTCATCCCATATAAAGATATTATACTCTACTACTCCTAAGAATATACTTCAACTCCTTTTATATTATCAAAAAGGTGGGTTAATAAACAACACAAGTACATAGATTCTATAGAACACCTAGAAAAAAAAAGAAAGGAGAAGAAATATTTAGAAAATCAACCCGCATGATTGATTTAAATTTTTTAACTCGATTCTTATAAAAAGATATTCTCTTTTATAAGAGGTTTTATAAAAATATTTATTAGTTGATTAAATGAGGACACAAATTCAATTATACAATATCCTTTTTCGACACATCTTTAATAAAATAGTGTCTAATCAATAAAAATTGATCACTCAAACCAATCAAAAATTAAATATCTTGATCCTTAAGAATATTAAATTTCTTGCTGAACTATTAAATATTCAAAGTTCATCTAAATAAAACAACTCAATTATAAAAACAAGGGACTCTAAAGATGTCAAATGCCTCATTTGTCAACTTATCTCTTTCTTTAATCCAAACCACTCTCAATTACAGCTGCAATTTATCCATACCATGGTACATTCTTCTACAATACCAATACCAGTAGCATATAAAGCAATAAAAAAAGCTCATTTTTAACATTTATTTAGTATACATTTTTATTTTAATATTGAAGTAAAAGAGGTAACATACATTCAATTTTTTTATTGTAAAACTATGGTTGCTAGCTTCTATCAAACTTAACTGAACCTAGTATTTCTAAACACTTTATTACTAATCATTTACAACTACTCCCCCAAGTTGTTGATAATATATAAGTTGGAGAAATAGAAATAACAATATTGAAGGGAGGCTATAACAGCCATCTTACTGTGTTAGCAGCCACATTTTATTCAAATGAGTCAATTCTTAAATTCTTCACTCTTACAAAAAAAATTACTTTAGGGTAGGTCTCAAAAGATGGCCGGAGATGAGAAAGTGTGGTGGCCGACGGCAGCTGAAGCTTCTCCACAAGGTGGTGTTACAAATATATGAAGCAGAGATATCAAAAATATGACACCAATAGATACTAACACGTTGATACTGATATTAATTTATAAAATAATAAATAAATTAAATATAATTATAAATACCAACAATCACATTTACATTTTTTTACAGGTGCCATTGCCAATACATCTAAGTAATATTTTTTTCTCAATTTTATAGACGTTATTGCATGGATAAGTTGTCTAATTTTAAGTTATGATATGTTCATCAATCATTTCTTTATGTCTAATCTTTTTTCTAACTTAAGTTTTTAAATTTTACTATTAATTTGACTTAGTGATTCAAATCACTCTTTATTTGATTGAAATCACCATATGATTTTTATATCTGCTTTTAATTTCTAATGCACTTGAATCGAATTATAATTTTTGATGGTTCGAATTATATTATTTCATTAAAAACTTTATTGGAGTCTATGTCATTGTGGTTTGAATCACTCTCATCATCACTTGTTTATCTGTAGTGATTACTCATGTTGATTCGATCACCTCTTATCTTGAATTATGTTGTTAAAACATTTTATTTGAAATAGTTTGAGATACAAAAATATTATTTCTACACCTGTTTTTGGCACCGAGTATGTTTATATATATATATATATATATATATATATATATATATATATATATATATATATATATATATATATATATATATATATATATATATATATATATATATATATATATATATATATATATATATATATATATATATATATATATATATATATATATATATATATATATATATTTATGAACAGTATGTGAACAATATCCCGTGAACAATCTCTATGAATGATGATTTTAAAGTAGTGAAATAAAGTTGATTAATAAAGTGATGAGGTTGATTAATAAACGTTCAGATATTAAAATTAATTTTTAGTAGTAAATCAAAGTTGATTAATGAAAAATAAAAATTTAGTTAATGAGGTTATAAAGTTGATTAATAAACATTTATATATTAAAAATAATTTTTAATAGTAAATAAAATTGTTTAATAAAATATAAAAGATTGGTTAATAAAGTTATTAAATTGATTAATCACACAATTTTATATCAGTATCATTTAACTTTTATATATATATATATATATATATATATATATATATATATATATATATATATATATATATATATATATATATATATATATATATATAATTGGTGTATAGTAAAATACAATATAGATGCAGAAATATATGTAATTGTAATCCTACTTTTTATTGATTAGAATCATGCATACTTTTATCAATAAATTCTTAAGTGCATGATTTAAATATCTCCAAGATTTTAAAAATGTTGATCCAAATCCTCCATGTTAAATGTGCTCACAATGAAACCACTTGACAATAACAAAAACAAACAATAACACAACAATCCTAAATTAAATGTTTTTAAAATAACATTATCAAGTTTTCAAAATGACATATTTGATCGATTAAAAATTTATAACAATGTATTCTCAACTTTGAGTTAAAGATGGTTAAGTATAAAGTGAATTGGGTTACCAACTTGTTAGCAAAAGCGATCAATTATTGGTCTAATTTCATTCCTCAATGTATTGAGTTTCAATTGATAAATGAAATGCGTTAAGCTTGCTTGATTAAAAATATCATTATTCAAGTTTTCTAAAATGACATATTTGACACATTCATTTCATTTTTTGTGGTATTTTGGATCGAACTCTAGTCTCGACGGGGATAGCTTTATGGTTCGACAAAGGTTTAACATGTAGTCAAAGTTTGTTCACATGCTGATCCTATATGCTATAGTCGAAATGCTAGGATTATTAGCATGTCGAATTAGCCTTCCTTGTAAGCCTTGTAAGCTCAATTGTTAAGTAAGCTTGTAGCCTAAGTTAGCTTAGGAGTCTATAAATAGACTAGTTCTCTCAGGTTGTTGAGAGAGGTTAATTATTGTTATTCACTTGTAATCTTTGAACCCTTATTGAGTAAGCAAATAGTAAACCAGTTTTAACCAATTTTGATTCTTCTTCCTTATTTTCTCTCTTTCATAAAACCTAATAGAGTTTCTGATATTTTTTCAAGAAACACAATCTTTCTCATATTTTAATTTGTTCTTGACGACATTGATTCACAGCAAACTGGTGTGGTGAGCGTGAAGAAGAAGATGTCGTCAACAAAGTATGAGATTGAGAAATTCACCGAAGTGAATGATTTTGGTTTCTGGTATCCGTAAAACTTGTTTGAAGACTGAGCTATGATATAAGACACTTGGCCATGTCAGTGACAGAGGTATGGTCGAATTGTCAAAACTAAATCTGTTGTGTGGTGACAAGGTCGAAAAATTGGAGTTTTGTTAACCTTGTGTATTTTATAAATCCTGTAGAGTGAAGTTTAACAAAGGTAATTAAAGAACACATGGATTCCTTGATTACATTCATGCTGATCTTTGGGGGTTTGTAAGGAATCTTTACCATTTAGGTACAAGGTATTTCCTATCCATAGTTAATGATTATTCTAAAAATTTATGGGTATTCATCCAGAAGACTAAGGATGGAAATTTTGAAAATTTCAAAAGTTGGAAGACTCTATTTGAAAACCAAACTGATAGGAAGGTCAAAAGGTTAAGGACCAATAATGGTTTTGAATTTTGCAATGAGGCTTTCGATGGCTATTATGTTGCATCTAGTATTACAAGGCACATAACTACTGCAGGTACTCTCTGACAAAATGGTTTGGATGAAAGGTTTAATAGAACCATTATGGAAAGAGTGAGATGCATGTTGGTTAGTGTGGGATTTAAGAAGGTGTTTTTGGGAAGAAGTTGTTGTGACTGGAGCATACCTGATAAATAGGTGTTATGCGACTGCCTTGGGAATGAAAACACCTAAAGAAGTCTAGTCAGGAGATCTACCTAGTCTCGATAGGCTTAGAGTATTTGGTTGTTTAGCATATGCTTACATTAGGCAAGACAAGGTCGAACTTAGAGCTCTGACATGTATGTTCTATGGATACCCTAAAGGAGTCAAAACTTATAGATTGTGGTGCCTAGAGACGGGTCACAGGAGGTGTATCACAAGTTGAGATGTAGTTTTTAATGATGCTGAGATGACTTTCAAGAAAATTGATGGCATTGGTCAAAGTTCAAAGATCTCGGAAGAAGAGCTAGAACATGAAGAAATTCTTGTTAAGATGGAGCATAGTGATGCTGAATTGCATAACCCAGATGAAGTCGAAGAAGAAGCACAACTTGCCGATGAAGATGAGGAGGCTGATCATGAATGCCTATTGGTAAGAGATAGGCCAAAAAGAGTCATCAAGCCACCTCAGAGACGAGGTTTGCAGATCTCATAGCTTATGCCTTAATTTCTGCAAGTGAGGTTCTGGGCGAAGAACCTAGAGACTATAAGAAATTTATGAGGAGTCGAGACAAGACTAAATGGGTAAAAGTCGTGGATGATGAGATGAAATCTTTTCATGATAATAACACTTAGAAGCTGATCGAGAATCTGCTGGAGCTAAGTTAGTCAGTTGTAAGTGGATTTTCAAAGTTAAAGAAGGAATCAAAAGAGTGACGTCATAGAAATTTAAGGCAAGGTTGGTTTCTAGAGGGTTCACTCAGGAAGAAGGTGTTAAATTTAATTATGTGTTCTCACTTGTTGTACCACTTCAGAAGGTTGTTGCCTTATCAACCACTGAAGTGGAGTATATTTCCCTCATTGAAGTTGTGAAAGAAGCATTGTGGTTTGAATATTTTGCTAAGGAGATAAAACTTCAAGGTTGACCTATCACTGTTAAATATGATATTCAAAGTGCAATACACTTGTCAAAGAATTCATCCAATCATGAGCGAACCAAGCACGTCAATGTGAGACTGCACTTCTTCAGAGAGATAATCAAGCATGGAGAAGTCCTAGTGTTGAAGGTTTCAACTCATAACAATGTTGTTGATATGATCACCAAGACAATGCTAAGTAGCAAGTTTTTCCATTTTATGCAGTTGATAAAGCTGCATCATGAAAGCTAGTATGTTCCCTTGTTAGTGTAGAGTTTTTCCAAGGAGGAGATTTGTTGTATTTTGGATCGAAATCTAGTATCGACGGGGATACCTTTATGGTTTGACAAAGGTTTAATATGTAGTCGAAGTCTGTTCACATGCTGATCTTGTATGGTGTAGTCAAAGTATAGTCAAGCATGCATTAGCCGAAAGGCTAGCATCGTTAGCATGTCGAATTGGGATTTGCTAGTAATCCCAATTTTTAAGTTATCTTGTAGCTTAAGTTAACTTAGTAGTCTATAAATATAATAGTTCTCTCCTAGTGTTGAGAGAGGTTAATTGTTGTTATTCACTTGTAATCTTTGAATTCTTATTGAGTAAGTGAATAGTAAAGCAATTTTAACCAATTCTTGTTCTTATTCCTTCTTCTCCCTATTTCATAAAACCTAATAGGGTTTCTTGTTTTTGTTTAAGAAAATCATTCTTCCTCATATTTTAATTTGTTCTTGATGACATTGATTCACAACATTTTTAAATTAATGAGAATATAAAAAGTAACTATTACAATCTCACCTATACTAAACTCTATTTTAGATTTTTCTCTAAAGACTTTATTTCTATTGATTGGAAATGAAACAAAGTATGAATTTTATAACTAATGAATTTAATATACTATACTGGTCAAAAGGTACAAGTGTGCATTGTATCTCAATGAGGGCAGATGAAACTTATAGGCCTTTGTAGATTTATAACAATATAGGATGGTTAGGACTTTCCCGCGGAAACGAGAATCCTTATATGGTGTTGTTACAGTATTTTTAGAGTACATACTCATGTGAGATGATAGGCTTTGTATACTAGTGTACTGCTTAGGGTATTCTATTTATGGTATGTTCTTTCTTCTGTTAGGGAAGGAGTCACTATTACATATAACACATTTCACTATAGTTGAGAAAGAGATATAACTATGGTTGATGGCCCATGGTAAAGTAGTTTGTGGTTCTAAGTGGGCTACTTACAACCACAATATACTGGTCGTGGTAAAAACACAGAAGCGTGTAACATATTACTACAGTTGTATAAAACAACTGTAGTAAAAGGTTGAGGTCAGGGGTTTGATACCCAAAGCCTGAATTTTCATATATTTCAATACAGTTTACCATGGTTATAGAGTCTAACTATAGTGAAAGACTTAGTACACAACATTTCACAATGATCCTTGATTCCGTCCGTGGTGATATGCTTACATGAGTTTATTAAAACTTATATGGAATGCTTATTTCACAAGTAGCTACCTAAACATATAACCTATAAATATGATTTATAAATAAATAATATGATAATTTAAGTTATATTAGAAAATAACTTACACTTATCATTATTTTACGAGTTTTCTATAGTCCATTATCCGCATTTTTCTCTTTAACTGTTAGAACTTGTTTCAATACTTTTAGTTCTTCAAATACCATTTCCTTCACCTCTAGTTCATTTTTCAAAATATGATTTACTTTACGGATAAAATTAGAGGTCAAGGAAAGGGTAGTTGAAGAACTAGAAGCATTGAAATAAGTTCTAGCCGCCAAAGAGAAAAATGTGGATAATGGGCTCCTGTAAGCTTGCAAAACAATGATAAATGTAAGTTATTTTCTAATATAATTTAATATCTCATATTATAATTTTATAATCAATTTGAAAGGTTGTATATTAGGTAAGGGGTTGAAAAAAAATACTCGAAGCACATATGATATAATAAACTCATCTTCTAGAACATGTTGAACAAACAACATGATAGCTGCAATGTCCAAGTAACAACATTTTCAATATCATAAACAATAACACAAAATTTTTATCAACAACAACATACAAATTTTATCAACAAAAAAAATTATCAACAAATAGAACTTTTATAAATAACAACATACAACTTTTTATCAATAAAAACAAAATCATCAACAACATACAACTTTTATCAACAACAACATACCTTAAACAACATGCAAATTTTCTAAATAAATAAAAAAACATCAACAAAATAGAATTTTTATCAACAACGACATACTTTAAAAAAAACATACAACATAGATAAAAAAAAAACAAAATCATCAACAACAACATAATTTAAACAATATGCAACATAGCTCAACAAAAACAAAATAATCATAACATATAACTTTTATGAACAACAACATACCTTAAACAACATTGAACTTTTATCACCAACAACATAATTTGAACAATATAGAACATAGCTTATCAAACATAAAATCAACAATAATATACAAATTTTATCATCAACAACATAGCTCAAGAAAATATTAACATATCCCAAAAAAAACATAAAAAGTATCACATCTCATAACATAAAGGGTGGAAACGTCTACATACATGAAATATAAAGAGGAAGTGAAAAAAATGAGTTTTGTGTAACACCTTTCCTTGATCCATAAGAATTAAAGAAGATATGTTGGAGTTTTGTGTATAAGTGGTAAAGATAATATGTGTTGGAATTTTGTGCAAAATTTTGCTTAAAAGAAATATTTTCAACACGGTTGCTAAAAACAATTGTGATTAAATGCAAGTAAATTTCACAATGGCTGCTAGTCTAGGCCGTGGTGAAAGTTATTTTAATTTTAATATAAAAATTAATATTATAAGTGACACACCCATTTTGTAACCAAAAAAATAAAAAATGTTGGTGCTAAGATTCGAAACCTGTATGTCTTTACCTATCTCCACAGTTATTAATATGGACCATAGTGAAATATCTTTTAATAAAATAAAAAATCCAGGCGACTTAAAATTAGAACTCTTACTTCAGTTGGCTTAATAACTAAGGTAGTAACATGTTACATTAGGACTATTTTATAGTAGTGAGTATTTATAGGAACTCGGAGATCTAAGGATAATGAACCCCTTTAGAAGAAGTAACTTATCCTCCTTGACTAGCGAATACTATTGACTATCTATTTTCCAAGGAGTCGTGGTATGACTCTTTCTCCTATTATCATATAACTAAAGTGAGGTAACAGTACTACCCATGTTCTCTTCCTCAAGGGCAAGCGTACATGTTCTGTGAAGGTGATGCCCAAGTGACATCATGTTAGGCAAGAACCCTGAAGTCTCCTTTGTTTGGGACTCTCACAAATATAACACTACACAATCCCTCAAGCACAAGGGCTTGCAAAGGGTGAAGTGTTTTAAGGCTTCTTCCAGACTTCGTCCCACAGATTAGGTTGAGCCCTTCGATAATAGACATGTCCAGTATTTTGGAACGTAACCCCTTTAAATGGGAGGCAAGTCCCTCGATTAGAGTGAGTCCCTCAGCTTGGGGCAAGTCCGTCAACTGAATGTGAACTTTTTAAGGGGAGGCGAGAGAATGTTGGAACTTCTCATTAGTGGGAGATGAGTCACCACTTCGTGCCAGATGTTTTTGGGTATACAAACGTTAGTGGAAAATGTCGAGTTCCCTTTGACTAAAGATGTCAAAACACCATTCAATCATGAAATATTAAGAGTTTAGTGAAGGAAACATGGGTATAATTTAATGCAGATAATGATGGTTTTTCTTGGAAACCCAAATTAATTCATTTTCCTTACACGTGTACTCTAAGTGTATGAACTTTTCCATTCCCAATGGTAGTTACTCCCTTGAGTGGACATATTACTTGTGCATTTGGACTTCTATAAAAAGAGTTAGTTCATTGTTTAAGAAGGTCTTTTTCCTTTTTTTCTCCAGATTCTCGCTTCATACTTCTCTGGAAAAAAACCATATCAGCCAAGAACAAAGCTCTAAAGGAAGAAAAGAGAGGAAAGAAGGTGAAATTTGTAACACCCCACTTTCCAGCAATAAAATAAAATAAAATATTTTTAAATAATCATCAGAGTTTCTCCACCAAAGTGGGATATCACATCGTAAAATTCACCAAATCACTTTATTAGATGTTTTTCAAAATAAAACAGCGGAAATTATTATTAATCCATCATTCTCGGCCATCCGCCAAATTACATAAAACGTTCATTAAGAAGGTTCGCCACAGTAAGATACGTCACACGAGTAAAACAAATTCAACATAAAACAGATAGACACCCAAGTCCCATGCTACGTATCAGAGCATCCTAAGACTCGACTCGCACACCACTATCCAAGCTAGTTATGTACCTGGATTATCTGTACTTTCGAAGAAGCACAGACCACAACAACAACAAAGGGGTGAGAAAACATGATCAAAATTATCGGTAATAAGATACATGAAATAAAGGTAGTAATCATACAATTCGTCACCCAACATTCAACAAACCCGACCTACTGTCCACCATCAACCACAACATACAATAATGCAAATATGAAACTCAACACCATACATGCGGTACCGACTCATTGGTTCATTCAATCGAATACCGGATAGATCACATACACCCCTCCTTGGCAATGATCTATCCCCACCCTTCTCCACAAAGGAGTACGGGTGAATCACATACACTCCTCCTGAGCAATGATTCAGCCCCACCATTCTCCACAAAGGAGTATGGGTGAATCACATACACTCCTCCTAAGCAATGATTCATCCCACCAAAACACCATGATATGCACGACACCAATGTACGACAACAATGCACGACAAACAAACTCAATCAAACTAATTGCACACAATCCTCCTGATCACATTACCAAACATCATATATATTACACAACAAATAAACACAAGCACACTAAGTGCACACGATCAAACTCAAGTAAATAATCAATAAATCATTTCACTTGATCCATGGTTTAGTTCCTATTTAATTAAACAATGACTCCCCAAACATATTGGATATACAAATATTTGGAAAATAATTGTATTATCTATACTATGTTATAGATCTATTCATTAGTTTTCCAACGCTTCGAACAGGGACTAAAACCGACTTACGCATCAAAAGTTATGGCCAAAATCGTCGAAACAGAAAATTCACCAATATGCAGCTTTGAGTCGACCGCTGGTCGGCGTATAGCAAACAGAAGCGAAATCCAGAAAGACGCAAATAGTATGCGTCGATTGCTGCAGAGTTTGAGTCGACGCAAGCAGCGCAGAATGCAGAAAATTCTGCGTTTTCCACCGTTGGAGGCCTTTCGGACCTCCGATTTCGATTTCGTAAAAAGCCCCGATTTCAGAATTCAAAATCCTACCATAATATGACAATTATAACAGCCAACAACACATTTTAAAAGATCATATCATCATATATCATATAACCATACTTTTCAAAACCATGGAATTTAGGGGTTTCTATCCTAAATGTGATCCTACCCATCATACGCTATTACACCATCACAATGATCATACGAAAACCCACCCTTACTGTTCAGAACTGTTATCTTGCTCAAATTCAAGCATATTTCTCCACTTCTATCTCTTGTCCTCTCGATACTACAACCAATACACATTATCCTATCAATTTTTACCAGTTTTAACTTCAGAACCCACACCGATGTTCATCATCAGAACTATCAGAGTTACTCAGAACCCCACCCAAATTTACAACAATAATTGAGGTATCAAATTCTACAATATCATACACCAAATTTACCCATATCAACAACAACAATAATTATGAACACCAATTCACTAATTCATCAACATACAGGTCATATTCATCAAAATCTCTACGGGGCTAAGGAATCCCCTTCTACCCAAATCATGCAATTTACCAATCTTAACTCGTTTCTCCCCCTTACCTCGATTAGTGCTCTGATTGTTGAAGAGTCTTTAAGAATCGTTAGCCCTAGCCCTCTTTCCTTCCTCCTTGTTCTTCCTCTTTTCTCTTTTCTCTTGGAACTGATGTATCGTGTTCTAACTTTCTTTTCCCAAAATTTCTCTAATATTACTTATTCCCTTATCACTTATTCCAACCACTCATATTCCCAATAATAATAATAATAATAATAATAATAATAATAATAATAATAATAATAATAATAATAATAATATTATTATTATTATTATTATTATTATTATTATTATTATTATTATTATTAATCATTAAACTATTATCCTTATTAATTATATTATATTACTACTAGACTCCATACTCTATTAAATAATTCCCTCTAAATAAGGACACCCACCTAACGCCCTCAGGCACATTCCCACCTAAAGGCGCACCAAAATAAAATATCACCAAAAGGCTAAATAATTAAAATGGGTGTTACAAAATTCACTCCTTTCCCTGGGACATAAACATTGTCGTTCATGTAGCCTTTTTTATTTTCTTATCTCTTTAAGTTAATGGCTAAAAGAAACACCAAACGTATTCAAGTATGAGACGTATCGCCTCTGTAGGTCAGTCCTGACATGGTAAGCATGTTTAGTGAGGGCATTGAGTTTTCCATTATGGGGCGTGAAGAGGATGTGGTTCTTGAAGCATGTTCAAGAATAGAGATATCCAACATGATCTTTGTTGGAGAGGTATATATTCCGTACTTCTATTTTTAAGTTCTCATGCCTCATGACACCGACAACCACTCCCTCGCCCACGGGTGTTACATGTAACCACCGTCCTCTTTCACCTCAGGTGTTACACTGATCACCCCATCAACATATGGGGCATGTTAAGGTCTTTTTAGTTAATCTACCGTAACCTAGAGGCCTCTCCAACCATTTTGGTATTTCTCTCTTTTTAGAGCGTAGAGGTTCTTCCTAAATACGGGTGGATAACTTTGCGTAATCTGATGGGCAAGCGTTTACTAGAACCTTATGTGAGTCCTTATAAGGACTGAAAAGATATGTATATACTTGTCGCTTTCCTTTGTAGTGGACTCCAGATCCCCAACATATGAATGGGTTAGATGCAAGCGTCCTTTCCCATATTGAGAAAGATATGGTCCAGATCTTGGGCAATTTCCGACCCTTGAGCTCTCATCCCTTAATCACCCAGAATCACGATGATGGCAATGGAATGCATGAGTACTTAGGTATGTTTTATGGTATGATAGGAAATTCTTGTCTTGGTAATGAACCATCTATTTTTCCTGTTAATATGGCTCCTCTTTTCTTTTTCAGAGGGCATGTTTAATATCTTGCTTGACAAAAGGAGATATCGTTTGATTTAGATGCAGGTTACATAGAAGCGAGCGGGTTTTCCCCACCCCTCCAAGATATTATCGTTGATATAGGGAAAGGTCGTGTGAAACATCCTAGGTTGTGCAAAACATCCTAGGTTGGTGAGGCTCACCCTCCCAAGATTTGTTGACAGGAAGATGGTTTTTTTGGACCATTAAAAACATTTCAGGTAGAAGAGGGAGACAAAATAGTTGGTAGATCTGCCCCTCTCGGGCCTTCTTTGTGGAATAACCATACCTTTAACGCAATAGAGTTCTCTGATTGCCACCTTTCCTTTTTGGATAACTTTCTTAGTGATTTTTAGTCACACCTTATGATGTGTTCTACCAGTTTATCTAATTTACTAGATGTCCAACTCTTGCGGTGCATTCTAGTGGAGAAATCTCTAGGGAGAAACATTTCCACAATATCCAAGAACTATATTTCAAGATGAATTATGCAATGAGGAGTGCTCAAGAAAGTGGATGGCTATATAGGCACTAAGAGAAAAGCGGGATGATGTGAAGGCACGCTCTAAGGAACTTACTATCATGGTTGTTGCCTCGTTTATAAAGATGAGGCACTTGGTGCAATTGTTTAAGGAGACTTGTAGCATTTCGAAAAATTTAGAGGAGAAAGCCTCTTTACTCAAGGACGAGGTTGTCGTTACCTCCTCCCGATACTTTGAAAGGGATAAAAGGAAAGTTGCCTTATTTTATCACATATGGAGTTAAGCCAAATAGGTCTATTTCTGGTGATTTGAGATTGCCAGCTAGTGGATGAGGAGTAACCCCTTGTACTTTGATCCTGTTGTAATATCCTTATTTTGTAATGTTATATGGCTCCCTATTTGTTTAATTCTATTAGTATAAACCCATTTTACGATTGTATTTTATTTAGAGCACAATGATTTATAATGTGAGGAGTCAAGGTTTCATTTAAAAAAATGGGGGTTTGCCCTTATCATGATCACCTATATTCTTGAGCACTTTATATTTCCTCCCTGTTGGCTTGACCTTCTACGAAAATTCCATGTTTTGATGGACTAGGACATCTCTTCGAGATCTAGAACCTTGGTCGCCCCTTGGGGAAGCCATGAATCCTCTTGGGGATCTAGAAGTTTAATAGCCTTTATGGGCGAAAAGATTTCCCATTTTGGATCTAACACTTTGATATCCTCTTAGGGCGAGAAGGATCCCTCTTGAAGATCCATCATTTTTATCGCCACTTAGGGCGGCAAGGATCCCTCTTAGAGAATCCAATATTTTTAATGGCCTTTTAGGGCGATAACAATATATCTTATGTGTCTAACATTTTGGCCGACTTTTAGGGTGGAAAGGATCCCACGTAGGGACCTAACATTTTGTTTCCCTCTTAGGGAGGAAAGGATCCCACTTAGGGTCATAGCATTTTGATCGCCTCTTAGGGAAACAAGGATCCAACATTATGTTCGCCTCTTAGAGCGACAAGCATCCCACTTATGGCCCCTAGCATTTTGACTGCCTCTTAGGGCGACAAGGATCCTACTTAGGAAACTAGTATATTGATTTCCTCTTAGGGTGGAAAGGATCCTACTTAGGGACCTATCATTTTGGTTGCCTCTTAAGGCATCTAGGATCCTAGTTAGGGACCCTGCATTTTGATTACTTCTTAGGGAAACAAGGATCCCACTTAAGGACCCAACATTTTATTCACCTTTTAGAGAGGCAAGGATCCTATTTAGGGACCCACTATTTTGGTCGTCTCTTAGGGCGAGTTTTTCAAACATTTTAGGTTTCTAGCAATCTCTTTATCTCCTTAGATAACAGCCACTCACCCATTAGATAAGGGGTACTTCATGCATAAATACAAAATGGACAAGACGACACCCAACTGATTAAAAGTTGGCCACCCTATAATCATATTGTTAGCGGAAGGGCATTGATAAACAAATACATGACCTTAATTTTTTTTTGTCTTGATCATGCTCTCCAAAGATGGTCTTTAGAGTGATGTGTCTTTTCACTTGCACTTGCTCCCCCATAGAATCTAACTAGTGAGCCCTTTAAGGTTTCAGGTCCTCTAGGTCAAGGTGAAGTGTTTCAAACACCTACCAATATAAAATATCTGTATAACTTCCTTGGTCTATGTGTTGCACCCCAAAATTTGCCCTCACAATACAAGACTTTGTGTCATAAGAAGGTTCACAAGGTTCACAAGTTCTCCAACAACTTGCATAACCTTTCATGAAGCTCATAAAGTCCACAAGCTACTTTATGAAGATTCACAAGGTTCACAAAGTTCACAATTGGTCAGAAGAGTTGACAATTCCCTCAAACAATGCACCTCCTAAGCAGTGCATCCAAAACTAGGGTTTTAACTTTAATCAGGCTAAATGGACTTCCAAGACTTCAGATTTGGTCCCAGGGGTATTTTGGTCATTTTTACGTGGATCCCGCTAATTCTTTGAAGACGGGCTGTTACTGAGCTGTGAGACACTTGAGACACTATTTCTGAGGCATTTATTTATCACCTGTTTTGATTATATCAAGGTGCCAATTCGATGTGTTCGGTATCGAAATTTGTCGGGCATAACTGGATTTAAGGTCCATTTTATCGCTCATGGTTTATTTCCAGAGCATTTCCGTTGCTGTTAATAAGGCGCAGTTTAATTGGGTATTATTGGATTGTTGCTTATATCATTTGGTCAGTGGAATTCAATTACGGGCAATATCATCATTGATACTAAATCTGTTGTGATTACGGCGCACATTCGCGTTTGGTTAGAAAATGAGGAGAATATTGTTGGCTAGAATCCAAATGAATGAAGTCAGGTGATGAGATTAGGACTACCAACGAGACAAGTACATGAGCAAGAATATCATTCGTGAGTATTTATGGTTTATGACTAGAATAATGAATTTAAATATTTGTGGATTTATTCACAAATGTTTATAATTTATAACTAGAAATAAATATAAATAGATTCAAAGTGGAATGATCATGGAATTTTTATTTCATAAGAATATCATTTTACAAAAGGAAGTGAATCATTTCACATTTGAATTGCTGTGAGATTACATTTACAAATGTTACATCTACTCTAAAAAATCCTAAATCCTAAAAACTCCTAAGGCTTCTTCATGGTATCCTTCCCTTGAGTGTTCCTCGAAGTTCCCGATCACCTGCCAAAAAATAAGAGAAACAAAACAGAACAGAGTAGGAAGATGTTAGAAAGATGAATTTGACACTCTCAGAACATCGTCATCATCGAGTGCCGGGAGTGGCACAACCGAAGCTGCATCCTACTCCCGTTCCCAATCCGCGCCATCGGCGTCAGACCGGTAGTGTTTGTTCTTATTTCGAGGGACAGCCGAGAAAGATGAAGAGTAAAATGAAGTTTGGGGCCGATAAAAGGTTTTGCCGAAATGCTTGTTTAAGCCAATGGATTGTACTATCAAGTAAATATCTCAGAATTTATCCAGTGGATATCCAAAATCCAAGTCAGTATATTAGACAAAACAGAAATCCATGGATATCGAACCAAATTTGCAATCAAATACGAATATCCAACAAATCCGTCACCTGAAATTCATTGACAAAGTCAGGTTGTAGCAGTAAAAACCAATTCAATCCAGAAAACAAGAGAATAAGCTCAAACAACAAGATCGGTTCGATTCACAGACTGCATCAAAAGAAAATTGCATCAAACAAGTTCGAAAGCATCACGGAAAAATCGAATGCCATTTTGACAAAGTGCAGATAGGCAAATTCGATGACAGACTAGATACCACAGCTGAAATATACCAGTCATAGCAGGAAAATTAAGTCCAAAACCGAACCGTTCCTGAAAATCCATTACCCAAACTCATAGCCACAGATCAGTTCAGGAAAAAAGAGAAGTGAGTTCAGTTTAGAGAAAGAGGAACCAAGTTTCGGTTCAGAAGTAGAATCGAGTAGGCATCACTTTTACACCAAAACTGAGCATCAAAACTGCACAAGTTCATCACAGAAAATTCATTAAACTCCATGTTCGAAAAAGGCATCAAATAAACAACAATAATTCTATCAGAAAAAACAACAGAAAGTGACATGAACTGCAACCGAGTGTCAATAGCAAACACATCTAAGCAACAGAGAACCTAACTCAACTGCACCAGAAATTGGATGTTAGAACAGGTCAAACGAGCCAAGAAGGTCGATGTCAAGAAAATAAATCCACCAAAGCAACAATGGATATCAGAAAAAATACCAGTTCAAGATCAAAGGGGCATCGAAATAAAGTCCACATCTGCAAAAGAGTAAGCAATCCAAATCAGTTCGAAACAGATATCCAAACCCTATCAGAAAAGATAACAAAATCAAATCAGTAATAATGCGAACCACATCCGAAAGAGGAATGTTTCCAAATCAAATCCCAATCAGAAATTAATATCAGTAAAAATAACGTAAAAAAGATATTATCCAGGCCCATTCGAAAATCAAGAAAAAGTATATAAGGAACCATAGCACCTGATCAAACCCTAGCGAGAACGGCCGCAAACAAGAAACCTTAAACGAATCGAAAGACGGCTGCGAACTCAGACGAAAGCATAATCGTCATCATCGTTCAAAGAATCACCCAACATAAATCGTGAATCATCAAAGCCGAACCATCGATCGTACTCATCAACACAAACAAACCGAAGGGAGTCTACCGACGCCGCCTCCATCCACGACGAGCAAACCCCTTCTCAAAGCTCAGAGAGATCTCATCATCGCCTCACCACTCGTTAATCGTCGTTACCACCAACAAAATGTAAGCGAGGAACACACAATATCGTCACCTTTAATGTTGTTGTATCTAATTTCAGGTTTTTCATCATGAATAAAAGAGGGACTCAATGCAAGAGATGAAGAGAGGTTGGAACGATGGGAAACGAGAGAACGAAAGACGAAGAGGAACAAAAGCGGCGCAGCGAAAATGAGAAGGGTCTGAAACCCTAGATAGAAGTTTTTTTGTTGTTTGGATTTTGAGTCTAACCGGGTTGGGTCCGGATGTAACTACCGGCCCAACCCCTTTTCTTTTTATTTATTTCTGCATTTTTTTTGTTATTTTAATTATTATAGTTTATTTGTTAAAACCTTTTTCTAAAACAATAAAAATCTGTTTTTTTAAAAAAAAAATAATAATAATGAAGTTTTTTAATAGTTAAAACCTGAGTTTTTTCTTTAAAATATTTTTTTAGAAATAAACATTAAACCTTTTAAAAAAAATAAAACTTTTTTATAATTAAATTAAAACACTTTTTGAAAATTAAACTTAGTTTCTTCTTTTTTTTAAAAAAAAAACTTCTATTAAGACCTTTCTTTTTTTTTTATATAAATATCACAAATAAACAACAAAACGTCTACAATGTTTCACCCTCGCTTCATAACTTGTCTAACTCTGTCTACTAACATTGATCGTTTGTTTTGCAGCTTTGTTACGTTGCCCTTAACTATTTTAGCGTATTTGCAATTCAAAATATCCTCGTTATTGTATCTACTTTTCATTTGTAACCTCGCGAACCAATGATCGCATTTACTTTCCGCATTTTACTTCCGCTTGTATGATTTAAATTTCTCACACTTTCATCACTATTATTTATGTCACATTGCACACATCCGAAGGTTAGGTCTAACTGTTTGGCCGCTGCGCCAATAGTCCGTAAAACTTCACACATTCAATTTCAAATCCTCAAAACTACAAATTACAAACCCTAATTTTCACAAATGCCTCGCCGCAGGCAAAATTACAATTTTACCCTTAGCATTAGGTCAAAGAGCCGCCGCGCTCATTTTAGGGTTTCCCGCCGTGGAATCCCTAATTTAACCCTAATTACAACTTAACATTTCAACATAGAGATTTGGAGTTTCTACACTCCACGTAAGCGTGTCCTTAAGATGCGTTTATTCCCCTTGAGACCTTGACCACAGTCAAGAAGTTTCTAACCTCCCTATTGAGGGGAACTACGATTACTCTGATTCCACTCCCGTAAGGATACGTAGGCACAAGATGCGATGTCTTGCCGAGTAAACTTAGAATTAACCCCCTTTATTATTTATTATTGCTTATTTATATTTTATTTATCTTTGCTATTTAATTATTTTGCTTATTATTTTGTAATTGTTTCTTGGATGTAAAGTTGTTTAATTATTTAATTATTATTATGGTTAGTAATTAGGGAGTGTAATAACATGTATGTAATATTAAAATAAATTTAGATTACTTTTAAATAAAGATAATTAAAATAAACACGTCACACACGTAAGTCGATTTTAATCGCCGTCTCACTTCCTAAGGATATCCCTCAAGTTGCCTACGAATAATGGTTAAGTGGGGTGTATAAAGCAAGTCCCTCAAATAGAAAAATCATCAAAGTCCCTTATGGTTGCCTTTACGAATCGAGTCCCTTTCGAAAAATGATGATGGTCCCTTATATGTGCTTATTACATCCCACAATGGCCTTCAAAGTCAAATTGTCCCTCACATATCCCTTAACATCCAAAGTAAGGACTACCTACTCCATTATAGTAGGGATAGTCTTACTAAAGGAAAGAATGAAGAATAAGAAAGACCTTTAAACATTAGGGTAGGTTACTCCTAGGTGCTTGCTCACTTCAAAACTGTTTCGCACTTAAACAAATTTTCAACAAGTTTTCAAACAAGTTCTTAACACATCCTTACATGGATTATTTATTAACTATTCTGAAAATTTTCTATTCACACACTACAATTTCAAAACAATTCAAAAGTGAGCTTAAGTACCTAAGAGCCCATGGATAACCATGGATGAAAAGGATGCTAATACCTTCCCTTTTCATAACCTACCCCCCGGACCCAAAATATTCTCTAAGGTCTTTCCTGTTCTTTTATAACCTTTCCTTATGGATAAAATAAAAGTCGGTGGCGACTCTTGCTATCCGCAACATTGTTTAAAGTCAGTTCACCGGGTTACACTATGAGAACTCTTTTGATGCTTCATTCATCACACCTAACTGTAATGACCATGGATTCATCCATATGAGGGTGGATGCTAGCTTTATCCTTCTTAGAATAGATGATTGTGGCTTCTGGCATATTCGGCTCGCCTTCATCTTCAACACTGGAGAGCTGTTTTATATTCAGAATCTAGCAAGCGTACCTTGTACAAGAAAATCTAGTCTCCTCACCTCTGGGGAATCCTCCTGGAATAGTATTGAGCGTGTGACGCACAAATTTGTTGCCCTCACCTTGGGATGCCTCCTTTGCCTTGGTAGGACCGAGACTCCATGCGTTGTCTCGCCAGTAAAAGATAGATTTGTCTAGTTCACAAGAGGAATCTCTCTTAACATACTTCTTGAGGTGTCCCTCATGGATCTACCTCTCAATATCTTTCTTAAGTTGGTAATAGTCTTCGGTGTTGTAACATTTGACTCTATGGATCTTGCACCGTCTTCCTAGTTCAAGATCCATTACATCTGCCTTATGATATGGAGGTCTAGGGATGTTATGCGGGTGAAAAACCTCATGTTTTCAATTTGTTCATGGAGAGTGTTTAGATGTGTGGAGATTTTTGTCATCCTTCCTACTCTCTTGAATGAAGACTTGTCTTTGATGTGAGAGGTATAATTACTCTTCCCTGGTGGTGTGAAGATTCAATGTTGGGAGCATGATCCTTGAATTATAGTGCCTTCTTTTCAGCGTTACTCTCCTTGCCTTTTATATGACATTCCTCCCTAGTGACCATATTTACTAACGAGATTGTTGGCTTCTGGGTGAGAGGCTCATTAAAGAGTTTCACCTTGAGACTATTTTGGAACTCCCTCACGAACATTTCTTGCTTTATGGGAACAACATTGATGGTGGCTTCATTGAGCCAGGTAAAATAGTCCCTCAATGACTCTGAAGAAACCTATCATATGCTGAATAGGTTGGTGGTGGACATATTCCTATGATGGTTGACAACAAGATGGTGTACGATATTTTTCACAAGTTCTTGATGATTTTCGTTGGAGGCTCGGGGTAGACCCATATACCATCGCAAGGTTGCATCCCTGAAGCTTCCATATAGCAATTCACAGTTCATGGAGTCAGGCAGCCTAATGATGGCCATTTGTATGTTGCAGAGCTTTCTTAAAGCAGAAGAAAGATGAATATTAATGGTGATGTCTTGTCCAATATTATTATTCTTGATGGAACAAATTTTGACATATGTAGTGTCTTTATGAAGTCATTGTTTGGAGCACAAGATCTGCTTGAAATTTCGCGAGAAGACTTTGAAGAACTGGGGGTAGATCTTACTGATGCACAAAGAAATCCCTTTAAAGAATAAAAAGGATTATAAGGCTCTATTCCACATTTAGAAAGTGTCGATTCTCACCACTTTGAGAAGATTTCAAAGGACCATAAGTCATTATAGGCGTGTGAGATACTAGAAAAGTAACATGATGGTGGAGAGAAAGTGAAGCAAGTGAGGTTGTAATCACTTAGTAGAAGGTATAAACTGATTTGTATGGTGAGTTAAATGAAGTCTTATGGTGAAAATATCACTAATAGGCACATGGTTTAAAAGTGATGAGATCTTTAACATCAAGATTTGATTTTATTGTAGTAGCCATCCAAGAATTCAAGGATCTCAAGACACGGAAAATTGAGGAACTGCAAATTTCATTAGAAGCTCATGAACTTATTGTTCTTGATAAAGGTACTAAAAGAGAAACTCAACAAGCATTACAGGAACAAGTGCGGAAAAAGGATGGAACTGATAATAATCTCAATAAGAAAAGAAAATGAGGTTTCAAAGGTCCAAACTGGTACAATGCTGCAAAGAAAAGAAATGAAGAAAACATAGAATCCTCTAGAAGAAAATGAGGTTATGGCAAGAATTAGATCAAGAACAAACACTTTGGCAAAAGTAAGATACAATGCTATAATTGTGAGAAACATGCACTACTACAAAATAGACCTTTCGTAACACCCATTTTACAACGGTCTTCCTGTTAACCGTGGTAATAATTTTTTTTAGGCATTTTTATTTTTGTATTTACTAAAAGACATTTTACAACGGCCTTAGGTACTAACCGTGGTGAAAAGTGGCATCTGGTCATGCGTTCGAATCCTAGCACCTACAGTTAAGCCATTTTTCATCACGGTTGGAACTTCCAACCGTGGTGAAAAGTGGCGTATGATCATGAGTTCTAATCCTAGAACCTATAATTTTGTTTTTATTTATTTATTAAAAGACATACAACAATAGTTGTTTAAAATAACGGTTGTGATAGGTTGAGACATATAACAATGGTTGTTTAAAGTAACCATTGTGATAGGTACAATTTTTTATTTTTTTTTATTTTTATTAAAGTGAGTGTGTGTATTGCGTTTCTTCACCATTCTTAAATAAATCTTTGTCGTACATTTAGTGAGTATCAATGCTCAAGACACTACCATTAGTGATCCACGCAAAACCTTAAACTTATATGAACTTCCAACTTAAACGAACTTCATCTTCTATCTCCAAACATCTTATTCCATTTACAACACTCTATTTTTCCATTAAACCAAGATCAAAGACATCATTTCTTCCATAAACAAAACTCCAAAGCATCGTTTCTTTAATTAAAAAATTTCAGAACTCCATCACTTCTTCTCCAACTTGAATGAGGCAAGGAAAACATGGATTTAAGTTAGCAATGTTACTTATTTTTGTTCTTGTTGTTTTTGTTGTTTTTGTTGTTGTTGTTGTTGTTGTTGTTGTTGTTGTTGTTGTTGTTGTTTTTGTTGTTGTTGTTGTTGTTGTTGTTGTTGTTGTTGTTGTTGTTGTTGTTGTTGTTGTTGTTATTCTCGTTGCTCTTGTTGTTGTCTTATTATTGTTCTTGTTCTTGTTATTGTTCTTGTTCTTGTTATTGTTCTTGTTGTTGTTTTTGTTGTTCTTCTTCTTGTTATTCTTGTTGATCTTATTGTATTTCTTGTTGTTCTTATTTTTGTTGTTGTTGTTGTTCTTGTTCTTATTCTTGTTCTACTGGTGCATTTTATTTTATTTTATTAAAAGACATATAACAACATTTGTTTTAAAATAACTCTTGTGATAGGTAGCGCGCTACTTGACTTATAATCATAGTCATTCAACCGTGGTGGAAAGCATCCTACATAGGTGATAAGTGTTCCTTTTCCAACCATTGTGATAGGTGTTTTTCGTAGTATTGATGACCATTTTGCAAATGATTGTTGGTACAAAAAAGCAGGGTGAAAGAAAAATAAAAAAAGGAGACGAGGATGTTGACATAACACATGATTATGGTGGATATGATGCATTACTAATCATGTACACTACTTTTGAAGGAAATCCATTGTGTGAACAATTTTATCAAGACTCAAGATGCCCAAACAACATGATAGAACATAAATAATTAATGGCCAATTTTGATTCAAGCAAGAAGGCTAGTGTCAAACTTCTCTAATAACACTTGCTTTTAAGTATAAAGTATTTGTGATATAAACATAAAATAGGAAGGACGGAAGGAATTCCTTAATTGAAAAGGTACTCTTTGTACCAGAAATGAAGTGCAACTTGCTAAGCACAAGACAATTGGTGGAAAATGGCTTCTTTGTCACTATGATTAGTGATGCACTTTACCTATTTGGTAAAAGGAAGAAGTTTATTCTTATGTATCAAGTTTCCGAGAATAGAACCTTGAAGTGCAACATTCAAACTGGAAGAGAAGTATGTCTATCAAGCATTTATGAACTAGAATGGTTGTGGCATACAAGGTATGGATATTTGAGCTACAGAAGCTTAAGTAAGTTAAGCTCTAAGAACTTGGTGCATGGTCTGATCTAAAAGGTATAATACTAAACATAGCAAAGGTGGTCAATACAAATTAATTAAACAAATCACAAACACAAGATAAATCAAATAATTCACATACACACAAATTGAGAAAACATCAGAACAAAAAATGATATTGATGATTGCAACTTCAAATTGCAGAAGAAAATGTAATTAATGTCGATGAACATGGACTTTTCAATGCTCATGAATGCCTGCATCATTGATACCTTTAGGAAGGTTTACAATGAATTCTCTTACAATTCTTGGATAAAATGGAGCAACAGTGACCACAGTCTTTAGGACTTATGCATTATTCAACAACTCCATGATTTCAAAGCACCTTTTGGATTCTTCGAATAACTCTCTCTTAGGGGTTATGCGTCTATAAAAGACATGCATACACTTTAGAACATTCTCCTTATAATGGAAAGAGACATTTTCTAAAGGCATACTAGGAACATTAAATGGCAGCTTCAGATATATTTGTCTAAGTTTGTAAAATGTCAACCTCATTGTTTCTTACAACCTTACTGACATTTTTGCCATCATCCTGACTGACTTTAACCTCCTTCTCGCTAGAATATTCTTCTTTCATCACAACCTAAGGCAAGTTATTTTTTATATCACGAACAACGTTTTTACGAATGACATTTGGGTAAAATTCAGCAAATTTTTTATCCAAGGGGATTATTTGACACAATACCTTCACTAAGGAGTTTTTTTAATGTTGCTCTCCCTAGGTGGATTGTCATAGGAATTAAGGGTTTCAATAATTTGAGTTATGTTATCAAATTTTCCAGGCACTATTTTCTTGGTTTTAACATTAGGTTTTGTGAATATAGGAATATCCTTAGGAGTAGAAAAAATTGAGGATTCATTGGATTTAGATTACTTACCTTCATCTTTGTTAGGGAAAACCATTTTAAATGGAACAATGTCCAATGGATCATCTGATGGTTGACTTGTATCTTTTGCTTAAGGGTGAGTGGATTATTTTGTGCTTATGGGTTCCTTTGTTTTAGAGATAGTTTCTAAACCTTTTCCATTAAGTCAGCTGTCGCGGGAGAAACTTGATTGCTCAACTTCTTAAGTTTCTTGTTCTTGAGCTATTTTGGTGGTTCGGCAAGGAAAGGAACTTTGACCGGACCACTGGTCGTTCATCAATCACAAACGACTTTCATTATAACTCTATGAGCATTGACAACTACATTATTCCCTTTGGATACCTTCTTAACCTTCTTAATTGTTTTAATTTTTTTACTGGATTTATTGGTTCCTTGTAAACCATTTTATGCAAAAAAGTAATACGAGACAAAAGTGTTAGAGAGAGAGAGAGAGAGAGAGAGATAGAGAGAGAGAGTAGAGAGAGGAGAGAGAGAGAGAGAGAGAGAGAGAGAGAGAGAGAGAGAGGAGGAGGGAGAGGGAGAGAGAGAGAGAGAGAGAGAGAGAGAGAGAGAGAGAGAGAGAAGAGGGAGAGAGGAGAGAGAGAGAGAGAGAGAGAGAGAGAGAGAGAGAGAGAGAGAGAGAGAGAGAGATGAGAGAGAGAGAGAGGAGAGAGAGAGAGAGAGAGAGAGATGAGAGAGAGAGAGAGAGAGAGAGAGAGAGAGAGAGAGAGAGAGAGAGAGAAATGTTGGGGAAGATGAACAGTGACTTGTATGGGAGAATTGCGAAAAAAAACATAATGAAAATCTTAACTTTTGAATACAAAGAGGTTCTGACTTCTTATTTGTCTTGAAAAGATACTCTACACAATTCTTGGAAAGTGTGGACTTAATGGAAAAGAATCTGGCCCATTTAATGTTCATCCACCTCAACATTAAATACTAAAAGGATTTCATTACACACAAACCTAATGTGTTTCTTAGTTTTTAAGTTGAGTGGCATCTAAGGCTTTAGTAAATATATCATGAAGTTGTCTTTTAGTAGCAACATGATCAAGAGAAATAACTTTGTCTTCCATAAGTTCTTTGATGAAATGATGTCTAATATCAATTTGATTTGTACGACTCTCTTGAAAAGGGTTGTTTGAGATGTTGATAGCACCCATGTTGTACCAATATAATGTAATAACATCTTGTGTGACGTTATACTCTTTTAGTATCTACTTTATCTATATTAGTGAGGGCAACTGCTACCTGTAGCAATGTACTCCGCCTCTGTAGTTTATAGGGAACACATTTTTTTTATTTTTGCTAAACTAATACATTAGATTTTTACCCAAGAATAAACACCCATCAGTGGTATTTTTCTATCCTCTGTATTTTCTTCCCAATGAGATACACAATACCCAACTAGAAATAACTTAGTATCAAAAGAGTATAGAAACACATAGTCATAAGTTCCACTTATATACTTGATGATTCTTTTGACTTGTGTGAGATGAATCATTTTTAGGATTAGCTTGATAACAAGCCGCGCACACTTACAGAGAAAGTGATTTCAAGACGACTAGTAATGAGATACAATAGACTACCAATCATACTCCTATAGAGACTTTGATCAAAAATTACTCATTGATCATATTTAGTAAACTTGACATGAGTGGCAGCAGAAGTGTGTTTATGTCTAGAATTTTCAAAACCAAACTTCTTTACAATATTTTTGGCATACTTTCTTTGGGAAACAAAGATTCCATCTTTTATTTTGTTAACTTGAAAACTAAGAAATAAGTAAGTTCACTAACCCAACTTGACATTCCTCCCAACAGAATGTCATCCACATAGATTTAATCATTATAAGCTTTCCTTCTTCTTTCTTAACAAATAAAGTTTTGTCCATTTTCCCTCTAACATAGCCATTGCTAGTGAGAAATTCTACGAGTCTTTCAACCAGGCTCTGGGAGATTGTTTCAACCCAAAGAAATCCTTCTTGACCTTGTAAACATGTTCTACATAACAAGAATCAATGAATCCTTTAGGTTGTTCAACATTTGCTTATTCATTCAAATATCCTTCAGAAAGGCACTTTTGTTGAGCATGTGACTCCACACACAAGAGGAGGGTGAATTGTGGGGGTTTGAAATACTACAATTTAAAACAAAATTCTTTTCTAAATAAAAATTTTTAAAAAAATTCTAAAAAATGATTGGAAAAGTAGCAGAAATTCAAGATAAATAAATTAATCAGAAAGTAAAAAGTTAAGGGAAGAGAGGTAACACCAGAGAATTATAGAGGTTCGATCTAAAAGAAGTGACTTACTTATCTCCCCAAGAATTGATATTAAGAGTATACAGTAATGCTTGAGATATTTTAATAGGTTAAGCCCACAAACCCCCTTGTACAAGGAAAATTGAAGTTTCAGGCTCACTTCCAATGAAACAACGAATAGTGGAATAAAGTAGTTAGTGTTTATGTCAAACAACAGGCAGAGCTTGGAGTGGTTAATCTCTAAGCTAATCACTACAAGAAAATTGGCAAATTGAGATTTTATACATACTTATCTCAAACCAAAGTGGATTTTTGAACTGGATATCCTCCAAACCTAACTGATGTTTTACATGGGCTGACCATGAACTGAACCGCCGGGCTAATCTTGAACCTACTAAGCTTTTACACAGTCTGAACTCAAAATTTGAGAGAAGCTTTATACCGGGATGATCTTGAACCTTTTAGAATATTTTTTTCTAGTTAATCTTTATGAACCCAAATGGATATTTTTTTTCCTTGTGAGGCAAAAATCACAAACTAAATAGGTACTTAACATTAAATCCCCCTAAAAAAGCTTTTGATAGGTTTAACTCAAAACCCAAACAAAGACTTTCTAAGGAAGAATAATTCACCCATGAGAAAAAAGAAATTTTGGAGAATTTACAATAATATCCCTTTCTAGAAATGCTTCCTTATTAAACACTTCTCAAAGCGGTATGGCTAAAAATAGGTGAGAGAAAAATAAAATATTTTAGAGAGAGAGAGAGAGAGAGAGAGAGAGAGATCACATTTCTAGATGTGTAGAATTGAAAGGAAATATCTCTATTTATAGGCCAAATGATGGTTTAAAAAAGGAAAAGATCCATGGGAAAAATTAATTGCCTAATCCTTTAGGTCCAAATACTAATCGATTAGGCACCACAAATAATTAAATATTTGAGCCCAAATTGGAAGGTTTCATATAGAGTCGTTACCATTAATTAAGGAACAATTATAATCGATTATATACTCGATTATCTGTTACATAATCAATCTAACAGTTCTCAAATCATCTAGCTATGCTCCAAAAATATTTTAGGTGATTTTCTTTGAAAAATTGATGCTTCAAACATGATTTCAGTGAGCGTATGATTTATATATACTAATTCACGAATGCACCCTTTTTCTTTTACATAACACGGATCATTCAGACACAGTCAAGCAAACTTTCACACTTCATCTCTTTCACACTCTGAAGCTTCAAGTCCTTTGCTGGATAAAGTAATCACATAAGCACTTCACTTGAATCTTCTTTTGGATGAGGTTTGAGATATATTCAAGTCAGATGTCATCATCATAGGATATGAGTTGTGATCATAAAAACCTAATCCTTTATCTTGATTTGGAAGAATAACTTGATCAACCACTTTGAGCATCTTTGATACTTGAACTAGTTTTCTTATCTTTATGCTTTGTCATTAAGATCTATTCAACTTCTTCTTGAGTTGACATTAAAAACTCTTCAACTGATTCAGGAGTTGTCATAATCAAAACCATAATGTTATCAAGGATAAGAACATTTGGCTTTGATTATTTCCTAATTAAACCTATAAGCACATAGTTCCACATTCTCCCCCCTTTGATGATGACAATGCATCTATAAGGGAGGTGATAAAAGAAAAAAATAGGTAGATAAAGTTGGAGTGTTTAAACTTTTCTTCACATGAGTAAAAAGTTTACTATACTCCCCCTGAGAGTATAGTTCTCCCCCTTTGTCATAATAAAAAAAATAAGCGAAAAAAAGATGCAATGCAGAAATTTAAATATTCAAGAACTTTGATCACATACCACACATTTTAAAAAGGAAATACAAACATTTCATTGATTCAAGACATAATGAGATTCAAAGTACAAGAAGAAAGGAAATTTTTAATAGGAAAATAAATAATGTAGGAAAGACTAAAATTTAAACACACTTAAAGACTATATTAAAACACATATGTGAGACTATTATTCATCATTGTCATCATCATACGCGAACAATATTTGAGGTATATGTTTCAAGTCTTGGGAGAAATGGAATACCAGGAAATAGATCTTTTCATTTGTTCTTATTAGCCTCTTGATTATGTTATTGAGTAAATCTTTAGTAGAGGGTGCTTCGGGCATGTCATAGTTAAAATATTTTAGATTCAAGTGTGCTTTTTGATCTTCCACTCATCTCTTCTTTCCTTTGGAGGGCTTTCGAATTATTTTTCCATTGAAGGTCTCCTACCTCATCATTTCTAGAGCATATTCTTCTATTTTTGTTACATCTTCCTGAGATTCTTCACCATCTAGGTTGAAGCCAATGTGTTTTATGATCTTTGTGATATGGTCGCCATATGGTAATCATATCCTTTTTCTTTTGTTATAAACCATGTGTTGTACTACTTCACTTGCCCAATTTATTTCAATTTTATTTGCAATCACCCATAAAAATGCAATATCAAATCTTATCAGGTGGTTGAAGTTGCTTTAATCCTTCTAAGAATTATGTGATTTTCCACATAATGAATTAGGTAACTTTCAGGACGTATGGATCCAATAGTGAAAGGTACAAGTACCAGATACTTTGGATTGATAAAAAATGAAGAGGTGGCAGTCTCGTAGTTGAAATTGTCCCCTTGTTATTTTGGATTGAAAATAGCTCCCTCATGAGAAAGATTCAAAATGTTTCCAAATTCTTCAAAGGATAAGGATATCATATGCTTTCTTATTATGGAATAAACTATTCCATCGATGAAGTAGAGATTTGAAAAGAACATTTTAACCAAGGATGAGTATAAATTTCTTGGAGGGCTATGGATGAAATCTTTTAATTTCAAATCTTCAAAGATCTTGAAGAATTCACATTCCTGAAAGACTCCAACATCCATATGTGAATCCTCAAGACGACTCTTCTTGCAAAATCTTGAAAGAACCTTCCTTCTTGTTGTTGAGATAAGAAATCATCAATGAGAGGGCTAGAGGCAAGTATTAGCCTCCTATATGCCATGGTTATGATGATGAAATATTGAAGTGATAATATCACGCACACACAATAAGAGAGAAAGTAAATACGAGATGTAAAGAAATAAAAAAGAGTTACCTATTTATTGCGCAGCCTTTGGAAGTTTTTGGCATGTA
The DNA here is from genome assembly GCA_963859935.3 of Lathyrus sativus. NCBI lineage: Eukaryota > Viridiplantae > Streptophyta > Magnoliopsida > Fabales > Fabaceae > Lathyrus > Lathyrus sativus. Next base: position 20,253,135 of record OZ012738.1, on the reverse strand, counting down.
AAGATTACACAAAATCAATGATGATTCTCCCCATCAAATATGAGAACCAAAATTTCCTAATTATCCTATCTAATGGATTATATTTAGGCCTAATATGTTATATCTTGACGGTTTTTAGAATCTCGCGCGTTTGCCATTATTGCACATATTTGATTGACTTGGAGGTGAAGTTTAAATCTAATTTGATTTGATATATGAGGCGTGTAAGTATCCTAATAAATTAGCTTATGGATCTAATAGATTAGGATTTTTCTTTTCAGCCTCTTGATGCTTTTTGGACCTTGGGTTGAGTTCTATCTTTCTCTCACTTCTTTTTGCACCCCTGGTCAGTTTGTTAGCACCCATTTCTTGACAAAAACTAAGAAACTCATCTATTTTATTAGTAAAAGATTTTTTTAATAGATGAGAGAGTATTAAATGAACTTATTTAAATGTTTACTCAGATATTTTTTATTATTCAAAATTTAAATTGTGTACTACCTTGATTACCAAAGTAACCTTGATAGAAACTCCCCTTTCAAGGGAACAACAACACAATCTTGTAACTCCTTCTCTAAAAATCTTTGGTTACGATAGTTGGTTAAGCACAAGAAAAATATGTCAACTATAGACTTATCATCTCAACCTACTAATAGATTAACTGATCATCACAAATCAGAGATGTTAAGACCATCCTCAATGAACATTTGCTTTAATCACGATCATTGATATACAACATCAATGTACTTCCATGGATCATTAACTTTAATATTAAAACATATATTATTGTATAATATAGGGTATACACTTTTATTTGCACAAATTTATTTAATACACCCTAAGAATTCATTAAAGTTGCAAGGCATCCTTACAAATCATACTAGCTTTTCACCTTTAGTACCAAAATTTTCTTTGGTCCAGGTGTGTTAGAAGTTTTAAAAGGTCTAAAGTTATCCTTTAGACCTTCTCAATTTATCAAAATAAAACGACTCTAAATGGCCAAATCTAGTGGAGTGAGAATATATATAACTAGTGCAACTCACTTTCTTTCTATTTAATTCTTTATTATGTATTCTAATAGACTTAAACCCTAATCCATTTTTATTTATGGAATACCTTTAACTTGATAGATCAAGTCAAGGTTTTATGTCTCTTTATTAAATTTATTTAAGGTTTCATATAAATCTTCTAACTTTTTTTCATCGAGACACAAGTCTCAAATGTTCCAGCTAAGTTTCTAATATTAGCTATTTCGTGCTTGAGTGTTTCATTACTCTTTTCTAAGAACTCAAGATATTCCTTAAGGTCTAAGTTCCATTTTTTAATATCATCATTTTCTCTGATAAACTTAGCACTTAATTTAAATAATTGCTTATATGATAACTTTTTTACCTCATGGTAATCTTTTTTATGAGATACTTTCAAACAAATTTCTTCTTTTTCGTTAGACGGAGAATCTTTGAAGGTTCTACCTAAGATTGACTCTTTTAGGTTCCTCCTTGATGTTGAGTCAATGTTATTTGTAAAGGATTTATTTTCCTTTCATCTCTCGAAGATTCCACCAGATGAAGTTTCCTTTTCACATCCTCTTCAGCTCCTTCATTTGATGTTGAATTCATCAAGGATTATTCAACTCTCGAGACTATTCTTTTGAAGGAGATTACTAGAGTTGATTTATCTTCACATGAATTTGTTGATGAAGTTGCTAAGAATATACTTGAGCTTATTCTTTCATCCTCAAGTAGTTGAATTAATTATTTTATTTTCTTGATGATTTCCTCCTTCTTGGATTTTTCTTGAAATTCATAAACACTTTCATCTCTTGGTTTAAAAACTAGATCAGATTTTTGATTCCAATTCTTAATTCTTAGATGTTTATTAGCAACACAAGTTCTAATATTTATGAATTTAGAGAAGCATTTATGAATAAAACATTCACCTTCTTTGCCTCGTGTGTTCATTCACTCTTGTTCGATACTTGGAGAAACTAAATATATCATTTTAAGAGTGTCCTACATTTCCTTGACAGAATTACAATTATGAACATATTAAAGTTAATTATCATCTAAAGACATAACTAAGAAATTATTTGTTTTTAAATAAACTTCAAACTTTCTCATTTCCTCTACGGTCTAAAGGAAATATGGTTTATCTAATACTTCTGCATTTATGTGGTGAGTGGGGGTAAACAGAACATAAATTATAGTTCTGCACAATTCAAGATCAAGTCTTTGAATGAAATTTTTAAATCTAGCTTTCCATAGTTCAAATCTATCACCATTAAATGGTGGAGGTGTGTTTAGGAAAGTCCTCTTATTAGAAATGGTGTTAGAAGTCATCCTCCTTTGAAAATGATTAGTTTTTAAATATGAGTTAGGCTATGATGCCGCTTGTTGAAAATGTGACTCCACTCACACTAGGGGTGAACAATGGGTTTTTGAAAAAATACGGTTTAAAAAAAATTATTTTCTACATCAGATTTTATAATATTTTATAATTTTTTTTTTGGATAAGAAGCGAAAATTCAAGATAAATAAAATAAGTAGAAATTAAAATTTAAGGGATGAGAGATAACATAGAAGATATATAGAGGTTTGGTCTAAAATAATTAACCTACTTATCTCCCTAAGAATTGATCTTGAGAGTATCCAATAATGCTTGAGATTTTTTAGTAGGTTAAGTCCACGAACCCCCTTATATCAAGAAAGTTGAAGTTTTAGGTTTACTCCCAACCAAACCAAGGACAGTGGAAGAAGTGGTTAGTCTTCACACCAAAAAAGAACAAAGCTTTGAGAATTTAGTATATAAGCCAAAATGAGATTTTGTATGGACTTATCTCGAACCAACATGGAGTTTTGAACTGTCTATCCTCCAAAATAAAATGAGGCTTTACATAGGCTGACCACAAACCAAACCGAGATTTTTATCGGGATGATCTCAAACCTACGGAGCTTTTACATAGGCTGAACTCGAAAACCAAGAGAGTTTTTATAACGAGATGTGATTTAGAACCATTGTAAAGATTTGTCTCTAGTTATTTTTCACGAACCCAAACTGAGAGATTTTCCTTATCTAGTAGAACTCACGAACTAAATGGAAACATAACACTAAATCCCCTAAAAAGAGCTTTAAACAAGTTTGCTCTAAACCCAAAAAACACTTCATAAAGAAGAATAATTCAACCAGTAGAAAAAATAAATCTTGGTGAATTTACTATAATACTAGTTTCAAGAATAACTTCCTCATTATACATAAGAGCATTTCTCAAAGCGGTATTGCTAAAAATATGTGAGAGGAACAAAAATATTTTAGAGAGGGAGGGAGGGAGAGAGAGAGAGAGAGAGAGAGAGAGAGAGAGAGAGAGAGAGAGAGAGAGAGAGAGAGAGAGAGAGAGAGAGAGAGAGAGAGAGAGAGAGAGAGAGAGAGAGAGAGAGAGAGAGAGAGAGAGAGAAGTGAGATATCTCACATTTATGGATGTGCAAAAATGAAATCAAAGGCCTCTATTTATAGGCCAAAGGATGATTCAAAAAAGGAAATAATTCATAGGCAAAATTAGTTGCCTAATCGATTAGGTACCACAAATAATCAATTATTTGAGCCCAAATTGAAAGGTATTTATAGATAGAAGTTACAATTCATTAAAGAAAATTCTTAATTAATAGACTTTATTTTCCCTTATCTAATTCATTAGGAACTTGGTCTAATCATCTAGGCAGTTTAAAAACTTGCCCTAATCAATCTGGCAATTCTTAAATCATCTAGTTATGCTCTCAAAACATTTTAGGTGAATTTCTTTGAAAAATATATGCTTCAAAAAAAATTTTGTGAGTGTGTGATTTAGCCATACTACTTTACTAAAATTCCTTTGTGTTTTTACATAACACTGATCACCCAAAAACGATCAAGCAAGCTTTCACACTTCCTATCTTTCAGACTTTGAATCTTCAAGTCCTTTGTCGGTTAAACCCATCACATAAGAAATTAACTTGGATCTTTTTGTGGATGGGTCTTGAGATATCTTCAAGTTAGATGCCATCATGAAAGGATATGATTGGTGATCATAAAACCCTAATCCTTTAGCGTGATTTGGAGGAACAACTTGATCAATCACTTTAAGCATGTTTAATCGCTTGAACTAGTTTTCTTATCTTTATGCATTTTCATTAAGATCTCTTCATCTTATTCATGAGTTTTCATCAAAAAAACATCAACTGCTTCAGGTTTTATCATCATCACAACGCTGATGTTATCAGGGCTATGGATAATTGCCTTTGATCACTTATTGATTAAACTTTCAAGCACATACTTCCACCCTTTTTCATATCCATTTTCAAAAGATTGAACTTCATATGACATGATACCCCTTGTAACAACCTTAAAGCTTCTAAATGGGAGACTGGGGAAAATGTTTCATTAAAATCAACTCCCTCCAAATTTAGTATACCCTTGAGCCACTAGTCAGATCTTAAAGGCGACGAAGGAATTTTCTTGGGATACTCTATAAATAGTAGGGCATATTGTGTGTTCAATAATCCTATTAAAAAATAATAGAGAATCTGAATGAATGAGTCAACATATTAAAAGAGCCTATCAATTAAAAATAATTGATAGGCAGAATGCGTTTTATATCCAAAACTTGGTCAATGTTGTGAAATAAAACCTTGGTCAATTTAAAAGGAATAAAGTTTAGGAATTAGTTCCTAGACCTAACTCCGCCAACATTATTTGCATTAAGTGGATATATAGAAACAAGTATCATTTTATTGGGTGTGATTGGGACTGAAAACTCATGAGCTATACCTTATGGTGTACAAAAATATGAAAAGATTGAGCTCTTAAATTCTTTTCTATGATGGATATGAATGCATATAGTTTTACTGATTTCTTATCCATTCTCACGTTTCAAAGACTGACACATAATTTCAAAAGATGTGAAGGTATCTAATTTTTCACGTAAGAATTCAACCCGTTCCAACCTTGAGAAATCATAAATGCACACAAAGCATATATCCTACCTCATAGACTTTCAACTTACATGGGTCCCATGAGATCCATGTAGATCTGTTCAAGAACTCTAGAGGTGGCATCTTGGTCTGTTTTGCTATTTGGAATTCACCATAAATATTTCCTTATTCAATTTTGAGATTAAGAAGTCCAATGATTTCCTTTTCATAGACAATCTTTCTCATACTTTTGATACTCAAGTGACAAAGTTTTCTATGCCATAGCTTAGTTTCATCAATCTTGGAGATCATGCATGAGTGAGGTTGATCCTTCTCTTATGGGCACCACATATAACAGTTGTCATTTGATCTAGACCCTTTCATTAATTAAACTTGATGTTTTTCAATAATAGTGCATTCAATTCAATTATAATTGACACTAAGACCTTAATCACGTAATTGACTAATACTGATGAGAGTATGAGTGAAACCTTCAACACAAAGTAATCATCTAGACTTGGGAGACTCAGGGAACCTAACTTCCATTTCCTAGTGATTTTTCCTTTGGCTTAATCACCGAAAGTGACATAATTGTTGGAATAAGACTTTATGTCCTTCAAGTAGTTCTTGTGAAGATAGACTCAACTTGGAATATAGTCTTGATGAAGGCAAATTATTCTCAAAGAAGGAAAAATTTTCAAGATTAATTAACCCTCAGAGTCAAGAATCTAGTATGCAAAAGTTATGTAAATCAAGGATTCGATCTTAAGACAAGGTATAATGGCAATTCATATTTGTATAAACTTTAGGTGTTCAAAGTCTCTCATCCAATCCCCTATAAAGTTTCCCTATTACTCATGCATACTTGTCATTCAAGCCACATCATTTAAAAGTCCAAAATTTAAAAGTTTCAATAGTGCAATCGATTGCACATTTCAATCAATCAATTGCAAGATATCCTTGTCTTCCAAATTTGAAAATATTTAAGGTGTCAATCGATTACTTAATTTATGCAATTGATTTCATATTTGATTTTGCTGAAAATTTTGAATGTTGGAAAGGTGATAACCCATTGCACCATTCAAGAAATCGACTACACCCTTGAACAATGTGAAAAAAATGAACCATTATGATACCTTTTCATTGCAATTGCTCAAGAATCTTTTCCAAACCATTGCATCAAATCCTAGAGGTACTATGTGATGTATTAAAGCCAAAATACATCAAATTTTAAGCTTACCTCTTTCACTCACATTTAAATCAAACAATTCAAGTTTCAAGTATTCCAAACTACAAACTTAGAAACTTTTTGCTACATAATTTTCATTTATCATAAAAAAAATTCTTCAACCATTTGAGCACTTAAGGTTTGTAAATTTAGAATTGTTTATTGAAAGGGAAGAACAAATTTTCATAATTTTGGAAAGTATCCAAGATCAATATTACTCAAAATCTATTCTTACCATATTATTGTAACTTGATCCCCAGGGTGTGGTGACAAGAATTTGTAGAAGAACGTGGTGTACTTTCTTTAAGTGTATTGTAGAAGAATATGGTCTGCTTTCTCTAAGTATTGTGAAAAGTAACATGGTGTGCTTTCTTGCAAGTGTTAGAAGATTGTAGAAGAGCCTTGGTGTGAGGTTGTACAAATATCAAAACATAATAAAAATCCTTCAAGGTGTGAAGGGGCTAGATGTACCTTTAAGTTGGAAATGGGGACTAGTATAAATTCTTGTGTCTCATTTAATTTTCTACTATTTATTTTTCTGCACTTTTTGTTATAAGTTCATTATAGTAATTCCAGAAAAATAAAAAGAAAAGAACATCCGCAAAATAATAAGAAAAATTCATAAAACCTAATTCACCCCTCCTTTTAGGTTGCACTATGTAGTTACAATTATTTTCTTCAATCATATATTTGGAGCAGGCATTATTAAAATATCAATCTTCTCGTGAAAATAATATTAAGGAAGTATAATCTATATGACTTAGAGTTTCCTCTTTGGATTTCCACACTTGTTGAAGGCACGCATCTTTGTTTCGTTATAGGTAGTACAAGGTTTATAGTGGTAGAAAGGTATACCGTATAATTTGTAGACATAAGCTCGTATATGAACCTGTCGACCACGATAGTGACATACTTAGGATGTTATGGCATAAGCATTAAAGTACTAGTTATGATGTCTAACATGATGTTGAGACTTATTGTTTAACATGATGAACTCATTATTCTTGATAGAAGGAACAAACTTTGTATTTGATTTTAATGAATGATATTTGAACCCAATTCCTTACATGTATCTTGTCATCTTGCCCGCCCCTGGAATTTCATAAATAGGTTCAGTTCCAGAATCTATATTGCAAACAGATTTAGTCATACCTTCAAGGTTGAAATTTACACGATCAACTTCTTCCTTTAATTCGTATACGGTAGCTATGAGGCATGTCTTGTCTTAAAGCACAACTTCAATCTTCTCTTTTTGTTTCACTAGATTTTTATTCTTCATTACATTTGAGATAAAACATATTGTTGGCTTCAGCAAGTGCATCATCAGACAATTCATCATTACTTTTGTCACCATCATTATGCACATTTGATTTTGACCTTATGTGAGTTGTAAAAGTAACCACGCCATCAGATTACTTAGCTTCCCTCTCGTCATCTGACTCATCATCTTAAAAGGTAACACTATATCCTTTATTTTCTTTCCTAAGAAATCAGGTGCATTCGGCCTGAATGTGTCCAAATCCTTCACATTCATGACATTGGATTCACTTTCCCTTGTTTTGTTTTTCCCAATCTTTTCCTTTGTGCTGAGAGTTATAACCTTTGGAGTTTTAAGGATGGTTATCTTTAATATTGTCTGTAACTTTATTCCTTGATCTCATGTCAAGCCTTCTCATGAGCTTGTCAAACCTTTTGTCTAAAAGAGCGATGAATTCAGTTAATTTTTCATCAACACCACTTTCTAAATAGTCATCATTTTCAACACCAGCTTTAAAAGCCACACTCTTATTCTTTTTCTCATATTTGTCATTAATCTTTAACTCATTAAATTTTAATTTACTTACATCTTGTGCTTCTTCAATGGTGTGACTTTCATATCAAACTTCTTTGGAAGAGATCTAATAATTTTTCAAGCCAACTTTTCTTTTGATATCTTTTCAAGAAAAGCAAATGAGTTGTTGCCAATTTCATTGAGGCGGACATTGAAATCAGTAATGGTTTCATCTTAATTTTTTCAAATTTTATTATGAGAAGTTGAAGTCATGACATACGAACATTGGGTGTGCCTTCATGAGCTGTTTCAAGAGTTTCCCAAGCTTCTTTGGCACCAGCGCATATGTTAATGATTATGAAGATATTCTTGTCAATTCTAATATAAATGGAATTAAGGGCATAAGAGTTACCAAGTGATTTTTCATCTTATTCCTTTGACTAATCCTTTTCAGGCTTAAAAGTTTTAATGTAATCTTCAGCTATAACCTTTGGAGGAGTCCATCCATTTATGATTGATTTCCAGGTCCTAATGTCCATAGACTTGAGAAAGTCAACCATGAAACCCTTCTAATAATCATAGTTTGTACCATTAATAATTGGTGGTTGATTCATAAATCATATTTCTTTAGCATTGTCCATATTAAATAGAATGTGTAGAAACCCCTAGAGCTCACCTGACTAGAATAGGGTGTCTGCTCTGATGCCAGTTGAAATTATGTTCTATTGATTACAAGATGTCAGACACAATGTTGGAATAATGTGTATGAAAATAAGATTGTGTAATAGGAAAAATAAATGCATAAAATAAATAACACAAATAATTGTTAACTCAGCTCATTACAAAGTCACATACATATGGAGGGCATCAACCCAATGAAAGGAAATTCACTCTTAGTAGTTAATAACACACAATTGTATTATATAAACTCTCCTAGTTCAGTGCCTTTTTTCCTATACTACCAATGAACTTCGAATTTGATATTCATAAATTGATTGAAACAAATCTTGATTAAATATGAAATTGATAAGATTAAGAATTTCAATCTTGCCAAAGCTGATTCAGGATAAATCTTTTCCAAATGAGTAGATGCTTTAAAATCAATTTTTGATTGAACATAAAAAGAAATAAATCTTGAAAGCGCGAGATACATCCATTAAAACTCGTTTGCCAAGTAAGCAGCCCAAGACAGGAAGTCTCATATAATGTTAGAAGGTCTTACTTAACATGATGCTTACCACAATTGTGACATGAAGTACTTTGAGATAAAATGTCTTGAAACTTGTCAAAACATCTCATTTAACATGTTGCCTACAAAAATATTGTCAAACACATTCAATAACAGCAGTAACAAATCCTTTTGAGAAAAACACTAAGCTAAATGACTGTGAAAGTCAAGAAAAGATGAACATCGCGTTGTAAAGACAAATTATTGGTTCTCTAATATACTTATGCAATAGCCAGATGCAAGTCATATGTATGTTATGCAATAAGTATATTAAGAAGACTCATGAGTATGCCTAAGAAGTCGCACCTAGTGGTTGCAATGAGAATCCTCGGATATCTAAAAGGAACCTTGAAGCCAGGTTTGAAATTTACAACTGCTATAAATATAAGTAGAACAAGTTTGATTTGTTATGGTGATGTTAATTAGTGTGGAGACAAAATGTATAGAAGGAGCACATATGATATGTATTGTTATACAATGAGGTATTTATCTCTTGGTGTATAAAGAAGAAGCCAAGCCTTGCATTATCCTCTTGTGAGGATGACTATGTTGTAGGTTCGTTTGCCTCATGTCAATCAATTTAGCTTGATTCCTTGTTTAAGGAGCTTAAGTTTGAAGTAAAAAAGCCTATGAAGTTGGTGATTGACAACAAATCTATAATAAGCTTGCCAAGAATTCAATATCACATTGAAGAAGCAAACATATTGAGGCAAGATTTCACTTCATAAAGGAACAAGTGATGAAAGGCATGATAGAAGTTATGTATTGACCTAAAAGGAGCAACTTGTTGATAGCTTTACAAAAGCTTTGAAGATTGAAGCTTTGAATACTCGAGGAGTCAATTAGGACTTGTATGCATTTATAATATATGGAGGGAAGTTGTAATAATTTTAAATGGGGGTTTAAAACAAACTAGGAGTTATTTAGTTTATTAGTTAGCTTGTGACTCAAGTAAGTTACTTGAATCACAAGCATCTATAAAAACAATCCCTCATATGCCTTTTGTTAGTGTGTGAGTCACTTTTATCGAGGAGAGAAAGAGAGAGAATAAATAAATAAGGATTGTATTATTGAATGGAATGATAATAAATTTGAATTATAAACTATGTATTATATACAACTAACTTGTCTACTAAGTAAAGTAACAAACTAAGTAACAAACCCTAAACTCTAATTAACTTTGGGTTTAGGTCACATAACTCAACTTGGATTACATCTAATATCTCAGCATACCCCATATAATCCAAGTTATCGAAACACACTAATCATTTTCAATTTAAATTATTCCTAATTTCTTTCTCAAAGTTAGGAACTTGTCGATCTTCAATCCTTTGGTGAAAATGTTTGCCAACTGTGCTTTACTTGAGCAATTCATCACTTCAAGTTCATCTCAATTTACCTTCTCTTTAAGAAAATGAAATATAGCTTCAATGTGCTTACTCCTTCCATATAAAACTGGATTCTTCACAAGATTTATGACTGACTTGTTGTTGATCTACAGCACCAGAGGTTTCTTTACTTTGACCTCGATTTCTTCCAGCACATATCTGGTCCAAATTGCTTGACACGTAGCATGAGATCCTATTATATATTCAGCCTCACACAATGACAATGCCACCACAGGTTTCTTTCTCGAGCAGCATGAGATCCTGTTATATATTCAGCCTCACACAATGACAATGCCACGACAGGTTTCTTTCTCGAGCACCATGAGATTGTGGTACCAAATACTTGAAAGAAATATCCAGTAGTACTTTTTTATCTTCCTTATCTCCATACTAATCAGTATCTGAATAACAAGTAACCATATCTTCTTTTCTTTTAGAGTGCGTCGAAATAGAATTCCATAGTTTGTCAATCCTTTTAAGTATCTCAAGATTCTTCTTGCAGCCTTCATGTATGACACCCTTGGTTCACTCATGTATTTACTTACTAATCCGACTGAGAAATATATATCAGGTTGACTATTGCACACATATCTCAAAACTTCGACAATTTATTTGAACAAAGTTGCATCGAATTTGTCTTCCTCTCCATGATTTCCTGACTTCAAATTTGGTTCGACAGGAAAAGATGCAGGAGTCTAATCATCCATCCTAAATCTCTTAAGTATCTCTTTAACATACTTTCTTTGATATAGCACCATACCTTGATTCGAGAGTTGAATTTCTATGCCTAGAAAGTAAGATAACTTTCCCATATCTCACATTTCAAATTCCTTCTTCATCAGCTCTTTGAACTTTGATAAGTTCTTCAAACTATTTCCAATTACTTGCAAGTCATTGAAATATAAGCAGATGATTGTTATATCTTGTGTTGTAACTTGAACATAGACACCGCACTCATATTTTCATTTCAAAAATCAAAATTTGACCAAGTATGAGTCGATCTTCTTGTTCCATGCCCTAGTTGTCTACTTAAGGCCATAGAGCGCTTTGTGAAAATTGTATACTTTCCTTGCTTCCTCCTAAATCATAAATCCATGAGGTTGGGTGTTGCGGTGAGAATAGGATATCAAATTATTAATTAATTTAAATCACATCTGTAGTTCACAACCGATCTTTGATTTATCCGAAGGAAAGGTTAAAGAACGGAAAAACCTATTTTGCATCATAAACACAATGCGATGAGAGATCTAAGTTCGGGGGTTGGTTAAGCTTAGGGAAGGTATTAGCACCCTAAACTTCTGTAGTACTCTACAGGAACCTCTTATTTTAATGTTGTTATTTTGCTACATTATTTGCTTAAGGGTATATGCTAAGGGTTAGAAGGTGAAAAGAAAGACCTAAGGGTTAGTCCTAAGTTTACTCGCCAAGATTTGCATCTTGTGCCTACGTATCCGAGGTAGGGGATGAAATCAGAGTAATCGTAGTTCCCCTTGAAAGGGAGGAAGAGAAACTTCTTGACGGTGGTCAAGGTTTCAATGGGGAGTAAGCGTTCTTAAGGAAGCGTTTACACGGAGTGCAGCGACTCCTATTTCTATGTTGTAATTGAATTGAAATAAAAGGGTAAAATAGGTATTCCACAGCGGGAAACCTAATATGGAGTGCGGCGACTCCTTATCCTAATGTTAGGGTAAAGGGTAATTTGGTCCACGGTGGGACGCCTATGCAATTAGGGTTTGAGTGGTGAAAAGGTCAAGGGTAAGGACTATAGACACGGCGGTCAAATGGCTAGACCTATTCCTTCGGAGGGGAAACTATCGGTAAAAGATTATAATGAAAAATAAACGAACAACGGAAGTGAAATATGAGAAAGTATGCACGAATAATAACGCAATTGAAAAACGACGATGTCCTCGCATAAATTACAACCATGCAAAATGAAATACGGAAAGTTAAAGGACGGAATTGAAAGGCAACGATGTTCTCGCATGAATTACAACCATAAAAAATGAAATACGGAAAAATATGAAGTTAGTAAACAAGTACAAATGAGAAAAACGAAAGTCAGATAACAATTAACGGGAAGGTTAGGAATTTTTACTTTCTGAATTTCTAGGTTAGAAATTAGGAATTAAAAGGGAAATGTTAGAAATTTAGGTTAGACAATATTTTTAACAGAAAATTTTTTATTGATTGAAAATAATTTTAGTTTTAATGTTTCTAAGAAAATGTTAATAATTATTAAAACTTTAGTGTCAATTTATTTAAAAAGATGGATTTTTAATTTTAAAGACAAAGTTAATTTTGATTTATAAAATAAAACTTAAAAAATAGGAAGTTAACCTTAATTAAAGTATATTGAAAAAACTAAAAAAAAGGTTAGTAGTTTCTAAAAAAAAAAATTAATTTTAAAATTTAATTTTTATTAGTAACAGGAGTTTTGGTTTATTTTACAAAGTTTTAGTTTTTTTTAAGGTTAGATTTATTTTTAAAATATTAATTTTAAATTATAATAAATTAAATCTTTTAGTTAAAGAAAATTAAATTCCCAAATTAATGTTTTAACTTACTAGAATCCTATTTTCCAAAATATTTAGAAATTAAAATTGTTAATTATTTACATCCCATTTTTTAAATTGGTTTTAAATTAGAAAAACTAAATAGAAATTAATGTTAGTTTACAGCATTATCTTTAATTAATAAATTGAGAAAAAGTCATAAAATAATAAAATAATAAAATAAATTATAAAAGGGAAATGGTCAAGGGAAAGGTTTGCAGATTGTAGGGTTTGTAAATCCTCTCCTCTCCCTCTCACGTGCGGTGCCGCTTCCTCCATTGTTGGCTTGTTGAAGTTTTTTCTTCTTCTTCTTGCTCCATTTTCGTCTTCTTGCTTGTGAATCTGCAAAAAAAGACCAAAACCACACAAAATTTGCAAAAACGGTTAACACTCGGATGGCTTTATGTTCTCTTTGCCGGTGACGATGGTGACGCTTTTTTCTCCGCCGCGGTTGGGATTGACGTACTCGGTTTACCGTGGCCGGTGATGACAGTACTGAGGCTGGGAGTTTCTTGGCCGGAAACGATGGACCTCGTGCCGTTTTTGTTGTCTTGGTTGGGTTCCTCGTTACCGCTTGGCTGTTGATGATGATGGGTTCCGTCGTTTTTTCTGATGAAATACGGATGAACTTCCTTATCTTCTTCCCTGATGAACGGATGATGAACTCCTCTTTTTTTTCAATGAATTGATGAATTACTTTTATACTGATGATTTCGTGGGCCTGGGCATCTTACTGTTATGATTTTGTTGCGTATTTGTTTCCTGATTTTGTTGCATTTTTGGAGGATTTATCCAAGGAAGTTTGTTTGATCTGTTTTGGCTTGGCTGAAACTTGGGAAAGTTGTTCTTGGATTGGATTTGCATTTGACTCGATCTTGCTTAGAGCAGATCCTGCGAAAATGGTTGTTGCTCTCGTTGGATATCCATGGATTTTCTATTATGGAATTTTTTTAAAAGTCTTGTTTGGCTAAAACAACTTTTTCAGATAATCACTTTTCCAAAAAACACTTTTCCAAATGATCACTTTTTCTCTCTCTTGGAAAGAATGAACAGAAATCTGTCGGGTTCGTGCCGAGGTTGGAAAGTAAAGTCAGGAGCTAGCGGCGGAATATTCCGTTACCCTCCCGACGTACCCGATGATGATAATTAACTGAGGGTATCGGAACCGATCAAAAATAATTTTTATTGATTCTAACCATTTAAATTATTTTCTCTGTTGTCGATTCTTTTGCAGGTTCGGAAAAATCGAAGGTTGAAGAATCGGCGTGAAGACCATTTTAGAAAAATTAGGCATTTAAGACTTAGGAATTAAATTTGTAATTGTAGTTTCCTTTGTAATAAAAAATAGAATTCAAATAAATAAATTTGATTCTTCCTTAATAAACTAAAATTATTTCTCCGATCAAATTTCTCTGGATAATTCATCCGATTAAACTCAACCGAATAACTTCATTTAATTAAATGTATCCGGCTAAATCCATGCCAAGGTTACAACCAATCTGACAATCTCTAATCTTGTGACAGTTACAAATACTTCAGAGTATTCGAGTCCTGCTCTCTGACAAAATCCTCAAGCTACCAATCTCGCTTTATTTCTTGCTATCAACCCATCAACATTCTGCTTCAACTTGAACACCCACTTCACTTTGATAACTTTTGTATGTGCTAGCAATTCGACCAACTCCCATGTGTTATTTATTTTGATTGCTTGTAACTCTTCGACCATAGCAGACTTCCACTTCATATTCTTTAAAGCCTCACTATAGTTGATTGGTTCAGTACTTGTAAGTAACACAAAATGAACTAATTCTTCATCTGTTGTAACTTCATCATCACCAACCACTTTATATTCTTGAAGTTTGGATGGACGAGCTCTAGATCTTAGAGGTCTCTGGCTTATGCTAGCCATATCCTCTTCGACTTCGACTGTGTCAGGTATGTTTTAAATATCTTCGACTTCGACTTCAATTGGAGTATCTGAAATTTCTTCGACTTCGACTTCATCGATTTCTTCGTTGATGTCATAGTTCATCAATGGCTTGTTAATTAGATCACCAAAATTTAAATCCCATGCAGAGTTATCATCAATCACAATGTCTCAACTCATCATGATCTTATTGTTAATTGGATTGAATAACATGTATGCTACAATCTTATGATATCCTACCAGCATCATAGGTTCACTCTTGTCATCAAGCTTCCTTCTTCTTGCATCAAGAATATGCTTGTAGCAAATAGAGCCAAACACCTTCATATGAATCACTAATGGTCGTTTACCATTCCACACTTTTTCAAAAACCTTGTTCTTCAGCTTCTTGGTAGGGCACTTGTTCAGAATATTAACAACACTCGAAACAACTTCACCCCTTAAGAATTTTGGCAAATTCTTCTACTTTAACATGCATCTCGCCATGTCCAATATGGTCCTATTTCTTCTTTATGCTATTCCATTATGTTAAGAAGTATAAAGAGAAGTTACCTCATGATCAATACCATGTTCTACACAAAGTTCTTTAAATATCTTGGATGTGTATTCACTACCTCTGTCTGTTTGCAGAACCTTGATTTTCATGTTACTCTGGTTTTCAACAGGTATCTTAAGTCTCTTAAAGATTTTAAATACTTCATCCTTTCACTTGATCACATAGATTCAGAGCTTTTGACTGTACTCATTGACAAACGAAACAACAAACCTATTTACACCAATGGTATGCCCCTCAAATGGACCACATACATCTGAATGTACAACTTTGAATATGCAAGAAGATCTCATTGGCATAGTCAAAACGAAAGACTTTTTGGATTGCCTTCCGACTAGACACCTTTCACAGAGTTTGTCGGGCATCTCCAGACTTGGTATACCGATTACCATATCTTAAGTAATCAGTTTATTGAGTGATTAAAAGTTCAAATGTACAAACCTCAAACGCCACAATAAACTATGCTTGTGGTTGACAATAGTTTATAGACATTGTACTTCAGTCGAGCTGATCATGGTCTTGAATGTCCTGCTCTTCGACAAAGGGGATTTCAAGACCAAATTATTTTGAGGTTCGAGCAGCTCTAAGGCTCCATTTTTCATAATTATTGAGAAACCTTTTTTGATCAGTTGTCCAAAACATAGCAGACTGCACTTCATTCCAGGTACATAGAGTACATCTTGATCATAACTTTTCCATCATTGTCCCTTTGAATAACTATGTCGCCAATACCTTCTGCTTACAACGAGCTATTATCAACAAGTTTGACTTTGCTCTTATTTGACTTGTTGAAATCTGTTAACCACTCTTTTTGACCAGTCATGTGATTTAAACAAATGAGTCGAGGAATTAGATCTTGGAGTCGACATGATCATGTACAACTGCAGTCATAACCACCATATCTTCATAATCATCTGAATCTTGGCGTGCAAGGTTTTCTCCTTACTTCTTGCCTTTTTTCTCTCCCTGATCTGCTGTCGTACACGGATCAAATACGAGTTTTTTGAAAAAGTATAGTAACGATTACGACAACTCAAGTATCGCTCTCAAGGATTCTTGTAGTGGATTAACCAATTACAGTAACGAAATATGGGGGGTTTGGTTTTCGATTTAGAAAAGGTGATTAAAAATAAAAGTGATTATAAGATAAGTTAATCTGTTGTTCATTCTCCTACTTATCATTGATCATACAATTCCCAAGCCCTAAACGGATTCCATTCTCTTTCTATTACAGTAACAATTAACAAGCGTGATTGCAACTAATATATGACTTATGTTCCTAAATCCAAATTAAGCAAAGAGATAACACAAACACGAATTAAGAAAACGCGGTTACGGTTAACAAAACATATATCAATCGAATTAATCAAACAACGACAACTGAATAAAGCATTCATAGTTATCAATAGAATTGAAAAGGGAATCAAATTTACTTGAAAATTTTATTAATCTCAAAGTTAACGGAGATACAGTTACAGCAGATCAACCCGAAGAAACATAAAAAAAAAACCCGGCCCAAAAACTAAATATTTCTAACGGCAGATTTCAGGTTCTGACTTCAACAAATTATTTGAGCCTTTTACACTCAGAATTAGCTTCTGCCTCAAACATGAAAGTTGTAGCTCTCTGTCCTAGCTTTCCAACACCTATTAGAAAGCGCAAATCCAATTTTTTTAGCCCCAGGTATGATCCAAATAGTGGACAGATATCAAATAACCGGTAAAACTGAAAATAAGCTACGAAAATAGATTAAAGGCAAACAAAGATTAAATTCTAAAAACACAATAAAATAGTAAAATTAACAAAATAAACTAGGGGAATTCCTAAGTAAAAACATAAGAGAGTATGCACTGATCAAATTCTCCCACACTTGAACTTTTACACTCCGAACAAAATAGTATCGACTCATGAAAAACAACAGCATCCGAAAACTCATTCTATGCTACAAACTCTTGTTGGGTCAAGATTGCATTGATAGGTACTAATTTTTCACATTAAGGATATCTTAAGAACACAAATCTGTAATTGTACGGTCATAAACCTCCCTCCTATACAAACCAATCTGAATCATGTTATTATACTTAAGCCTAATTTGAAGCATGAGATCATTCACTTATTTGCATCCGCTTAATTACTTAGTGTATGATTTGTAGACGGTGATGACTACTAGATAAACTACTTAAGAGCTATTAAAGGATGAGAGCTCAAGGCTATGTCATAACAGGTATTTAAATCGGTTCCCATATTCGGGAGACTTAAGGTGTTAAAATGGTACCGATCTTATGAACTTTTCCCAAGACTTCACAATCTAATCTCAAATTAATCTAAAGCCTAAAAATTTCAAAAAAAAAAAGCATTGTGTTTCTAAGTTTAAATTATGATTTTTTTATAATTTAGGAAAACACACAAAAAGTTAAAGAAAACAAAACAAAGCAAAGCAAAACAAAAAGAAGAAATGATTCCCTTCTCCATACTTAAAATATGCATTGTCCTTAATGAAATGACATAATTATTAAATAAGAGTGAGAGAAAGGAAAGAATACACTCAAGCATTCAAGAAGGATAGGTGATGGCATAAACAACATTTTCTAGTGAAGGCTCTTCTACAATCACTCCTTCTAAATTAGAGTTCTCATGGATCAGCTTCAGGTAATGCTCACCGTCCTTAAAAATTGGTATAGTTCCTTCGACCTTTATTCTAAGATCAAAGAACGATCTCGAATGAGTAAAAGTGTCAAAGTGAAAGGGCTGCCCAATGGATGGTGTTGGTGCAACATAGATGTCGAGAGCTTAAGATGCATAGACATCTTCTTCATCGATAACTTCACCTGTAGGAACAATGTCAATGTCAACCTGCTAAGCAGCCTTAATCTCAGCAAAAAATAGAGGAAGAATCACATGAGTAAGTATTATCAAAAGTATGCAATGATGGAAAGTCAGTTGAAAATAAATCAGAATAAGTATCATCAACCGACACAGAAAGCACTCCGATGTGAAAAACATAATGTTCTTCCACGGGATGTTTCATAGCATAAAAAAGGTTAAATTTAGCAATGGTATCACCGAACTCCATGGACATTATTTCATCATCAACATCGATTTTTGTTTTTGTCGTTTTCATGAACGGTCTGCCTAAAATTATTGGTGATCTGCTTGAATTTTTTTCTCCGGCCATGTCCAGAATGTAAAAATCTGCAGGAAAAAGCAAATCATTAACTTGGACAAGCACATCTTCCACTACTCCAATAGAGCGAGTATTGTTCATGTTCGTCAATTGGATGATTAAACAAGTATGATGCAAAGGACCAAGATTAAGATTATTATAAACAGAAGTAGGCATAACATTAATTTCTGCTCCTAAATCAAGCATGCAATTTTCAAATTTACTATCTCCAATGGTACATGGAATAGCAAAAGTTCCTGGATCCTTGCATTTCTGGGGCAACATGGCATGATTGACGGCTGCAATATTAGCCTTTTCAGGTGCATGTTTAGATTGAATGAGGACTGAAACATTTCTTCCCATGTTCACTCTTTCATTTCCCTTCATCCTTCTTTTATGTGTGCACAAATCTTTAAGAAGTTTTGCATACTTTGGAACCTGCTTAATCACATCAAGAAGTGGAATGTTCACTGCCACTTTCCTGAATACATCCAGAATCACTCTCTCTCTCTCTCTCTCTCTCTCTCTCTCTCTCTCTCTCTCTCTCTCTCTCTCTCTCTCTCTCTCTCTCTCTCTCTGTCTCCCTCTTCCATCTTTTTAGTTTTGGCTACTCTGTGTGGGAAAGGTACCTTAGGTACATACTCTCTTTCTTTTGCCTCAACAACAACAAAAGGTTCAGGTTCATGTTCAAGTGTGACCTCAACAACTTTCTCATTTTTTTCTGGGGCAGAATCTGTAACTTTTTCGGATCGCAAGGACATTGAACTCACATTAGGACCTTTAGGGTTCACCATTGTTTGGGAGGGTAGTTGGTTGGATCCTTGTGCTTGCTGAATGCCATTAATTGAAGAAGAAAGTTGCCCTATCTATATCTGCAGGGTTTGGATACTGGAATCTGTCCGCTGCTGGAATTGAAGAGTATTGACACCCATTTGCTTAACAATATCTTCTAATGTAGGTCCGGAAGTTGGGGCATAAATGGTTGCAGTTTGTGGAGGGTTTTGTGGTGGTGGTAACGGTAACGTCAATTGTTGTTGGTTGGGCTGATGATTTCCATATGGAAATCTTGGATGGTCAGGAGAAGTACAAATACTACATAACCTTGTTATTTGGGCTGCTTCTTGAGGCTTACCTACCACTACCAATTGTTTCACTAATTCGGTTAGCTCATCCATTCTATTTTCGAAGGCCTTGCTGGAAGAAGAAACATGAACCTCATTCACACTTTTTATTTGGACAAAATTGTTTCTTGTTATAAACTATTGGGAGTTAAGCAACATGTTCTCAATCAGGGCTTTGGCAGCAGCTGAAGTCTTATCAACAAGTGCTCCACCACTAGCAGCATCTAAATTATTCCTATCCATTGATTTTAATCCTTCATAGAAATATTGAATCAATAATTGCTCGGTGATTTGGTGTTGTAGGCAACTTAAAACTAATTGATTGAATCTCCCCTAATATTCAACCAATGATTCATTATCTAGTAGTCTAATACCGCAAATATATTTTCGTATCGAGGCAACTCTAGAGGTAGGAAAGTATCTCTCTAGGAATAACTTCTTCAAATCATTCTAAGTTGCAACAGAATTTGGCTCAAGATAATATAATTAATATTTGGTCGCACCTTGTAGTGAAAATGAAAAGGCTTTCGGCTTGACGTGATCTCCTGTAATTCCTTCAGGCCTCAGTGGAGTAGAGCAAACGATCTTGAATTCTTTAAGATGCTTGTGTGGGTCCTCACCTGCAAGACCACTAAATCTCGGAAACAAGTGTATTAATCCAGATTTTAATTCAAAAGGAACAACAGGATCAACATATTCAATATACAAACCATTATAATTAGCATCAGGAGCAGCAAGCTCTCTTAATGTTCTTTGGTCAACCATGTTATTCTCGAAAGAAAATTCAAAATCAGAATCAAATAAGCAATGTGAAAATAAAGAATCAGAATCACAATTGTTAAGGATCAAAATAAAATAAAAGCCAAAGCAAGAAGACCTAGTAGTCAGGACTAATGCAGCAACAAATGCGATAATACCAATAATGTCCCTCTATAGGCAAAAACAAAATCAAAGAAGAAAAATGATTAAAATAAATTCAGAAAAATCTAAAAACATGAAATTTAATCTAACTAAGCAAAATAAGAATTTTGGGAATTTTTTCGAAATTTTTTAAAATTATAAAAACAGTAAAAAATTTATTTAAAAAATAGAAAAATGATGAATTTTGGGTTTTTAGGTCGGCATTCATTATTTAGTCCCTAAATAGAGGCTTTTGATCTATGATTCTTTTCTAATTAATCAACCAAGAATTGGACAAATCTGAGACAATTTTCCTAAAAATCAATTTTTTTGACGAGGTCGGACGCGAGAGAGGCGTACGAACGCGAAAACGGAAAAACAGTAAAACGAAAGTTCAAAACACACTAATCGACACCTATGACTCAACTAACAGTTAAAAACGACAAGAATCCCCGGCAACGGTGCCAATTTGATCTGTTGTCGCACACAGATCAAATACGAGTTTTTTGAAAAAGTATAGTAACGGTAACGACAACTCGAGTGTCATTCTCAAAGATTCTTGTAGTGGATTAACCAATTACAGTAATGAAATATGGGGGGTTTGATTTTTGATTTTGAAAAATTGATTAAAAATATAAGTGATTAAAAATGTCAGTGATTATAAGATAAGTTAATTTGTTGTTCGTTCTCCCACTTACCATTGATCATACAATTCCCAAGCCCTAAACGGATTTCATTCTCTTTTGATTACAGTAATGATTAACAAGCGTGATTACAACTAATATATGACTTATGTTTCTAAACCCGAATTAAGCAAACAGATAACGCAAACACGAATTAAGCAAATGCGGTTATGGTTAACATAACATATATCAATCAAATTAATCTAATCCTATTCTATAAAATATGCAATTGAATTAAGCAAACAACGACAATTGAATAAAGCATTCAAAGTTATAGATAGAATTGAAAAGAGAATCAAAATTACTTGAAAATTGTATTAACCTCAAACTTAACGGAGATACGGTTACAGCAGATCAACCCGAAAAAATTAGTTTTCCATGAATTTTCCGAACAAGCAAAAAGTAAAATCGTGAAAAGAAGGTGAAAACTAAGGTAGTGAGGATGTTAGGTATATAAAAGCATCAACAGTTCCGGTTCTAACCCCGCTGGGTCGAAGAACATAAACAACCCGGCCCAAAAACTAAATATATCTAATGGCAGATTTTGGGTTCTAACTTTAACGAATTACTTGAGCCTTCTACACTCCAAATCAGCTTCTTCCTCAAACATGAAAGTTGTAGCTCTCTTTCTTAACTTTCTAACGCCTTTTAGAATGCATAAATTTAATTTTTGTAGCTACAGTTATGATCTAAACAGTGGACAGATATCAAATAACCGATAAAGCTGAAAATAAGCTGCGAAAATAGATTAAAGGGAAATAAAGACTAAATTCTAAAAACACAATAAAACACTAAAATAAACAAAATAAACTAGAGAAATGCATAAGTACAAACATAAGAGAGTGTGCATTGAAATGCATTGATCACTCCCTTGTCTTTATTGTACTAACAATGTTTGGCCAACTGACCCCATTTTTTCACAGTTATAGCAATGCACACCTTTTTTTTCTTTGTCTTTCTGATAGAAATTTCCTTCTCCTCTTTTCGAGGATTCAGAAGCTCTATCATTGACCTTATTCTTGTGAAGATTCGACCAAGACTTTTTGCCCTGAGTCTTGTCGATTTTGCCTTTAAACTTATTGAAACCATCATTCTTCTTCCATGACTGAGCTTGTAGTGCTTGTATCGAGTCTTGAACTCCTTTCCTTTTGACAATCCTAATCTCATGCGCCTCTAACGAACCAACCAAATCTTCTAGTTTTAGGGTTTCAAGATTGTTGGATTCTTGAATAGCTACAATAACGTGATTAAATTGAGAGGTCAACATACTCATTACCTTCTCAACTGTCATCTTATTAGTTAGGGTTTCACCACAACCTTTCATGAGATGGACGATTTTCTGCGCCTTCGATACATAGGCTGCAATCTTTTCGTCTCCTTCCATCGATAATAATTCATATTATTGTCGCAAAGTTTGCCACTTGACAATCTTGACTTTCTCGCCTCCTTCATAGTACTTGACAAGAATATCCCATGTCTCCTTCGCTGATTCAGCATGAGCGGTTCTGTTGAAATTAGTCGCATCAATCGCCAATTGGATGTAAAACACCGGCTTACAATCCTTCTTCTTGGCATCCTTGTTAGCAGTTCTCTGTGTGTCGGTTGCATCTTCGTCAAGCACAAGAACACCATTAGTTACCACTTCTACAGTTTCATGAAAGCCAAATAGAGATTGCATCTATTTTCTCCATCGAAGCCAATTATTTTCGTC
This sequence comes from Lathyrus sativus, assembly GCA_963859935.3. Classification (NCBI taxonomy): domain Eukaryota; kingdom Viridiplantae; phylum Streptophyta; class Magnoliopsida; order Fabales; family Fabaceae; genus Lathyrus; species Lathyrus sativus. The sequence continues at coordinate 20,229,985 of OZ012738.1, read as the reverse complement.
AAGAGTTGGAAGGAAGTTTGGTAAATTTCGGTTATCATTCATCTTTGTAGCGATTGATCAACAACAATCCACGATTTCGGAAATACGATCTCTGACGTGTGATTCTTGAAACCACAGTCAAGAATTTAACCGGAACTCTAGATACCAATTTGTTAGTGTGTGAGGTACTTTTAATGGGGAGAGAAAGAGAGAGAATAAAGCAATAAAGATTGTATTAATAATATCAGTGAATATGGTCTTGAACGGATAAGCAGAGAAATCTGATTAAACGGCGAAACAAATTGTCCTCCGCATTGAAAATTCAAATCGTATATCGAATGATTTAACTCGGTAACCTGAACAAGCTCAGCTAATAATCATGACCAAACCAAAATATGTTCATTATAACTTCAACACGAACTGAAATTCCACTGTTTTCTTTAAAAATTGACTGGTAGGTAGCAGAAAGCAGGAAAACGTGTGTCTGTCGGAATAAATTCCTCAAAGAAAATTCTAGCACCGATTTAACCCAAATCTATTCATATTGCAACGCACTCAGCTCCATATGGTTTAGGAAGCAGACAACCTTTCTGACATCTAACTGACGACTAAGTCTCGGCTCTTGAATAAAATATGTCGTATCACGAGAAACCTGATGTCAAAAGCCGTTGTAAAGTTCAACTCATTCTCGAATAAAATCACATGATCCGGATATTGAAACCCTAATCGTTTGAGAAATCACATGATCCAGATATTGAAACCCTAATCGTTTGAGGAATTCCTGATGACGACTTTGCTTCATAAATTGTTAGCATACAGCAAAATAATGACCCTTTTTCCCTTCATAAATTAAATTGCACACAACATGATTTTCCTGCAAAAACCAACAGACTGAACAAACTGGTTAGCGGTTAGTTAAAATGCAATGCAGAATGAGATGGAATCTAAAATGATCCTAATAATCTAAGGGTAAAATTTGGGGTATGACATTGGGTGACACACACATCTTCATCTAAAAGTCCATTCAAAAATTTCGATTTCACATCTAAGTAAAATGTCAACCAACTTTGATTACATGCCAAGGTTACAACCAATCTGACAATCTCCAATCTTGTGACAGTTACAAATACTTCAGAGTATTCGAGTCCTGCTCTCTGACAAAATCCTCAAGCTACCAATCTCGCTTTATTTCCTGCTATCAACCCATCAACATTCTACTTCAACTTGAACACCCATTTCACTTTGATAACTTTTGTATGTGCTAGCAATTCGACCAACTCCCATGTGTTATTTATTTCGATTGCTTGTAACTCTTCGACCATAACAGACTTCCACTTCATATTCTTTAAAGCCTCATTATAGTTGATTGGTTCAGCACTTGTAAGTAACACAAAATGAACTAATTCTTCATCTGTTGTGACTTCATCATCGCCAACCACTTTATATTCTTGAAGTCTGGATGGAAGAGCTCTAGTTCTTAGAGGTCTCTGGCTTATGCTAGCCATATCCTCTTCGACTTCGACTGTGTCGGGTATGTTTTAAATAGCTTCGACTTCGACTTCAACTGGAGTATCTGCAATTTCTTCGACTTCGACTTCATCGATTTCTTCGTTGATGTCATAGCTCATCAATGGCTTGTTAATTGGATCACCAAAATTTAAATCCCATGCAGAGTTATCATCAATCACAATGTCTCAACTCATCATGATCTTATTGTTAATTGGATTGAATAACATGTATGCTCCAATCTTATGATATCCTACCAGCATCATAGGTTCACTCTTGTCATCAAGCTTCCTTCTTCTTGCATCAAGAATATGCTTGTAGCAAATAGAGCCAAACACCTTCATATGAATCACTAATGGTCGTTTACCATTCCACACTTCTTCAGAAACCTTGTTCTTCAGCTTCTTGGTAGGGCACTTGTTCAGAATATTAACAACACTCGAAACAACTTCACCCCTTAAGAATTTTGGAAAATTCTTCTACTTTAACATGCATCTCACCATGTCCAATATGGTCCTATTTCTTCTTTATGCTATTCCATTATGTTAAGAAGTATAAGGAGCAGTTACCTCATGATCAATACCATGTTCTACACAAAGTTCTTTAAATATCTTGGATGTGTAGTCACTACCTCTGTCTGTTTGCAGAACCTTGATCTTCATGTTACTCTGGTTTTCAACAGGTATCTTGAGTCTCTTAAAGATTTTAAATACTTCATCCTTTCACTTGATCACATAGATCCAGAGCTTTTGACTGTACTCATTAACAAAGGAAACAACAGACCTATTTACACCAATGGTATGCCCCTCAAATGGACCACATACATCTGAATGTACAACTTTGAATATGCAAGAAGATCTCATTGGCATAGTCAAAACGAAAGACTTTCTGGATTGCCTTCCGACTAGACACCTTTCACAGAGTTTGTCAGGCATCTCCAGACTTGGTATACCGATTACCATATCTTAAGTAATTAGTTTATTGAGTGATTAAAAGTTCAAATGTACAAACCTCAAACGCCACAATAAACTATGCTTGTGGTTGACAATAGTTTTTAGACATTGTACTTCAGTCGAGCTGATCATGGTCTTGAATGTCCTGCTCTTCGACAAAAGGGATTTCAAGACCAAATTATTTTGGGTGTCGAGAAGCTCTAAGGCTCCATTTTTCATAATTATTGAGAAACCTTTTTCGACCAGTTGTCCAAAACATAGCAGACTGCACTTCATTCCAGGTACATAGAGTACATCTTGATCATAACTTTTCCTTCATTGTTCCTTTGAATAACTATGTCACCAATACCTTCTGCTTGCAACGAGCTATTATCAACAAGTTTGACTTTGCTCTTATTTGACTTGTTGAAATCTGTTAACCACTCTTTTTGACCAGTCATGTGATTTGAACAACCGAGTCGAGGAATTAGATCTTGGAGTCGACATGGTCATCTACAACTGCAGTCATAACCACCATATCTTCATAATCATCTGAATCTTGGCGTGCAAGGTTTGCTCCTTACTTCTTGCCTTTTTTCTCTCCCTGATCTGCTGTCGTACACGGATCAAATACGAGTTTTTTGAAAAAGTATAGTAACGATTACGACAACTCAAGTATTGTTCTCAAGGATTCTTGTAGTGGATTAACCAATTACAGTAACGAAATATGGGGGGTTTGGTTTTCGATTTAGAAAAGGTGATTAAAAATAAAAGTGATTATAAGATAAGTTAATCTGTTGTTCATTCTCCCACTTATCATTGATCATACAATTCCCAAGCCCTAAACGGATTCCATTCTTTTTCTATTACAGTAACAATTAACAAGCGTGATTGCAACTAATATATGACTTATGTTCCTAAATCCAAATAAAGCAAAGAGATAACACAAACACGAATTAAGAAAACGCGGTTACGGTTAACAGAACATATATCAATCGAATTAATCTAATCCTATTCTATAAAATATACAATTGAATTAAGCAAACAACGACAACTGAATAAAGCATTCATAGTTATCAGTAGAATTGAAAAGGGAATCAAAGTTACTTGAAAATTTTATTAATCTCAAAGTTAACGGAGATACAGTTACAGCAGATCAACCCGAAGAGACATAAAAAAAACCGGCCCAAAAACTAAATATTTCTAACGGCAGATTTCAGGTTCTGACTTCAACAAATTATTTGAGCCTTTTACACTCAGAATTAGCTTCTTCCTCAAACATGAAAGTTGTAGCTCTCTGTCCTAGCTTTCCAACACCTATTAGAAAGCGCAAATCCAATTTTTTTAGCCCCATGTATGATCCAAGCAGTGGACAGATATCAAATAACCGGTAAAACTGAAAATAAGCTACGAAAATAGATTAAAGGCAAACAAAGATTAAATTCTAAAAACACAATAAAACAGTAAAATTAACAAAATAAACTAGGGGAATTCCTAAGTACAAACATAAGAGAGTATGCACTGATCAAATTCTCCCACACTTGAACTTTTACACTCCGAACAAAATAGTATCGACTCATGAAAAACAACAGCATCCGAAAACGCATTCTAGGCTACAAACTCTTATTTGGTCAAGATTGCATTGATAGGTACTAATTTTTTACATTAAGGATATCTTAAGAACACAAATCCGTAATTGTACGGTCATAAACCTCCCTCCTATACAAACCAATCTGAATCATGTTATTATGCTTAAGCCTAATTTGCAGCATTAGATCATTCACTTATTTGCATCAGCTTAATTACTTAGTGTATGATTTTTAGACGGTGCTGACTACTAGATAAACTACTTACGAGCTATTAAAGGATGAGAGCTCAAGGCTATGTCATAACAGGTATTTAAATCGGTTCCCATATTCTGGAGACTTAAGGTGTTAAAATGGTACCGATCTTATGAACTTTTCTCAAGTCTTCACAATCTAATCTCAAATTAATCTAAAGCCTAAAAATTTCCAAAACAAAATGCATTGTGTTTCTAAGTTTAAATTATGATTTTTTTTTTAATTTAGGAAAACACACAAAAAGTTAAAGAAAACAAAACAAAGCAAAGCAAAACAAAAAGCAGAAACGGTTCCCTTCCCCATACTTAAAACATGCATTGTCCTTAATGAAATAACATAATTATTAAATAAGAGTGAGAGAAAGGAAAGAATACACTCGAGCAGTCAAGAAGGATAGGTGATGGCATAAACAACATTTTCTAGTGAAGGCTCTTCTACAGTCACTCCTTCTAAATTAGAGTTCTCATGGATCAGCTTCAAGTAATGCTCACCGTCCTTAAAAATTGGTATAGTTCCTTCGACCTTTATTCTAAGATCAAAGAACGATCTCGGATGAGTAAAAGTGTCAAAGTGAAAGGGCTGCCCAATGGATGGTGTTGGTGCAACATAGATGTCGAGAGCTTAAGATGCATAGACATCTTCTTCATCGATAACTTCACCTGTAGGAACAATGTCAATGTCAACCTGCTGAGCAGCCTTAATCTCAGCAAAAAACAGAGGAAGAATCACATGAGTAAGTATTATCAAAAGTATGCAATGATGGAAAGTCAGTTGAAAATAAATCAGAATAAGTATCATCAACCGACACAGAAAGCACTCCGATGTGAAAAACATAATGTTCTTCCACGGGATGTTTCGTAGCATAAAAAAGGTTAAATTTAGCAATGGTATCACCGAACTCCATGGACATTATTTCATCATCAACATCGATTTTTGTTTTTGCTATTTTCATGAACGGTCTGCCTAAAATGATTGGTGATCTGCTTGAATTTTTTTCTCCGGCCATGTCCAGAATGTAAAAATCTGCAGGAAAAAGCAAATCATTAACTTGGACAAGCACATCTTCCACTACTCCAATAGAGCGAGTATTGCTCATGTTCGTCAATTGGATGATTAAACAAGTATGATGCAAAGGACCAAGATTAAGATTATTATAAACAGAAGTAGGCATAACATTAATTTCTGCTCCTAAATCAAGCATGCAATTTTCAAATTTACTATCTCCAATGGTACATGGAATAGAAAAAGTTCCTGGATCCTTGCATTTCTGGGGAAACATGGCATGATTGACGGCTGCAATATTAGCTTTTTCAGGTGCATGTTTAGATTGAATGAGGACTGAAACATTTCTTCCCATGTTCACTCTTTCATTTCCCTTCATCCTCCTCTTATGTGTGCACAAATCTATAAGAAGTTTTGCATACTTTGGAACCTGCTTAATCACATCAAGAAGTGGAATGTTCACTGCCACTTTCCTGAATACATCCAGAATCTCTCTATCTCTTCTCTCTCTCTCTCTTTCTCTCTCTCTCTCTCTCTCTCTCTCTCCCTCTCCCTCTTCCATCTTTTTAGTTTTGGCTACTCTATGTGGGAAAGGTATCTTAGGTATATACTCTCTTTCTTTTGCCTCAACAACAACAAAAGGTTCAGGTTCATGTTCAAGTGTGACCTCAACAACTTTCTCATTTTTTTCTGGGGCAGAATCTGTAACTTTTTCGGATCGCAAGGACATTGAACTCACATTAGGACCTTTAGGGTTCACCATTGTTTGGGAGGGTAGTTGGTTAGATCCTTGTGCTTGTTGAATGCCATTAATTGAAGAAGAAAATTGCCCTATATGTATCTGCAGGGTTTGGATACTGGAATCTGTCCGCTGTTGGAATTGAAGAGTATTGACACCCATTTACTTAACAATATCTTCTAATGAAGGTCCGGAAGCTGGGGCATAAATGGTTGCAGTTTGTGGAGGGTTTTATGGTGGTGGTAACGGTAACATCAATTGTTATTGGTTGGGCTGATGATTTCCATATGGAAGGCTTGGATGGTCAGGAGAAGTACAAATACTACATAACCTTGTTATTTGGGATGCTTCTTAAGGCTTACCTACCACTACCAATTGTTTCACTAATTCGGTTAGCTCATCCATTCTATTTTCGAAGGCCTTGCTGGAAGAAGAAATATGAGAAGAAACATAAACCTCATTCACACTTTTTATTTGGACAAAATTGTTTCTCGTTATAAACTATTGGGAGTTAAGCAACATGTTCTCAATCAGGGCTTTGGCAGCAGCTGAAGTCTTATCAACAAGTGCTCCACCACTAGCAGCATCTAAATTATTCCTATCCATTGATTTTAATCCTTCATAGAAATATTGAATCAATAATTGCTCGATGATTTGGTGTTGTAGGCAACTTGAAACTAATTGATTGAATCTCCCCTAATATTCAGCCAATGATTCATTATTTAGTAGTCTAATACCGCAAATATATTTCCGTATCGAGGCAACTCTAGAGGTAGGAAAGTATCTCTCTAGGAATAACTTCTTCAAATCATTCTAAGTTGCAACAGAATTTGGCTCAAGATAATATAACTAATATTTGGTCGCACCTTGTAGTGAAAATGAAAAGGCTTTCGGCTTAATGTGATCTTCTGTAATTCCTTCAAGCCTCAGTGGAGTAGAGCAAACGATCTTGAATTCTTTAAGATGCTTGTGTGGGTCCTCACCTGCAAGACCACTAAATCTCGGCAACAAGTGCATTAATCCATATTTTAATTCAAAAGGAACAACAGGATCAACATATTCAATACACAAACCATTATAATTAGCATCAGGAGCAGCAAGCTCTCTTAATGTTCTTTGGTCAACCATGTTATTCTCTAAAGAAAATTCAAAATCAGAATCAAATAAGCAATGTGAAAATAAAGAATCAGAATCACAATTGTTAAGGATCAAAATAAAATAAAAACCAAAGCAAGAAGACCTAGTAGTCAGGACTAATGCAGCAACAAATGCGATAATACCAATAATGTCCCTCTATAGGCAAAAACAAAATCAAAGAAGAAAAATTATTAAAATAAATTCAGAAAAATCTAAAAATATGAAATTTAATCTAATTAAGCAAAATAAGAATTTTGAGAATTTTTTCGAAATTTTTTAAAATTATAAAAACAGTAAAAAATTTATTTAAAAAATAGAAAAATGATGAATTTTGGGTTTTTAGGTCGGCATTCACTATTTAGTCCATAAATAGAGGCTTTTGATCTATGATTCTTTTCTAATTAATCAACCAAGAATTGGACAAATCTGAGACGATTTTCCTAAAAATCAATTTTTTTGACGAGGTCGGACGCGAGAGAGGTGTACGAACGCGAAAATGAAAAAACAGTAAAACGAAAGTTCAAAACACAATAATCGACACCTATGACTCAACTAACAGTTAAAAACGACAAGAATCCCCGGCAACGGCGCCAATTTGATATGTTGTCGCAGACAGATCAAATACGAGTTTTCTGAAAAAGTATAGTAACGGTAACAACAACTCGAGTGTGATTCTCAAAGATTCTTGTAGTGGATTAACCAATTACAGTAATGAAATATGGGGGGTTTGATTTTTGATTTAGAAAAAGTGATTAAAAATATAAGTGATTAAAAATGTAAGTGATTATAAGATAAGTTAATTTGTTGTTCGTTCTCCCACTTACCATTGATCATACAATTCCCAAGCCCTAAACGGATTTCATTCTCTTTTGATTACAGTAACGATTAACAAGCGTGATTACAACTAATATATGACTTATGTTTCTAAACCCGAATTAAGCAAACAGACAACGCAAACACGAATTAAGCAAATGCGGTTATGGTTAACATAACATATATCAATCGAATTAATCTAATCCTATTCTATAAAATATGCAATTGAATTAAGCAAACAACGACAATTGAATAAAGCATTCAGAGTTATAGATAGAATTGAAAAGAGAATCAAAATTACTTGAAAATTGTATTAACCTCAAACTTAACGGAGATACGGTTACAGCAGATCAACCCGAAAAAATTAGTTTTCCATGAATTTTCCGAACAAAGCAAAAAGTAAAATCGTGAAAAGAAGGTGAAAACTAAGGTAGTGAGGTTGTTAGGTATATAAAAGCATCAACAGTTCTGGTTCTAACCCAGCTGGGTCGAAGAACATAAAGAACCCGGCCCAAAAACTAAATATTTCTAATGGCAGATTTTGGGTTCTGACTTTAACGAATTACTTGAGCCTTCTACACTCCAAATCAGCTTCTTCCTCAAACATGAAAGTTGTAGCTCTCTGTCTTAACTTTCTAACGCCTTTTAGAATGCATAAATTTAATTTTTGTAGCTACAGTTATGATCTAAACAGTGGATAGATATCAAATAACCGATAAAGCTGAAAATAAGCTGCGAAAATAGATTAAAGGGAAATAAAGACTAAATTCTAAAAACATAATAAAACACTAAAATAAACAAAATAAACTAGAGAAATGCATAAGTAAAAACATAAGAGAGTGTGCATTGAAATGCATTGATCACTCCCTTGTCTTTATTGTACTAACAATGTTTGGCCAGGTGACCCCATTTTTTTACAGTTATAGCAATGCACACCTTTTTTTTCTTTGTCTTTCTAATAGAAATTTCCTTCTCCTCTTTTCGAGGATTCAGAAGCTCTATCATTGACCTTATTCTTATGAAGATTCGACCAAGACTTTTTTCCCTGAGTCTTGTCGATTTTGCCTTTAAACTTATTGGAACCATCATTCTTCTTCCATGACTGAGCTTGTAGTGCTTGTATCGAGTCTTGAACTCCTTTCCTTTCGAGAATCCTAATCTCATGCGCCTCTAACGAACCAACCAAATCTTCTAGTTTTAGGGTTTCAAGATTGTTGGATTCTTGAATAGCTAAAATAACGTGATTAAATTGAGAGGTCAACGTACTCATTACCTTCTCAACTATCATCTTATTAGTTAGGGTTTCAACACAACCTTTCATGAGATGGACGATTTTCTGCGCCTTCGATACATAGGCTGCAATCTTTTCGTCTTCTTCCATCGATAATAATTCATATTATCGTCGCAAAGTTTGCCACTTGACAATCTTGACTTTCTCGCCTCCTTCATAGTACTTGACAAGAATATCCCATGTCTCCTTCGCCGATTCAGCATGGGCGATTATGTTGAAATTAGCCGCATCAATCGCCAATTGGATGTAAAACGCCGGCTTACAATCCTTCTTCTTGGCATCCTTGTTAGCAGTTCTCTGTGTGTCGGTTGCATCTTCATCAAGCACAAGAACACCATTAGTTACCACTTCTAGGGTTTCATGAAATCCAAATAGAGATTGCATCTATTTTCTCTATCGAAGCCAATTATTGTCATCAAAAGTTAGAAGAGAGTTTGGTAAATTTCGGTTATCATTCATCTTTGCAGCGATTGATCAACAATAATCCACGATTCCGGAAACACAATCTTTGACGTGTGATTCTTGAAAACACAGTCAAGAATTTAACCGGAACTCTAGATACCAATTTGTTAGTGTGTGAGGTACTTTTAATGGGGAGAGAAAGAGAGAGAATAAAGCAATAAAGATTGTATTATTGAATGGAATGATGATAAAAGTGAATTACAAACTATGTATTTATATACAACTAACATGTCTACTAATTAAGTAACAAACCCTAAACTCTAATTAACCTTAGGATTTGGCCACATAACTCTACTTAAATTATACTACCTCCGTTTTTTTATTATAAGTCGCTTTAGGGAAATGTGTACCACAATATAAGTCGTTTTATAATACCAAAAAATTATTAGTGTTATTTTTTCTATTATACCCTTAAATATTTATTATTCTCTATTTTTTCAATTATGTAAATTTGTAAAACCTTTTGATTTCTCTTTTCCATAATAAAATTATTACATTTCTTAATACATGCGAAAAATCAAAGACGACTTATAATAAAAATCGAAGAAATTTTATGTAATACAATATATTTAAAAGTTTGAATGAAGCTTGAGTAAGAAGCATTTTAGCCAAAAAAAATTCTCAACGAACTATAATAAATATTCCTATATATACATACTCATAAAAATAAACTTATAAAATTTAATTAACTTTTTCACGTGGTTTATTTTAAGAATCATATATTATATATTTAGGGAGGAAGGTAATATATTTTACTATATCTTTCTTTTATTACTATGGTATCAACCATCTTTATTGAAACTCTTAACATTTTTCTTCTAGATGCATAATCCATTAATGACCGTCCCTTAAAGGATATTGACACCTCGAGGGATATCATATACGAGTGAAAGTTTACATCAATAAATAGTTGGAAATACAAGTGAAAGAATGAAATTGTGGCCACAATCACCTTGATCCATTTTAATTAAAATAAAAAGAGTTTAATAGAAAATGGAAACCTCGTAGCACTTGTAATTGGATGTATGACATATGTTAGCGACTGCTAAATAAGATAAGAAAAAAAGTGAATTGACTTTGAATATTTGACAGCCAGCACACACTTCTAGACGTTTTCATACCATAAAATGAAGTGCTTAAAATCAAAGTCTCTTGTTTGTTTTCTTGTATTTGATCATATTCTAACCATTTTTTCTTTGCAATTTCCCTTTAGTCTTCTCATCTTTTAGACGAATTTGTGTTTAAGATTGTGCGTTTCTTTGTTACTTCGTTGGTTTGGTTGTGCTGTCTTTTGGGGAGCAAGTACTTAGAAAGGAAATATGAACATAGGGGATGGGTTTTCACAAGCTTTTCTCTTTTCTCCTTTTTGGTTATGTATGGACTATAAAGGTGAATAAAGAAGTGAACTCTGAATTACTTTAAGTTAACAAATATCAAATCAATAAAGTTCTAAACGTTTTACAAGTTAACTTAAATGTAAACTTGTGTTTCATTTTATTTTATTTATAAAATGACAAATTGTGTACTTCTTTAGCCTAATGATGTTAGACATTAGATATTGATTTTAAGAGATTGATTTTGACATCTTAATCCTACAAGTAGAATACTTTGATTATCTTGATTATTATTTTAAATGAAGATCTTACACCATAGTGTTGTCATCGTTAAAACCATTAAAATTATCTAACTGTTACTTATATTGTACATGTAAGCACATAGATCCATATTCTCCATATTTTAAATTATGACAATGAATTTTTTAAGAAGGTTGACAAACACAAAAACAAAGGTTAAGGATTGGAGTGATTAAACTCTCTTTAATCATTAAAGAGAGTATACATTATTCCATCTGCCAATATACTTCTCCCCATTTTCCATTATGAAAAAAGAGAAAATAAATAGATAGGAAAACTACTTTAAAAACATAGATTAAAAATTTCAAATGAGGAAAATAACATATTTTTTATTAGTTTAACAGAAATTAATTTAAAGTACAATAAAGTAGAAGATTGTTGTAAATAAACACACTAAAAGAAAAAAAAAACCACCATGCAAAATAACTACTAAATGTTGCTATCATTATTATTGGTCATTCCCTTTTCAAACACATGCTTGATGAGCACAACCTCCTTAGCCAACTCTTGAGCAACTTTATAAGTCTCTTGGGAGATTGTTAAAAGGATTGTGAACACTTCTTCTTCTTCGAAACTACTAAAGAATACAAAAGGACTTCTTCTTCAAAAACCTTTTTCTTCTTTTTTTGTTAGAGATTTTTTAACTATGGTAACTTCATGAGCAACATCACCATTAACAACCTCATTGATATCATTATTAACATTTTCAATTACTTCATCATTGACTTCTTCATTGATATCCTCGTTGACATCCTCATTGACATCTTGATAGATATCTTCATTAATATCTTCACCAACCTCTTTAAGATCAGAGTGAGTGGTGGTATCATGCATGGGGTTATTAGATTCAACTTTAATGGTGGGAACTTCAACATTTTGAATAACATCAATCACATTCTCACTAGGAGGATTATCACACACATTAAATACCTCTTATTTGATCCAAATTATATGACTCATTTAAGTTATCTATAACATGATTCAAGAACTTTATTTCATTAACTACATTGTGTTTCTTACTAATAACAACAATAATCTCACTAGAAACAAAAATTTATGAGGATTTACCTTGAATAAACACATAAGGACATTTGATCAGAGAGCTCTTAATATTGATAGCAGCAGGTGAAAGACTGTGAGTCACTTCAGGTTATGTGTTTGCTTCAATGTTCTGAAGAGGTTTAGAGACAACATCGGTTAGGTCAGACATGGAAAATGGGGTATGATCAACTTCCTTCTATATAGTCTTATGTTTGAACTCTTTAGGCTTCGCGAGAGAAGAAACGCATCTGAACTTACCATTGACCTTTCATGTAACTATTATTTCCTTCATTCATACTATATGAAGATTAGCAACAACAACATCCGTTTTTGAGCTTTTCTTCTTTAATGTCTTATTTTCATATCTAGAAGTGTTCATCCCTCTCCTTACCATGATTTTAGAGGGATTCAACAAATTTATATGGAAAATGAAGTGTCGGTGATAAGTTTGAGGCGCAAAAGCAAAAATCTAAAAAGTGAGAATTTTTGAATATTTAAATAAAGTAATATTTCTTTGTTGGTCAGAAAGATACAAGTGACATCACTACTCAGATGCGTGGGCCAATAAAAATCCCAATAGGCCCAAGAAAAATCATTCACCCGCACTTTCAATAATCTTTAGAAGCTGATAAAGCAAAGACGTAAAACTAATCAGAGATTCTCGAATTGGATATCATCAAGATATTTTGTGAATATATCTTCCAGTTGTTTGTTCATTCAAATGTTGTAAGGCGGTCTTCTTATCTTCATTAAGTTCCTAGATGAAATGATGATGAATATTAACATGTTTGGTTATGTTGTGTTAGATGCTTTTTTGTGATATTGATAGCACTCAAGTTATCACAATATAAATCATGATATCTTGTGTTTTATTATATTTTTGGAGTATTTGTTTTATCCATGATAGTTTGGTGCAACTGCTTCGAACAATAACATACTCTTCTGCAATCTAAAGGGAGATATAATTTAACTTTTTGGTGAACCAAAATATTTATTTGTTTCTTAGAAAGAAACATTCATCTTATGTGTTTTTCCTATCTTCAACATTATCTACCTAGGCAACATCACAATATCCTATCAGCTAGGAGTTCGTATCAAAGAAGTACAAAAGTTCATCGTCAAATGTTTCACTTATATATTTATTGATAAACTTGACTTGAGTGAGATGAACAACCTTCATATTGGATTGATAGCAAGCACATACTCCCGCTGTAAAAGTAATATTAAGTCAAATAGAAGTTAGATATAAGAGTCTATCAATTATACTTTTGTAAATGTTTTAAAATTGAGACAAATTAATTATCTAAATCATTACATAAATAATATGAAAAACAAAAATAATTAATTTATGTTAACATATTTACTAATTTTATTCTTTTATAAAAAGATCAAGATATTTATAAATACTTTCATTTATTAGGCCATTTAATTTTTAATATTAAAATTTAGTTAATATATATTTATATAAGTTAATAAATTTAAATTTATTTTATTTTAATATATTTTGTCCTTTAATTATTATTAATAAAATTATTAATAATATATAAATAAGTTTTAAATTGTAAAAATAAATTATCTATAATAAATTTTATTTATTTTAACATATTTTTTCCATTAATATTATAAATAAGTTTTAAATTGTAAAAATAAATTATCTATAATCGATGAGCCTATTTTTGATATTTTTGATGCAGCTATTCTATTCAATAGAGTATTGATTTTTTGCAAATTCAATATTTAATTAGCATGTCAACCGTGTTTTTTTTTAAATCTTGGTATTCGGGTCTCCACCATTAGACTACCTTTTAGGGTCTGTTGGGTTGGGAGTAAATAGAGGGGAGGGGAGGAAATATTTAATAATTTATGTGTTTGGTTCAAATTTGAAGAGGGGGAGGGAAGGTAGATGGAGGGGATCAAAATTGCTTTTGAACCCCTTTTTGCTTCCCCTCGATTTGGAGGGATTTGGAGGGGAGGAGAGGTGCTTGATTTTAATTATAATTACGTTTACATATTTACCCTTATTATTTATTTAAATATAAATTTAACTTATAACAATGTTAAAAGTTTTATTTTGAACAAATTTAATCTTTATTTTTATATTTTTTGTATTTTTATATCTTCATCTTACTATCATTATATTTGTTTAAATTTTTTATTTTATTTTTCATATTTTAATGTTAATTTTAATTATGGTAATGTTTTTGTTTATAATAATATGGAGACCAAAACTATAATTTAGCCAATTATATATTATAATCATTACATTTTTATAAAATATTTCATGATGATCTCTGATTGAATATTTATATTTTGTCAATAAATTTGTATTTGAATTATAAACGATAAATATCACAAGTTTTATGATAAAATTAGAAGGATAAAAAAGTAAATTAGTTTTAAAATATCACCCCTCCCCTTGTGAACCAAACATATTTGTAAATAAAATGACTTCCCTCTCCTCCCCTTTCATATTTTGAATCAAACATATATGTAATTAAAATCTCTCCCCTCCTCTTCCCTCCCCTTGATAAAAATTATTTCTCTCCTCTCCCCTCGATTGAACCAAACAGACCCTTAAGAATTATATTTGCATCTATTCTTCTTTTGTCTTTTTAATTTTAATATTAATTTTTGATGGACTTAAACTTGACATATTTTTTCTTTATTTTCTTTAGATAGTTTTAGTGTGATGAATACTGAGTTTAGTTATGAATAATGATGAATCATAAATTTAAACTATGAATATCCCTCTTATATAATAGTTTAAGGATGCATTATGAATTTTAGAGAGGAATTATAAACTATCAACTATGCTTTTTAATGGATTTAAAATATATAAAAAAACTATGCTTTGTAAAACTAAAGAGCACAACAATAAAAAATTTAAGGATAATGCTAACTTGTATTTTTAAAAATAAAAAATTTATTTTTTATTAATATTTCAAATACAAACGTACTGCTATAAGTAAATATATTTTTTAACTTGTGTTTATAGAATACAAATTAGCATTATCCACATTTTAAAAAATCATTTTGTGATTAGGATAAAAAAATTATGGATATTTAAAATTTTGTTGTTGGTATGCATTTTAATTTTAAAACAAAGCTGAAAAATATGATAAAGGCAATTAGCTTTTGTTGATGATATTTAAGATGGGAGGGGGTACTGTATAAATTACGGGTAGTGTGTGGTGTGTACATTAGGAAGACCTGATCATAAACCATGGTTTAAGTTAGTCAAAACAATTCTTCTTTATAACTTTTGGGTCAATAATTGTTGTTTCACATTTTAAAGGGTCAAATACGATTCCACTAACTCAATAACACTATCATCAGGCCCGGAACTGTGCTGTACAGCACAACACCTCAAATACTTGAGGCCCTTAAATATTTATCTACTTGTTAAATTATATATATATATATATATATATATATATATATATATATATATATATATATATATATATATATATATATATATATATATATATATATATATATATATATATATATATATATATATATATATATATATATATATATATATATATATATATATATATATATATATATATATATATATATATATATATATATATATATATATATATATATATATATATATATATATATATATATATATATATATATATATATAATTTTATAAAAATATATTTAAAAGTTAAAAATTAAATTCCATCATTACTTTAAATTAAGTTATGATAAAATAGATGATAAATTATTAAATTTAAAATATTTTTAAATAATTTAGTTTAATGTAGTATTTATAAGATTTTATAACTTGTTCATTAGTTTAGCTTATTATTGGTTTAATATATTTTTTTGGTTGTCATAGGTTAGCCTGGGTTTCATTTTGCTCCTTTAATTTAAAAGAGATCTATATTAATCTTTTAACTATTTAAAATATATTATGTTAATTTTTTTTTGTCTAATTAACAATAAATTTAGCGAACGATTTCTAATTTTATTTTGTCGTTAATTAGACAAAAAAAAACCTATCTAGTATGTTTTAAATATTTAAGGAATTATGAGATTTTTTTTAATTAAGAGATCGAAATAAATTTCAAGGGTTGTACAAAGGTTATTGGAGAATTGATGGAAAATGACACATCAATGACTTTGATATGAGACAATCTATGTGGCAGATTTGAGAGGAACTTTTGGGGGGAAATATAAGGACAAGATTGGGTAGGAATTTTGGATAAGCTTGTTGATGCATGGCTGGGACACACATTCTTGCATCTAAGGATGAAGGTTGGTCTAGTGTATTGTGTTGCTAGTGAAAAAGACATGTTAGTCCTTGTATTGCCACGTGTGCTGAAGTTGTTGGGAGGTGGGAAAATGGATGATGACATAGTGGGAGTTGTTCCATTTGGTAATTAGAAATTGATGCAGTTGGAAAACTGATGCTCTTGAATTGTGGCTTTGATTTTCTTTACGGTGGCGCAGGGTGGACCTGCATGGTTAGAACTCCAACGCCCAAGTCAGTTCAAGACTCAAGATAAACATAGTGAAAGAGGAGATCAGAGATTGTACCTTGATCTCAGCGTGTGATTTGATTTCATAATTAGGGTCAATTATAGTGGAAGGAACTTCATATTCGATTTTTCCTATTTTCTAATCAGGATGAGTGATAATACGGTTGATTGAGTGAGAAATTATGAAGTTGAAACTTCATATGCCTTTGTAACGAGGTTATCCCCTAATTGTCATCTCTCTCCTCTTAATAGAAATAACCTAGAATCTAAAATCATATCATTTTCTGACAATTTTAACTCAAAAAGTGTATTAGAAAAATATCTTCGAAAAAGAAACTTCTTCATCCAGTTCATTAGATTCCCTTATATCGAATTTTGGCGGAGGAATTAATCGCATCGAGGCTCCTATGCCCCTTTTTATCTTAAAATAGGAGGAAATACAAGCCAATTTTTAAAGGAGAGAACATGTTAAAGATTATATTCAGGTGCGCCTGAAGACCGGTGGTTGTGAGTCAAGTGATGCCGATGTAAATCCCACTTGGATCTTTGAGATCAATCATATGCGGTGGAGTACAACTAGGTGGACACAAAGATAACGAGAACATCGTCTGCTCTAAGAACTGAGGTTTCTATGCATGCGGATAATATTGTGGTTGGCGATCCCCTAGAACGGTTAGCTCTTCCAATGAAGCCGGAGAAGAGGATACACAATTCTTTTGAGGACTGTATGATCCCATTTTAAGAATGTTTATTCATAAGAATAGGATTGTGGATACCTTTTTATGACTTTGAGTTAGTTGTCTTGAAATATCTAAAATGTGCTTCATCCCAACTTCATCTGGGGCCTAGGGAGTATATAAGGGTATTTCAGCTATGTGTCGAGTAAAAGTCTTAGAAGCTTTCCCTTAGATTATTGTTTGATCTTTTCCATCTGTGGAGCACTTCTTGTGACATTTTCCATAATTAAAAGCTCATTTGCTTTCATCGTTTTAAGACATGGTTCAACCATTTCGCTCTGGACTAGGGCAACTTCATAGGGAGTTTCTTGATGGTAAATCCCCTCACACTATAGCCAATCTCGTTTTATGCTATCTCCCCACCGATTCTCCTCACTTTTATCTAATTTTGTGTCTGAAGTATTGGTATAAGATCCATTTAAACCTGTATGCTCACTTCTATTATACCAAGTAAGTTTCTCTTTCTTTGGACTAGGTGACAATGAAGGAGGAAATGAAATCTTGGTTTTAGGGGCTTGGCTATGAGAAAGGGTTCAGTCTTGGTGAGGTTCCCCCATTCGAGGTGAGAAAATAAGGGTTGGCCTTCATATTATTTTAAGTGCAGTTAGCCAGTAGGAGAGGAGAAAGATTTTTTGTGAGTGTAGTCTTTCATGCATTTTTTTACATGTGTGGTTGTATTTTGCATATAGCATGGAAAAAGTGAAAAAATTGAAGTTGTTCTACAACCATGCCAATGCTCAAGGTATTCAGGCCGTGGTGAATATTGGTAATCACTTCTGCACCTATTCCTCAGGAAGCCATTATTCTTGCACCTATATATATATATATGCTTCTGCCCCCGAGGAGGATAGGGATGTTACAGCCATTGTAACTGTAGAGGAGTCAACTCAGCCTCCAGTTTCAACAAAGAAGGTTCAGGATGAAGCTTAACAATCTCCACGAGATAAGGGTTCTCGAAAGCGAACTCGTGTCTTCGAGGGTGGTGCTTATGTGGAAGGAACTCCTTTCATTAAGATATCAAATGTCGTTTCTTCCCTACTTTCTAGGACTTTCGAGGAGAATGATACTATTCTTTTGAGGGTAGATTTATCATTCGTTCATAATCTCCCTAAAGGGGAGAAAATGGAACTGGCCTCTGATCCTGCTTATAGTATGTTCAAGGATGCTTCTATATCCTCCCTTATCTCTTCTGGTTAAGGAGATGTATTGGCCTCAGGTAATCCCACCAAGGAAAGGGATAATTGAAAATGGAATTGTGAACCTATAGAGAAGATGTGCTCTTCTCTCTAAGGATGCTTCTATATCCTCCCTTATCTCTTCTGGTTAAGGAGATGTATTGGCCTCAGGTAATCCCACCAAGGAAAGGGATAATTGAAAATGGAATTGTGAACCTATAGAGAAGATGTGCTCTTCTCTCTAGAGGCTGCTCTCAAAGATGTGGATAAGTAGTATCAAGACGTTTCTTATTTTGTTACGGAGAAAACTTGTCTGGTGAAGGAGCATCGGAAAGCCCTTCTTTAGAAGACTAAGGCTCATAGATACCTTAAAATCTCTTCAAGATGAGGTGGTGATCTAAAGCAAGCGCTCCATGATTCTCTTAAGCATACTATGTAATTCATGCTTGGAGCCCGTCGCCGATTTGTAGAATAGGTGAGGAAGTTTTGTCCTGATGTCATAATTTTGGCCGAGATGCTAGACCCATTTCATTATGCTCCCGGGGTGACTCAAGAAGGTGATCCTAATACCTCATCTCCAGGAGCTTCGATTTGATTTTTCCTTTTCCATACATTATTGTATTTCCTGCTATTCTTCTTAAGTTTATGGAAATATTTTTACCTTGATGATTCAAGTGTTAGTCATTTTAAATCTTTGCGCTCATCTTTGCTTTATCATTGTCGTTGTTTACGAAATGTTATAGCATATGGTCTTGCTTTTACCTTGCAAAGTTTGTTTATTTAGGTCGGACCATCAATGTCTATTGGCTATGATAAGATTCTTGTTTTGGGTATGAGAACCCTAATTGCTTGCTTTATGAAGAAATCAATGATTTTATTCTAATGAAGTGGCATGTGTGCCTTTTTCTTGATTTTGTGATTTACAACTAAGTGAATTGAATGATGTTATCTACCATTTTTTATTGTTGTATTTGCTCGTTGTATTTGGAATTTGATGTAAGAGTGTAGTTATTCTTGTATTACGCTTAGCAAGTTGCTTATGATTCTTGGGGCGAGACTTTGGATCGATGAAATCGGTGTAATGTGGTCATATATTTGTATTATGCTCTGCATCACAAAGGATTATTCCCCGACCAAGGGGAGAATCCTCGTCTCTATCCCCGAGGCTTGGCTTGGATCGAGGTGGGAGTCTTGAGGCTCCACCACCGTACACCCTTAGATTGGCTAGATCTGAAAGGGGGTGCACCAACTGTGCAAAAATGTGTTTGATATGCCTCGAATGAGAAGTCATGCAAGGTATGCATGTAAGCCGCATTAGAATATCATATATTCATTAAGTCTGCATCGAATACACAATCAAGCATGAAATGCATTTAAGTCGTATTAGAATCGTATAAATGAGTTAAGTTTGTTTCAGATACACAATTAGGCATGGAATGCAGTTAAGTCGTATGAGAATAACAGAAATATGTTAAATCTATATCAGATATGTATTCAAGCATTTCATCCATGTTACCCGTGTCTTTTATGATCTAGTAGAAAGAGAGACAAAAAATTATACAATATAGAAAAAAGAGGAAATGTGTGTGTGTGTGTGTGTGTGTGTGTGTGTGTGTGTGTGTGTGTGTGTGTGTGTGTGTGTGTGTGTGTGTGTATTAATAACATATTGAATTTATTACAAAGAAACAATGAAATGACTAGGTAGATAAACCTTTAATGAAAAATCCATTATGGTCGAGCGTCTCCTTGAGTCTTTTGTTGTTTTCCTTCCTTGGGGCTCTATGATAATTGCACTTTCCTACGTGTCTCCATTGGTTAGACAAGGTGTTGTGGTACCCTGCTTTGTATCATCCCACCATTGTATACTCTAATGTTCAGATTCTCTGAGGATGTCTCTTGAGGAAAATCGTTGGGGTCTTAGGGCCAAAGAATCTTTTTTTTTAATGCCTTGGTTAGGTTTTAATGCCTTGGTTAGGTGCTTTTAGTTTTTTGTGGTTGAAACTCCCCGGTTTCCTTCATGCTCTGGAGTGGGTATCTATCTGAAGTAGTTGACAGGTAGCTGAAGACCTGTCTATGAGCGATATAGTTGGTGATCAACTTTCTTGGGATGCATGAAATGATCGGAGGGAGGCCAAGCTCATTGGGATGATAACTCTCTGACCTTCATGAGTTAAGCTTGCCCTGCTCTTATTATCTGGAAAAGTTGTTTTAAAAATCGGACTGGCTATCAAACCGGCGAGGGTATTGGGTTACTAGTGTGTTAGTCAAACCACTTGCTCACTGATTGAACTATATGACAAAACCGAATAACTTGGTTGAATAACCGGTCTCTATAACAAATTATACATTTATTAGACTAGTCAAATCAGATGACTCGGTTTCTAAAAAATCACAACACCTAGAAAAATTTCAAAATATCATAATTTCACAAATTAATTCTTTAAATTTAAATTCTAAACATAGCCATCACACACAATAAAATAGTACAAAATATAAATCTAAATAAAATTTAAACAAAGTCTAATTGAAACATAAATTGAATAACAAAATAAGTGCATTGTCTAATAAATTTAATTCTAAGGTGGAAAAATTGTTTCCACTAAGTTTTTGAACAAAGTTTACTTATATTAATTTTTCATTTTTTTTATTTTTTTTTATTAAAATGATGTTGTTTTATCGGAGGAAAAAAAGCAAGCATTTAACCCGCCGGTTTTCTAAAACCGTCGGTTCTCCAATTTTTACTAGTTTTGCTCTGTTCTGGCTGGTTCACACTACTTCAATAGCTTACCCGATCCAATAATTTTACCAGATCGCTCACACCTTTGGTTCCTGGTTCGACCAGCCGATTTTGTATGGCTTTAAAAAAATGTGTTGGATGATATTGGGCGATGGATCAGAGGTGTGTGTCCGGCTTTCATGCGAGTTCACGTCTCGGTCGAAGTTTCCACCTTGACCAGGTAATCTCTGGCTGAAGCTTCCTAGTATCCTAAAAACCAGAATCTTAGATATCTTTCTACAAGAACACTTGGTGAACCTCTGCTCTTTCATTTGGCATAAGGGTACCTTGATGCATCAAGTGGAAATCATGTGGTACCTATAAGAGGCACCCCAATGTTGGATTGGCGCCTGACGCTAACTATTAACTTGTGGTATCCATACCTCATTAATTATAAACTTGTGGTATCTTTGACGTTGCAACGAAAAGTACCCTGGTAGCGTTGGAAAGTATGGACGATGTTAGATTGAAAGATGGATCGCAAACATCAAACTTTCCCTTCATGGAAATTGCATTTAGACCCCGATGTAAACCTAGATCTGGATTTGAGATTCTTCTTCCTACTGTTTTTACAGAGTTCTAAAAAGAATCAGAGATCTAGATTTCCAAGAATTGAAGCGGAAGCCATGATTGGTTGAATGGATTGCGACAGATCTTTGCGTTTTTTTTTAACGATCTTGTTTCTTATATATGAGGAAGTTACAAAATATGGAAGAATGATCGCAAATTCACAGAAGACGTAGAAATCGGAAGTCGATTCGTTCTGAATTTGGCAGTTTAAGGAGGTTACAGACTGGTAAATCGAAGATTAGATCTAAAATTGTGGGAATCATAGGAATAGATGCAATCGGAGGTCGATTCCCACATATGGCGTCACTGTTCCATTCATGAATCAGAAATAGATGCAATTGGAAAACTGACGATCTTGAACGGTGGCTCCGATCTCCTTTACGGTGGCACGGGGTGAATCTGCATGGTTAGCACTCTAACGCCTAAGTCAGTTCAAGATTAAAGATGAGTAAAATGATAGTAGGGATCAAAAATGTGAAATAAATTTATACTTTGAGTCAAGTAGAGTCAATTTAAGATGGATTGGGCCTTGGTTATTTTGGCATTTGGCCGGTCCAGATCATCAGTCAATTTGGAGGGCTGAGATAGACTGCATGTGTGACTGTTAGCATCAAACGATTGAAGGGTCGTGGATGAAATATTTTTGTGCCACTTGGTAGCGTGTGATGATATCTTATGGGCATCACACGGTCCATCTTGTGGTTGCACTAGAGGTCACGTAGGATTAATATTGTTTTGAAAAGTTGATTACAAACCATTCTTTACGAATGGCTTAAAATTATTCATGGATTTGTGCAATTTTAAGAGGTTGTGGCTTTATTTCTATTTAACATAAACACTTTGGATCCATTTTCAATTGTATTTTTGTGATGTACTTGCACGTGATCTCTTCCTTTAAACCAGCTTCCTTCAAACTTGTTTCTTTCTTCAATCTTCTTCTTAAACATTTCTTATCCTAACAAATATTGTTTGAATCTGGTTTCACTTCTCAGTTAGTTTTCATCAATAAATTTCTTGAAATCAGGTTATGTTTCCTTTATTTTTTCTAGAAAAATATTTTTGAAATGAAAAGGCATGTGGTTAAAATCGGTAACTGGAATTATCCCATAATAACGGCTAGGGGTGGCAAAATGGGTCGAGACCCGCTGGGCCGATCGACTCACCCACCAAAAAATGACGGGTTGGGTTGCGATTTTGGGTCTGTCGCCCACCAAAGCACGCTCTGCTAAAGACCGGCACCAGTTAAAGCCTGGCCCGCCAAAGTCTGCCCCACCAAAACCTGTCGTCTGCAAAAGCCCGCTGCACCTATTCGTTCAACTTGTCCCAACTTAAATCTACCATTTTTTTTAGTTAATTCTATTAATTTTAATTTTTAATGGTTTTATTTTATACATTTATTTGAGAATATATGCAATATTTTTTGAAGTAAAATTTTTTATAAAGATGCTTTATAAAAATTGTTTTTAAAAATAAGTGAAAAATTTAATTCAAATGTTAAAACAAACATATTAATCTATTAAAAAATAAAGAAATAAATAAATAAAGTAAGCGGGTAAGCCCGCCGTCCGCCAACCCGTCACTTTAGTGGGACGAGTTAAATTTTTATGTTCATTTTTATAAATCCGCCCTGCTTTTTTTGCAGGCTTAAGGCAAGATGGAACGGGCGGCCCGTTTTGCCACCCCTAATAAGAAATTAACAGAGAGATATAGACTGCATGGTGAACTCGTGAAGAGAAAGGTAGATTCAACTCGTAAACCATTTGCCCCACTCATTTTTTAATGATTGGAGTGGGAATAAATAATATTTTTTCCAACTTTAGGGAAGTTCTTTGGGCCACTGTTTGTTGTCTATAACATCATGATACCAAATCACTTGGAACTAAATATTCATTTTCCAACGTCTGGAATTTAGCATTCCCTATATATACCTTCAACGCCAAGAAATGTTGTGTCCTTTTAATATGACTTGTTCTAAAATAAAGATAAACTCAATGATAGTGAGATTAATCTTACTATTGCCTCAAATAAGATATCAATATCAATGAAGGCTTGTATATTCGACATCAGCAATTACGTAGAACTAATACAATGTTGAAATTCATTCAAAGTATACGAAATTGTTAAAACTCTTACAATTTTTTAATGAAATTTTCTATTTGCTTGATATTGAGTTTTATAATTAACCTTACTAATGATTATGTGTATAGTTACTATTTTTTTCATCATTTATATATATATATATAAATCATATCCAAATAAATATATATTAAACTCTTAGACATTCACTATTGTCAAAACCACACAAATTTATCCTATTGTCAAAACAAACAAAAACAAAGTAACAACAAAAAAAGTTAAGCATCAAACACATGCTTGTTCAAATTTTCCTTTTATTAATATTAATATTTTTTATAAATAATTCCTTACAATAGTTATTAAGTTTTTCCTTTCAAAAAATTGTTTTTTTAATATTTAAA
Organism: Lathyrus sativus; assembly: GCA_963859935.3. Classification (NCBI taxonomy): domain Eukaryota; kingdom Viridiplantae; phylum Streptophyta; class Magnoliopsida; order Fabales; family Fabaceae; genus Lathyrus; species Lathyrus sativus. Next base: position 20,205,374 of record OZ012738.1, on the reverse strand, counting down.
CTAGATTTTTTTATCATGTTAACTTGTGTTCAGAATAAGTTATATAAAAATAAAAAATTTGTATTAAAATACTTTTTTATTTTTAAAATATTGAATGCATATATTCTTAACGAATTTTTTACATTCAACACATTAATTTCGTTTTTTTACAAAACAAATCTAACTCTAATGTGAATATACCACTAAATAGTTTTAATCCTTTTTTAAAAAAATAGTTAATTAAACACCACAATTGTTTTTCCAATAATGAAATAATATTTTTAACAAATAAAAAGTATAATTTTTCTAATAAAAATTAGTATTATATTTAAAAAGCAAATTAACCAAAGTTTAGAAATTATTTTCGGTTTCAATTTCTCTAGGTATATTATTACAAAAAGAAGCCCTTCTTGTGAAAGGATAAATACACACAAATAAAAAGCAGTGTGTGTTTAGTAGATATCAAGTGCAAATAGTATACTCAAAAAGAACTACTATTTTATTTTACCAATCCAACTTATGGAAACTCCAAAAGGGATTATTAAACTTAACAAATTGGGCCATTAATCGTAATCTCTTGATAAAGAAATGAGAATGAAAGTTGTGAGTTAGTAACTGAATTATTGATTAATTTTTAAGTTCAACAGCATATATATTATGCTTAGATTATTTTTAATTTTAAATTAATTAATGAAAATTTTCAATAGTAATTAGAATTCTACTAGGCTTTTTTTTTCTTCTTCTTTTAGTATAAGAATTGTGCTAACATCTAAACAAACCTTTATTATATGATTAAAAATTTAACTATAGAGGTTAGATATTGTAAGGTGATATAATTCATTTATCATATATTATTGCTTTGTGAAAATACATAATTAAAATAAGAGGTTTATAGGATTATACTTTTATTACTGTTAAAAAAATTATGAACCTTTGATAGAGAATATAAAATTAGAATAAATTTAGTTATGAAATTCTAAGTATTTAAATGGGGAATAAGTTAAGTTAAAACTTGACCATTGTTAAACCCCATGATAGATAGTTATAGAATTTATATAAATGTTTGTTGAATTTTTTTTTTTTTTTTTTGGTTTGCTATGTTTATATAGTATGAGAAACGAAAAATTGTTTTCATAATATATATATATATATATATATATATATATATATATATATATATATATATATATATATATATATATATATATATATATATATATATATATATATATATATATATATATATATATATATATATATATATATATATATATATATATATATATATATATATATATATATATATATATATATATATATATATATATATATATATATATATATATATATATATATATATATATATATATATATATATATATATATATATATATATATATATATATATATATATATATATATATATATATATATATATATATATATATATATATATATATATATATATATATATATATATATATATATATATATATATATATATATATATATGACATGTTTGACTTAAAGGATAGATCTATATATGTTTTCGAGTTTAATAAACTTTGTTTTGTGGTGGAATTTGAGTGGATCAAAAAGTGAGAATTTAGAGTTTGTTGTGGTGGTTTTGAGATTCTGACACAGTGGAGAAGAGGACGAACATGTAAGGTTGACATTCCAACACTCAAATTTGTATGAGAGTGAAGAATGATGTTTGAATGAGAGGATTTGAATACATGTGAAGTGGCGTGTTTTCTTCTTTAAATACTGAACGCATGTGGAATGGCGTGAGATGCAATAAGTTGTCATATTGATTTGAGTGGTTAGTATGGCATTCCCGTGAAGGATTATCTTCTCAGTGAAAAGATAATTTATTTGTTATGCTTTCAGTGCTTTGTTGTTTTGATATTGGGTCTTTATCTTACGGGTCTTGCGCATAGCAATTGCCCATAATTAATTGTTTATGCTTTTTATGACGAGGGTTTATGACACATATTCTTACCCAATCACAAAATCTATAGGTGCGAAAGCTCTAGATGGGATGTCGTCATTCTTGGGAATAGGCGCATTAACTGTCTCCCTTGTAAGATGTAACTTAATATTAGGAATAACTAACACATCTCCCTACATTAGGTAGTAGTGATATTTATCCTTTTTTAGAGTACTCAAGTGGTTTTTGAACCGTTTTCGAGGAGTTCTCTGCAGTTGGTGGTGTGTGGTGATTGTACAATGCTTAATGCTCGAGTAGGGTATAAAGAACTTTTGAAGCACCACTTTACCTTTTCTGATGTTAACGAATTGCAAAAAGAGTATTTTTGTTTTCTTTATTATTCTTCTCTAAGAGTGTTCTTGTTGTAATGTTGAATCAAGTTCAGATGACTTTATTTGTTAGCATTTATCTTGGGTGTTTGATTTTTCCTTACTCTGAGTCTCAAAGTCCAACGTTCTCCTTTAGATTATGCTCCCCTTTTCTAGGGTTTCTAAGATATTGATCCTCCGAGTTTTCTTGCTTGCTTGCAAAATTGCACATACATTCATTTTATTTCACAATATTTTTTAATCATGGTGATCGTGTCAAACTCGACAAACAAGGCTCATAAGGATATTACAAGTGAATGTGTAAATCCAAACATATTAGGGATTGTTTACACTTTTGTTGGTGAAGATGTTTTTGACCAAGATTTGATTAATGTGGGTCCTGCAACTGACTATGGGGTGTTTCCCCAGATGAAGACGAGAGGATCTACAGCTAATACGATAGGTGTGTTATCCCTTTTCTTTAATACTTATTCTCCCTCATAGGCTATCATCTTCCTATAAATTAATTAAAGTTAGCATATTTAGCCATTTCCTTATTTCCCCTTTAGTGTTACATTTAGTGAGGGGGAATTTGTTGAATTTTCTAACATTGGTGCGAGTACAAGGGGGTAATTCGACTCTGACGTTGTTATTTCATCTTTTTAAAAGGTGAAATCGAATTCGTTGGTTGGTAGACACCAAATCAAATAAGGAAAAGGAATAGAATCTACGGTAAGGGGAACAAGATCCTTATTTACCATGTTTCACTTTCTTGGATTTTTTATGTATTTTTGGTTGATTATGTAGATGCGATGAAGAGTAGAGATGTTAATAGCAAATAAGAAAAAAGATTCACGTTTCTTATATTTTGGTAGGAATTTTCAGTATTCCTTCTACTGGGGGAGATTCTGCCTCGGGTACTCCCACTGGGACCACTTCTATTTTGGTGGCCGGATAGGTTGTTCAAATTATCGTCCTCTTACTCGAATGGAAGTTTGGGTTTTCCTTGATTGGGTCGTGGTAGATGAAGTCTCTCCATCTCCACGAAGGGAAGGCAGGGAAGGGTTAACGTCCATCTCAAAGTTAGAAGAAATTCAAGTTGAGAGACCTCCTCATAATCGTCATCAACTTAGATCTGTATGAGGGTAGACTCCCATTTAGGTGGAGTCAGATCATGTGTTGCTAGCTCGGATTGGCCCAAGGACAAATAAATAATTTTTGCTTTCAGTTTCTGATGAAGATTATACTTATTTCTAGCTTCTCTTTAAGGAATCTCACCAAAGGGAATTATTGAATTGGCTTACCATACTCATCGAGTGTCGGTCGTTCTGGCGTTTGGGGCTGCTTGTCGGGGGAGAGGCCTTGTTACCTGATTGACTTTGACAAGAGAGAAAAGCTTAAGAAATAAATTGATGATCTTATAGTTTAAAGAAATCATTACTTGAAAGAGATCTGAGGTACTTCCAACTTATTCCTAACTATGGAGACTGCAAAATAGTCTTTCGAGTACCCCTACACTCTAACTGAAATGGAGAATTTTCTTTCCCGGGACATAACTTAGAATAATGAGTCTTTAGGTAGTACACTTAATAGATATAGAAAAATCGAAAAACTCTGACTAATTCTCTAGTAAGTAATTTACTAATTGCTCAGTCAATTAAATTTATTTTCTACTAACCTATGGTTAAGTTTCAAGTTCTTTTGGAGCAAATGGGTGACAAATATAGTGTTCCTAGAGTCTAATATTAGTCTAAGACCTAAGGAGGATAAAAAGAGATTGTCCAAAAGATTTTCTAATACGAAACAATTATCCATTGGAAATAATCTTAGGAAAAAATAAGTAGACTCCAAATTTTCCTCTTGGTTAAAAAAGCTTCAAAGACTTTTGAGTTTTGTTCGAGAAAGAGTCGACGGGAAAAAGTTCTCCAAACTATAAATATCAAATAAATTCAAAACTGGATGCTACCATCTGTGGGGAGAAATAAGAACTTAGATCTTATTCTCCATGCCTTACTCTATAATGCTTATGTTCGTCTCTATAAGGTAACTTATTCCTTTTACATGGGATCTAAGTGCTTATATATTTTACTTCTAAAATACATAATTTCATCCACCTTTTTAATTTCGACAAAGAGGGAGAAGTATACTATCTACTTAATTAATGGGGAATTTAATCACTCCAAACATATACATGATATTTCCTTTACCACCTCTTTGAGATATGTATTGTCATCATAAAAAAGAGGGAGAATATAGATCTATGTGATTGCATATATAAAGTTGAAATCTTACTGAAGATCCATCTGAAGTTTTGATGACGATAATAATGATTAAAGTTGGTGGCAATAGCCTCCAACCTTGATGATGGAATTAGAACTAAAGAAACATCTCATGACTCATCATAGAAAAGAGACTCAAGATTAAAGTTCTTATATGAACAAAAGAATTCTACCAAAGACTCTTGAAGCCTCAAACAAAGTGCGAAAGCTCACCAGGTCATGTTTATATGTTTGTCTGAGTGACCAGAGTATTGTAAAAGTAAAGAAGTAGCTTAGACTAAGACAACTCAGATACACATCTAAAAATATCTTTTCATACGTTTTATCTTGAAAATAATTTTCTAGGCCAAACCAAGTGATAAAAAATTTCCAGACCTATTCCAAACTATTTTTTATATGAGTAATTGATAGGTAAGTTATAACAATCGATTAGAAAAACTTTTCTGAACCATCCAATTGATTAAATCATTAAGACAATAAATTTGAGAAGGTCTAATTGATGACCAAAGAATTATGACAACATGTCAATGACTTGCAATGGCTATATATCTAATATTTCCTATATGGGCTTGTTAATTTATTAAAATTAGTTAGCTGGTCAATTGGAGCTTTGTGCTATTCGATTGACTTATTAAATTAACCCATGAATCATTTCCTTTTTTGGTGTTTCCAACTTCTATATAAAGAAGGATCACCTCCATTTCTTTTTACGCCACTTTCCAATGATTTACATTTTCTTTAAAATTTATCTCTCTAAGTTTTCTCTCCTTCTCTCTCTAGAAAATATTTATCTCTTCCAAGGATGACGGACTTCGGGAGGAGTCTGGCTAACAACTCAAAAAAATTAGGATCTCTTCTTATTTCAGGAATGGTGGCTTGGTTGCTTTTTGAATCTGCCTCTTATACAATGTTACTCTTCAAATTGGCATAATGTAAGCTTTCTTCCAGAATAATCTTTGTGTTTTAGCATGAAATTTATGATGTTTTACCATGTGGTAAACATTGTTCAGCAGGTCATTGGCTCCCTACACACAAAGGTTAGCCTATAATAGTTGGAGTTTGGGAATCATTTCTTTTTCAAGCAATGTAGGAAGTGGTGGAGATCTTAACATGTGTAAGGACCTACAAAATATAACAAATACTTTAATAATCATGAATATTATTTACTTTAACATGCATTTCAACAAACATGAAGATGAAGTATGAACATGAACAAGAATATATGTTTTGAATGCCTGAACTATCCAAATAAAAACTTGAAATGAAACTATTATAGAGACAATTTTAAACAACTATGAACTTAAATTAACCACATATAAGATTTGAATTAAAACAATAGTTAAATGTGAATTCATCTTAATGATATTTCTTAATCTTGAAATTCAAATACTGAACTTTATACTCATAAAATAACAATTTAGAAAACCCTCAACACAAACACCTCAACTTGGTAGGCACCAACAAAAGTATATTCCCAACTTCAAGAAAAAAATGATATCTATTGATAGAAACATGAATCTAGAAAAACAAAAAATGAAGAAATGGAAAAAATGCAAGATACAACACAATACATTCACTTCTTCTATTTCGTTGCTTAAAACCAACAACATAGATATAAGCTTAAAAAATAATGAAAGAAAAAATGAGGAGAATGAAAAAGGAAAGAAAACAAACCTAGCATTGAAATTGAAATTAAAATGAATAAGTAAATTCACACAACCTTTGTATCTCTCACTCACACTAAAGAGAACTGTTATTGTTGTGATTGTTGATGGTTTATGAAATTTATGTAGAACAAAACATATATTCTTGGTCATGTTCATACTTCATCTTCATGTTTGTTGAAATGCATGTTAAAGTAAATAATATTCATGATTATTAAAATATTTGTTATATTTTGTAGGTCCTTACACATGTTAAGAGGTAAGAGAAGAAACATGGTGTGTCATCAAATCTCAAAGTCAAAGTGTCTTGTTTTCTAGAATATTAAAGAAGTATGAAGTACGAATAAAATCCATCATCATATCCATACTATCCATCACCATACTGCTCAATGGGTTTGTTATACATGAGGAAGCAATTAAAGTGTACAAGTTTCACAAACCCCTTTATGGTCTCAAATAGGCACCTAGGACATGAAATAAAAAATCAACTCATACTGAGTCAAATTGGGATTCATCAAATGCAGGTCTGAGTATTGTGTCTATGTACGGGTCATGGAATAAGATATAATCATCATCTACTTATATGTCAATGAATTTCTAGTAACTGGAAATAGCATGGAGAACTTGTCGAAGTTCAAAGAGCTAATGAACAAGGAATTCAAAATGTCAGATCTGGGAAATTTGTCTTATTTCCTAGGCATAGAATTTTAAATTAACAAGAAAAGTATGGAGTGACATCAAAGGAAGTATGTCAAAGAAATACTCAAGAGATTCAGGATGCATTAAAGGAAGTATGTCAAAATAACACTCAAGAGATTTCGGATGGATGACTTAAATCCTGCATCATCACCTATCGAACCTAATCAGAAACTGGAGAACATGGAGAGGAGGACAAGGTCAGTGTCACTTTGTTCAAACAAAATTGTAGGATCTATGAGGTATGTGTGCAACACCAGACCTGATATATGTTTCTCAGTCATATTGGTAAGCAGATACGTGGATGAACCAAAGGTGTCATAAATGAAGGTTGCACAAAGAATCTTGAGATACCTAAAAAGATCAATAAGTTATGGAATTTTTTTTCCTAGAGAGCCTGAAATCAAAGAAGTTGTGATTAATTTCTATTTAGTTGTTGATTGGTGTATAGATAAGGAAGATCGAAGAAGCATAATCGGTTATTTCTTTCAAGTATTTGGTGCCCCGATCTCCTGGTGCTCGAGAAATCAACCTATGGTGGCATTATCATCATGTGAGGTTGCGTACATAGTAGGATCCTGTGTTTTTTGTCAAGAAATTTGGATCAGATATGTGTTGGATGAGATGGTGGTCAAAGTGAAGAAACCTCTGGTGTTGCAGATTGACAACAAGTTAGCCATTAATCTTGCACATGATCTTGATTTGCATGGAAGGTATAAGCACATTAAGGCTAGATTTCACTCCCTAAGGAAAAAGGTAAATCAAGGTGAACTTTATGTGAGGCATTGCTCGGGTGAAACATAGTTGGCCGGTGTTTTCACCAAAGGATTACAGATTGACAGATTCCTGACTTTGAGAAAGAAATTAGGAATAGTTCTGATCAATTATGATTATTTTATGTTTGACAACTTGAATTATAAGGGGGTATGTTGTGATATAATCCAAGTTAGTTAGTTACTTGGCTAGCAAGTTAGTTAGTTTTTCATATTAGTTATTTGAAGTGCAAGTAATCCACTTGTATATAAATACATGTGTAGATAACTCTCAATATAACAATTCAATACAATTACCTCTCATTCTCTCTCTCTCTCTCTCTCTCTCTCTCTCTCTCTCTCTCTCTCTCTCTCTCTCTCTCTCTCTCTCTCTCTCTCTCTCTCTCTCTCTCTCTCTCTCTCTCTCTCACCCAAGTGCATTGGCACTAACAAATGGAAATAGGGTACATACATGAAATTAAAACCAGGAGCGAATATAAATATGACCAAGATGTATGAAAACCTAAACATATAATAGAGTTGGAGCATAAAAATACCAACTTTATGATGCGAGACATGAATACAAATATTGAGGAATATATGAAAAACTAAAATAAAAGTAAAAAATAGTTGTAAAACAAAATTGTAACGATAAAAGAAACACCAATGGAACACAAAAACCATAACTTTAGCATTAAACAAACAACATTAAAAGGAAATAGAACATAAATATCACAAATTAATAATAAATGATCAATCAACATAAAATGTTCATTTATGTTAATCAGGACCTTCCATGGACTTTGATTGTAATCTTCCACATTTCTTTCCAGTTGTTAAGATCCTTTATCATTTCAAAGATCTGGCCACGACGAATGAAGAAAGTGTTGTTGGAGGGGGGAAACAAAAATAAAGATAAAAGTAGAAAAAAGGTGTTGAAACGTAGAAATGAAAATTGCTTGAGAGAAGAATAAAGATTGTTGAGATAAGTTTGAGAGAAAAGAGAGAGATGAACGATGTAATAGGAGAAGGGTGATAGAAATAAGAGGTCTAAGAAATAGGTCGTAGTAGGCATTAGGAGACGGCGTTTGCAGCTTGATTAAACATAATGTTATTCTAATAATAATAATAATAAAACTGAAGCAGATTAGTTAAAGAGGAAGGTGGTCTCTTTGAAACCATAATGGAAACAAAGTTGAAGAATAGTTCATTTAGAAGAAAAAAAATGTCTCTAAAATTGTAACGTATTAACTAAAGAAGAAAGGGCAGTAATGAGTTTTCCAGAGCATTTTATTTTTTTATGTGATAGATAATTATTATTATTTTTAAATACGTGTCAAAATTTTGTGACATGGCGCACATGGCCATTGCCATGTCAGTATTATATAAATATGAAGAGGAACTAAAAAAACCCAATAAATACTAAGTTATTTTTTAAAGGGATTAAAATATTAAAAAATTTAAAATATAAAATCAAAAGTGCATTTAAATTTTGAATATTTTATAATTTTGATAAGACTTTTGCGTTTTTGTTTGTCGAATTAATATATGTAGCCAACTATCTATTTTGAATGACATGATAGATAATTTTATTATTAATGTTCATAATATGAGAATTTTGTGTAAAATTTATTTTGTTGTAGGGCATAAAATTTTCTTAGTGAAAATTATTTGATTTGTTTATATACCAATATCACATATTGAACTAACGTATAGAGACATATAAGATATGAATAAGAAACAAGAAATTAGATATGTAAAATTACTCATTTAAATTTAGCGTTGAAGTAGTCTAATTCATGCAAGTTTACAAGGATAAACATATTCTTAAAATAATTTAGTTCTTTCATGAACAAACTCCGAATAACTGCTCCTCTAAAACCCAAAAATAAAGTCATCTTACCAACGCCTTGACAGAAAGTGAATATAATATTTTTGTCTTAAAAAAATCAATGGGTAATCTTTGATTTTTTTTAAAGGATTTTGGGGAAGACTTGGAAGGAGATTAATTGTGGATTTTTGCGGAATTTTACGAGAACAAAAGGTTAGTTAAAGGAGTTGTTGTGAATTGTCATCGTCAAGAACAAACTAAAATATAAGAAAAAAATTGAGTTTTTTTGAATAAACACGAGAAATCCTATTAGGTTTTACAAAAGGGGGAGAAGGAGGAACAAGAAGAATAAGAATTGGTTAAATCTGATTTTTTACTCACTTTTTCAATAAGGGTTCAAAGATTACAAGTGAATACCAACAATTATCATCTCTCAACAACCGGAGAGAACTAGTCTATTTATATACTACTAAGCTAATTTAGAATGCAAGCTAACTTAACAATTGAGCTTAGAAGCAAGACCCAATTCGACATACTAACTTAAATTACAAGTTAATATATTTCGACATTATGCTCGAACAGACTTCGACTGCAGCATACACAACTCTTGTTGAACCATGAAGCTACCCTGATCGACACTATAGTTCGATCCAAATACCACATGAGTCAATAGTACTTTCATCACATTGATTCTTTAAGCTGAAAATCTGGTAAGTTTAAGTTAATTTAGACCAATATATATGGTCGTTTGCATTTATAAGCTTTTATCGAAAGTCCTAGCCAATAGACTGGAGAAAGATATAGATGAAATTACTTTCTTAGGGTAGCCTTAGAGTTTTGCGTTTTTCTTAGGTCTTGTTGCTTGTCTTTTTAACTATCTTTTTGCAGTAATTGAGTCTGTTATCAATAGGTCATTACATATATCTTCGAATTTATCATTTTTTAGTAAAATGTATTTTGCGTGCATAAATCAAGCCTTTGACTAAAAGTCAAGGAAAAATTATTCAAGTAGAAAGTCAATAATTTGAATCAAGAACATTTTTCATACATAATTCAAGCCAAATTTTTTTCATGACTCCAATCGTGGAGTTTCACCTTTCCCAATATTTTAATTCGAATAACGTGACTCGAGTCACAAGAATCCTCGACTCAAATAATAAGCAAAATTTTAAATTTAAATTTTGGCACTCAAATTGTGATTTGATTCAAGTCCTCACATGACTCAAATCATGAGATACCATGACTTGAGTCATGTCTCGAATCAAACATGTAAAAAACTTAATTTTATGATCATCTTGATTCGAATCACTCTTTTTCTTGACTTGAATCATTCATTTTAATTTTGACTTCAATCAAACTGTCATTTTTATTCAGTTTACGTGCTCTATCTCGAACACATATAAAAGAGAAAAAAATTCTCTTTCCAAAATAAATTCATTCATAATCTTTGAAAATCCTAAGTATTTTTTTCAATCAGACAAACTTTCTTTCTCAATTCAAACTTGAAGTAAAACTTTTTCTAGTATTGAATTTGTGAGCTTTGAACAAGTGTAGTGTGAGATTTTTCTAAAAACGTAATCTTCCACCTCTATCCAAAAACATCATTGTGTAGTCTTTTCTCAACTCAAAAAGAAAGTGTCGAATCTAGTAGTAAAGAGATTCATTAGTGTTCTAATGTCCTGAAAATTTTTGTTATTCGGATTGTAGAATCATATTATGTTTGTTTATTCAGGACATTAACATCCAGTGAAGAAAAACAAGAGTTTCTTCTCCAAGATGATATTGGTAGGATCGAGTGAAGATCGTGCTGCAAACAAAATTTTGGAGTTTTTGGTTCCTTCGATGGATCAAAGACGTTGACAAGGAAAATGTGGTAGGATTAAGTTCTGATTTATACGGACAAAATCTTGGAGTGCTTTGGTTCTGATAAGGTGAACTGACTCAAGATCTTTAAGTTTTTATTTTGTATGTGATTATCTGTTGTATCAAAATATAATTTTAAATTTCAAATTAGTGGAATATCAACGAACTTTAAATGACTTGCCATTAGAAGGCTAGACTAGGTGCAAACGAAGACATCGCATTGAACCATTATAAATCCTAATGTACTTTTTCCATATCCCTTAGTCTTTTAATTTCTTCATAATTTACATGTTCTTAAGTTTTATTGCTTATATCGATTTAATGTCTAAGTTTAGGTCTTTGTTAGATCTTATCTGCTAAACATTTATTTTTGGTGATTAATTTTAGAAATTTTTAATTGTAGATTTTTATATTGATAAATCATATTATATTCAAACATAATTTTTAGATCAAATTAGATTAATTACACTATTGTTTGTTAATTGATTCATTATCATTCCATGAGTATTGTATTCATTTGCACACATATTCAATTGTGTAATTTCTTTTGTAAAATGCTTTTAAACTTTTTCTCCCACGTGATTCATATTCTAATTTTTTAAAACAATTTGAAAAAAAATTATTTGGAAAAAGATCTATTTAACCCTTCTTCTAAACTATTATGCGTCCATATTCAAACCAATAATAGATTGTGTTATTTTTTATGTTCAATCGACTTTAATATTTTAATGAAGAAGCTTGTTGATTTTGATAGTTTTTCAGGTTATGGGGTTAGCATAAAGGAATCAGTTTCAATTAGGCTGCATCAATTTTATTGATGACACCTTAATTATGGGCATAAAGTGTTGGAAAATTATAGGTTTATTAAGCAGACATCTAAATTGTTCGAGTTTATCTCTCTTTTATAGTTTAATTTTAATAAAACACTGGAATAAGACTTTATTTATAGTAAATATTATTTATTATAAAAACACTATAATATAAATAATAAAATTAACATAACAAAATAAGATAGTTTAATTTTAATTAAAAAGTAATACATTTATAAATAAATATTATTTATTATAAAAACTCTATAATATAAATAATAAGATTAGCATAACAAAATAAAAACCCGGTGTGTAGAGCACACAGAGTGCAAATAGTAATACCCCAGAAAGACTACTATGTATTTAACATTTACAGACCCTATTTATTGGGCCTTCAAAGAGTTTTTGAAGTTTGGGTCGGAAAAAAAATATCCAATTAAAGGTGAAATTTATCTAAGGGTTACTTTTCCCACTTCATAGGGTGTTGGTTTACCACGATAAAAAGTTACAAATGTCTTAAAATTTTGGAGATGTATCTCCGGGTGCATTCAAATTACACATTTCCAACGCGTTTTTGAGTGAGCCCCTCTATTTGCTAAAAAATATTTTCAGAGATGCATCTTCGTTCTTATTTGAAAATTCAGTGCTTTTTTGAGTTAGGCACCTCCACTTCTTTTTTTTTTTTTTTTAGTGAGCCACCTCCACTTTACCTAAAAATATTTTCGGAGATGCATCTTCATAATAACCCTTATTTGAAAACTCGGGATTTTATGTTCAGTGAGTTTTACGGAGATGCATCTTTAGACCGATTTTAATGGATATATCTTGCGCCAGAACTTCCTCATTCCTTCTTCATTTTCTATTCTTTCAAAAGCAAACACTTCGTAGCTAGTAAGCAAGAATTGACAAGGCCATTTTCATGCTTCAACTCTACTTCTACCTCATTGCAATCAATCCCAACACATTTCATTCACTTTATTCAAGCTTTCGCACAACAATTCTCAATCGGTGACTTTCTCATTTCATTTCCATTTTTGAGTTGTAATGCACGTATTAGATAAAATAGGTTGTTTAAAATGCATTATGTTGTAGTTACATTGAAAATAGGTAGCTTGTATAGACATGCACTGACGTTTGTTGGTGTTTATGGTATAACAGGTGAGTTTCTGATTTTTCTGCAAAATCGTGCATTTTTATAGAGATGCATCTCTAGTTTTTTCCTTTCTTGTGTTACGGATACGTATCTCCGAATTTGACTTGCATTGATTTTGATATGCTTTCCTAATTTGCATTACAGGAGAACAATGGTTGAAAATCAAGACAGATTGAGGCACGGTCGTGTATCCTTACATGCGTTCATTCGTATGGATATGGAAGTGTGTTTGAGGCCATAAGTTAATGCTAGTTCGTTTGATGCGGAAGCGTTGACTTCACATGGTCGGGTGTATCAGGCTTCACAAGGTCCCGTGTCTCAAGCTTCGAACTCCCGAAGGCACGTGTCTCCTACTGATCCTCTAGCTTATAAAGCCCCTGAAGCCCAACAGGAGGAACTTGATGTTGTTGTTGTTGCTCCTGTTCTTGATAGTTTTCTAGGAGGCCCTGTGACACCTCATTACTTCCTTTCTATGTTGAATATGCTGCTAGGAATGTGTGGGAATGAGAGATATGTCTATTTACTTTTAAATTACATATGTTAAATACTAATTGAGTTGCGACATATGTGGATAAATTTAATTTTACATGAGCTTGAAACTATAAAATCTGTAAACCATGTTAGAAAGATTTTGAACCTAGAACAGAATGTAGCCACATGGTTTCGAGATGCAGTTTGTTACTCTGGACTGGCAGGTTTATGCGCCACTAGATACATGACAATAACCATGGCATGTTGGCGGATTTTATTGATATATGGCACAAGGAGACATCATCTTTCCACATCCCTCATGGTGAGATGTCCATCAAGGAGACAAAAGTGCGACATACGTCGATGTTGCCTACCTGACATACTTCATCGACTTATAGCGGATCCACGAGTACAACTAGGGCCATATGTTTAGTTTATATGTATTCTAAAATACATGAAATTTACCTTTGAAAGACAAGAAAGATGACTGAAAATGCATAGTATTTATGGTAATTTAATTGCAACAGTTATTGTTACTAATATTTTCACAATGTTTATGTTACACTTGTTACTAATATTTCATCTAAATCACTTTCAGGCATGGATCATATATCACTTTCCTCGCATATCCGAAAAGCAACCTGTCAATGACTACACTGAGGATTGGTCACGTGCTTACGCCTTTTCCCCTTACATAAAGAATCAGGCGATAGAGTCGTCCCGGGTGTTTATTGATCGCACTATAGCATATAACATACGTTTTTGCCCGTACGAAGGCCACTATCAAATTCTTTCCTTGGACAACATAGCCTTATACTCTAGTTGTTTGGCTTGTGGGTTGTGCCTAATGTATTCACATCTCCCTGAGCGGATCATGGTGCATTTTGGGTATATTCTGATTATTCCAAGACCTTCCTCTATGTTTCCTCCTCTGACAGTTTGTCACAGAAATCTTGATGCCATACTCAATGATTTATATAGTCATCTAGTACTAGATAAGGCACGCAGGCTTCCCGCTCTTGATCATTTAGATGTTGTGGATGGCAAGATCCATTTGGTTTTATCAAATGTAACGTTCTTACATGACACCAGATGCATCGGGAGCACCATCTAGACCAGCTCATTAAGAGATATTGGAAGATGGGCAGGCTAAGGATGACAATGTCCTGGACTTTTTGTCGGTCTGTCTTCGTATTACAACAATTGCAGGAGAGGCCATAGAGAGGGGAGATTTTGAGGAATGCACTTTTGGTATGAACGTTGTACATACCATCTTAGCTGAAGCACGGAATTCCTTAAGGTACATGCAGCAGTGGGGAAATAGGGGGTTAGATATACACACTAGTTTTATTTTATTTGTATTTTAATAACATTTATACTTTTATTTGTATTATCTTAATAAAGTATATATTGTGGTAATGTTTATATTTGCATTATTATTTGAATTTATATATGCCAATTAGCATGTGTTATTGAAATTATGCATTGTACTATTGTTTGAATTTGTATAATTAGCATGGTGTTAATATATTAATATGGTCTAAAAATATCCTTAGTGTAAATAGCCTAAAAGTTATCAATATGAGACACTTACTGTCAAGGCAAAATCTCTCAAATGCTTTCAGGGATTATTCCGGGATTTATTAATGGAAACACCCCAGGAAAAATACGAAGATGAATCTCTGGTTTATTTTTTTGAGAAATTTGGGGTGGATGGTTCACTTGTGAAACACGGAGTGCTTTCATGGGTAAAATCAGAGATGCATCTTCGTAAATATTTTGTAGACACCTCTTCAGACTAGTTTTTAATAGATACGAGGTTGATGACTCACTTATGATGTTTTGTGTGAATTTTAGGTGCATCCGAAGATGCATCTCCAAAATATTGAATGGAGAATTTGAGTTTTCAATATGTCCACTAACACCCTATGGAGTGGGAAAAGTAATGCTCATTTATCTAACACGCCTTAAATTTGACCTGGAAAATCCATATATTTTAATAATGAAAAATGTTACTCTCATTTTGTCCACACTAAATGCCTTACATAATTTTCTCTTAGACGCAAAATATTTGGTTTAGGTACGAAAACGTTTGGCATATGTTTTTAATAGATTATTTGAAATATTCGATGCGCAACAAAGGTTGCCAGAATTTAAAAAAATGTTATATTGAAAATCCCCCCCCCCCCTTCTCTAAAAATTTGATAGTGCTATTTTTGTGTGGTTGTGATTGTAGCGACGCTTTTGCAGGACTATGATTGCACCGACATTTTTGTATGGTCCATATTGATTTAAAATTTATATGAATATTCCCCATTTATTTTTAACAAAAACAACTCGCAATGTCTCAATTTTGGTATCTCGCATAGTATATTTCAACGGTGTTAGTCCTCCTATTGATTTAAGGCCCACATAGGACATTTCTATTGATGTTTTAAAATCCAAATTGAATAATCTCTTCCTCTACCTAGACAATAAAATGTTTGTTAAGATCGAGTATTGTTAACCATCGATTGATATGAAAAAAATGTAAATTTCAATAACTTTGAGTTGAATATGCATGAATATATAAGAGTTGTATGAAGCGCATTCCACTTATACAAAACAAATTATCCAATTCAGGTGAATGTGACAATTGTGAGATTTATTGAAGATATTATGATGTTGAAAATCCATGAATAATCACAATTTCATTTCTTAGGATCGGTGCAACACCATGATAATGTCACATATTCACAGTTCTGTTGAATCAAAAATTGCTTAGAGTGTGTTATGGATGGATGCTGCTGTTGAAATTTGGGTTAACCTGAGAGACCATTTTTACCAAGGTGATGTATTTAGAATATCATATCTTCAAGAATAAATATGCAATTTGAAACAAGGTAATTTTTGTATATCTTCTTACTACGTAAAACTTATAAAGAAAATGTGGCAAGAATTGGACAACTTTCGTCCAATTCATGAATATTCTTGTGATGCTATTTGTCAAGATGTTACCAAGATTTGTGCATACAGAGATGTTGATCAAGTTATCAGATTCCTCTAAGGATTTAATGATCAATATTCAGTTGTGAGGACTCAAATCATGCTGATGGAACTGTAATACCCTAATTTTAACCCCTAAGATTTTCCACATCTCATTTGTACCTTTGCATCACAAATAAGATCATGCTTTAGTTCCTCTATTCCTCTCATTTTTGGATTTATGCCTTGTAGAGATCCCTGAGCATCTGTGTGTTTCTTGTTTACTTTTATTTATATAGTGAGATGTTGGATCAAACTCTAGTATGGTCGAAGGGTAGATTATGGTTCGTCAGGAATTAAGCATGAGGTCGAAGTATGTTCGCGTGTTGTTGTCGGGGTAATGTATGTTGTAGTTGAAGTTTGTTCTAACTTGCATTAGTAAATATTACTAGGGTTGTTAACATGTTAAATTGGGCCTTGCTTGTAAGCCCAATTGTTTAAGTTAGCTTGTACCCTAAGTTATCTTGTAATGGGTAATTGTTATAAAGCTCATTAGGTTAGTGTGCTATTTTTTCTTATAAATAGGATGTTAGTTTCTCAATCTTGGCATAAGGAAAAATAGGAAGATAAAATCATAATTTCAAGTGAGAGAGATTATTTTGTTATTCTTGTATACTTGTAATTGTGTTTCTAAGAGAAAGGAAAGAATAGCAGTTTATAACCAATCCTTGTTGTTCCTTGTTATTTTACCTTGTCTTCTTTGTTAACCTTAACCCTTGTGTGTTTCTTGATTATTAAGAAACCAGATTATACTTTGTTTAAAGGTATCTGATTCACAACAAATTGGTGCGGTGAGCATGGAGAAGATGCCTTCAACAAAGTATGAGATCGAAAAGTTCACCGGAGTGAACGACTTCGGTCTGTGGTGCTTGAAGATGAAAGCCCTACTGGTTCAGCAGGACTGTTTGGAAGCGTTGAAGGAAGAGGCGGCCATGGACACTGCATTAACGGCAAAAGAAAAGACGTGCATGATTGAGAAAGCCCATAATGCAATATTGTTGAGTCTTGGTGATAAGAGAAAATCTTTTGTGAATCGAGATTATGGGTGAAACTTGAAAGTTTATACATGACCAAATCTTTTGTGAATCGACTCTACCTAAAGCAAGCTTTGTATTCATTCAAGATGAGTAAAGACAAAGTGTTGGCTGAGCAGTTGGATATGTTCAACAAGCTGATTCTTGATCTTGAAAATATTGATGTGAAGATCGATGATGAAGATCAAGCACTGTTGTTGCAATGTGCTTTGCCCATAACACATGCTCACTTCAAAGAAACTCTCTTATATGGAAGGGAGTCCCTGACCTTTGAAGAAGTTCAATCAACATTGTATTCTAAGGACTTGAAGGAACGAAAGGAGCATAAACCTTCAAAGATGGGAGAAGGTTTAGCCGTTAAGGGAAAATTCTTGTGAAAGGATTGTAAGTTCGACAAGAAGAAAGGTAAAAGTCAACAAAAATCTTATAATGGCGAAACATCTGGTATTCGATGTTATCACTGTAAGAATGAGGGTCACACAAGAAAGGTGTGCCCTGAATTCCTAAAAGATCATGGAGGTAATGGCAACGCAGCCATTGTTCCAGATGACTTCGACTCATCTGATGTTCTTGTGGTTTCAAGTGGCGACTCGAGAAAAGAGTGGATTATGTATTCAGGTTACACTTGGAACATAACTCCAAACAGAGAATTGTTCGAGGAGATATATAATCAAGATGGTGGATATATGTTGCTGTGAAACAACAAATCTTGCAAAATTGCAGGTATTGGATCTGTGAGATTCAAGCTCTATGATGAGTCAATAAGGTTATTGACTGAAGTCATGTATGTACCTGACTTGAGGAGAAATTTGATTTCTCTTGGTGAATTCGACAGAAAGGGATACGTCTTTCAAGGAGAGAATAGTATCCTAAGAGTCATGAGGGGTCGAAGGAAGTCTTGAGAGACGTGAAGAAACAAGGCTTGTATACCCTTGAGGCTGAGTTTGTAAGTGGTTTAATAAATGTTGCATTCATGAACCCTGTGTCGAAGATAGAATTATGGCACATGAGGTTGGGCCATGTCAGCGAAAGAGGCCTGGTCGAATTGGGGAATCAGAACCTGCTAGGAGGTGACAAAGTCGAAAAGTTGGAGTTTTGTGAATCTTGGGTATTTGGTAAATCCTGTAGGGTGAAGTTTAACAAAGGCAAGCAAAGAACACATGGATCCCTGAATTACATTCATGTTGATCTTTGGGGGCCTGCAAGGAATCCTTCACACTTAGGTGCAAGGTATTTTCTATCCTTCGTTGATGACTATTCCAGAAAGTTATGGGTATTCACTCAGAAGATTAAGGATGAAACTTTTGATAATTTCAAAAGTTGGAAGATTTTGGTCGAAACTCAAACTGGCAGAAAGGTTAAGAGGTTGAGAATCGACAATAGCCTTGAATTCTACAGCAAAGTGTTCGACAGTTAATGTGTTGAGTCTGGAACTGCGAGGCATAAGACTGTAGCAGGTACTCCTCAACAAAATGGCTTAGCTGAGAGATTCAATTGAACAATCCTTGAAAGGTTTAGATGCATGTTAGTAAGTACTGGATTGAAGAAGATGTTTTGGATGAAAGTTGTTTCGACAGCAGCTTACCTGATAAATAGATGTCCCCCAACTGCCTTGGGAATGAAGACACCTGAAGAAGTTTGGTCGGGACATCCACCTAGTCTCGACAGACTGAGATTATTTTGTTATGTGGCATATGGTCATATTTGGCAAGATAAGATCGAACCTAGAGCTCTGAAATGCATATTCATGGGATACCCTAAAGGAGTCAAAGCTTACAGGCTATGGTGCCTAGAACCAGGTCACATGAGGTATATCACCAATCGATATGTAGTTTTCAATGAAGTAGAGATGGCTTTCAAGAAAATTGATGATGCTGACAAAGATCTGGAACAGGGAGAGATTCCTGTTGAGGTAGAGCATGTTAATGCTGAATTGCGTACCCCAAATCAAGTTGAAGAAGACGCAGAAGATGTTGTCGAAGATGAGGAGACTGATCATGACTACCTGCTAGCAAGATATGGGTCGAGGAGAGTCATCAAGCCACCTCAGAGACTTGGGTATGCAGATCTTATAGCTTATGTCTTAATATCTGCAGTGAGGTTCTAGACGAAAAACCTAGAGACTATAAGGAAATTATGAGGAGTCGAAAGAAGACTGAATGGTTGAAGACCATGTGTCGCTACTGCGAAAATCGGCGCCGGCTGACAGAAGAGTCGCCACCGTGCGTTATTTATCCCTCAGAGCGGGAAAGGAAACGCTCGAAGTAAACCTCGCAAAAAACGGGGAAAAGGTATGGTCATCGCAACCATAGCCTGGGTTCGGGAGTCGGTTACGCAAGGGGAAGGTATTAGCACCCCTCACGTCCGTCGTACTCGACGGGATCCACGCTTGCTTGGGTTGTCTACTGGATGCAAAACAATCTTATCTACGGCTGCTAAATCTAAAGGGAAGGGAATTGACTCGATAGAGCGTCGCACTCTATGCCTACGTATTCTCAAGAGAGAAAGTCAGAGTCAACGTAGTTCGGGACTACGGGGAAAATTGGCTCGCCAAGACATCGCGTCTTGTGCCTACGTACTTCCACTGAATGGAAGATCAGAGCCTTGCGTAGTTCAGACTAACTACGGCTAAACAAACATTCTCACACAGCAGTGAGAAAAACAACTGGTTTCACAGGGTCGGGAACCTATGGTCACAACTATGGTTGAGTCTCAAATGCACTTGGGCAAGAGAGAAAAAGGGGTTTGCAATTAGTCGTCAGCGGGAAAGTCTCGATCGCACAGCCGCGAGAGCACAAAAGTTAATCGTTAGTGTGCTCGCTAGGATATCGCATCCTATGCCTACATATCTTCGTCTGGTACGAAGAATCAGAGCAGCTGTAGTTCGGCTACTATCGGACCACAGCTCAAATCTCGTTTTATTCATCTCTGAAAAATGATTACAATGGGTTGAATATCGAAATAAATCTCCTAGGACGCTATCCTATTCTATCTTGAAAAATCGAGTGAAAATGGCCCCCTAACAAATGGGCCTCTAATTCTATCCTAAAAGTCGTAAGAAAAATCTATGAAAATATCCCTAAAAGAAATGCTTGAAAAAATATTAAATTGGCACTTTATATTTTTTTCTCTTTTTTCTCCTTTTCTATTCTCAACATATTTTTTCCTCTTTTTCTCAAAATATCTTTTTCTATATTTTTCTCTTTTCTTATATCCTTTTTTTTCTATTTTTTAAACAATATTTCTTTCACTTTTTTCTTTATTTCTTTTCTTCTCTATTTTTTCTTTTTTTTTTCAAACATATTTCTTTTTCTCTTTTGATATTTTCCACTATATTTCTTTTTCTCTTTTGATATTTTCCACTATATTTCTTTTTCTCTCTTTTTTTATTACATTTTTCAAATCTTTAAAAAGAATAAAAACATAAGAAAATGGGCTGGGGGGTGCAACCTGTTTACAGGGGTATATGCAGAAAAAAATAAAAATAGAAGACAGCTAAACTGGGCCCAGCCCAAGTCTTCCCCACAAGTGCAGAGGGGGGTGCGTGTGTAATTCTGGGCGTGTTGCTGGCAAAAATTGGGGCCCAAGGCCCAGACTCTGTCCAAAAAACATGAGGAGAGTGTGTGCCAAAAAAGAGGAATGGGCCTGAGGCCCACGACCCTCTCCTTCTCCTTTCTCCCTTCCACTCAGAAAACAAACCCTAATCTGCTTAGACCTTCTCCGCCGCCGCCGTCCACCCTGCTTGAACTCCTCTTCTCCGTCTCAAACACCTGAATCCACAATCAAACAACTCCTCCTCCACTTTATTCGCTTGACCATTTTTTTTACAAACAAGCTATGGTGGTGACAGTTGAAATCTCGTGTGGATCCTGTTCATTGTTGATGAAGATTTTAGAACTAGATCTGGTGAAGCTTTGGTGATTATTTGTTTGTGGTAATCGAAGGCAATAATCTGGAGACGCGTTGAAGGTGTTCTTGATCTGAGAACGAATACTGTTGATGAGTTCAGGAGAACAACAAGCAAAAATCTGGAAAAACGCCGAAGATTGATGAAGCTCTTCTTGAAAGTTTGTTGGAGTTCTTGCGCGCAGATCTGGAAAAGAAAGAAGAACGCGATGAACATGGAAGAGATCTGATGAATGATGAAGAAATTCTTTGAGAAACAATGAACGTTGCTGAGTGTTGATGACGTTCTATGAAGATGATGACGCCTGAAGCAGTTCTTCTGGAGATTCGTTGAAGGAGTGAGGATGCGTTGACGAAATCTGGAAACGGTTGATGAACCTCCATGAAGAACAATGAAGTTCTTGAGGAAATCTATGAACATGCAAATCAAGATCTCTGGAAACTTCTTGAACGGATCTTGGAGGTTGTTACGGATTTCTGCAAAATCTTGATGAACACTGTTGATGATTGTTGAACGGAGCTTGCTGGTGGTTCTTGCGTTGCTGGAGATCTGGATGAGGTTGGTTGAACGGTGGTTCTGAGGATTTGGTGATGAATGAAGGAGGAGGTTGGAGGTGGACGATGAAGGGGAGAAGATGAAGATCTGGGATTCTGAGTATGGATTGATGAAGATCGAAGGTTGACGATGAAGATTCATCGTCTTGATGAATTTCTGGAAAATCAATGGTGGCCGGATGAAGGTTGAAGATGAACGCTCATCGTTTTCTGGATTTGATGATGGTTGAACGGAATCTGGAGAAGGACGGTTGCCGGTGAGGGTTAACGGCGGCCGGAGTACATGCAAGGCGGTTGGGGCTCTCCTCCGGCGAAGATTCTGGTGAAGCATGTGGAGGCGCCACGTGGTGGAGAAAGTGGTGTGGAGCCCTGCATGGCTGCCACGTGGAGAAGGCGTGGCTGAGAGAGAGAGGGTTGGGATACGTGGCTGTGAGTGGTGCAGAAAAGTGGGGCCTCCTCCTGTAGACACGTGGTGGCTTCTGGGTTTTTATATTGAGCTGTTTCGCTGGAAGTTTCCAGAGACTTCTAGGAGGCGCTGGAATTTCTGCATATTTTTTGGACTGACTTGGACCCATTTGAATCCTTTGGACAAAAAAACTCTATCTGGGCCTGCAAAGCTGAATAAAGCCCAATACGAAAAAAAAATGAATAAAACTCACAAAAAACTGAAAAACAATTATTAAAATATGCTAATTAACTACTAATAACCCACTAATCTGAAGATTAACTCTAAACCCCTATTAACTCTAAAAATCAAATTAACTCCTAATTAAAACTCTAAAAAATCCCTAATAAATTCTAAAAATCTATTCATTTATTATTATTTCTATTTAAATTCTATTTAAGAATTATACTAATATTCTAAAAACCTATATTATCTAAAAATACTAAAATCTATAAAAGATCTATTAAATCCTAAAATGAATTTAAAAATCTATTTAATTCTATAAAATGCTAACAATTGATTTAAAAATATTAAAATCTATTAGAAAATTCTATTAAATCCTAGAAATTGATTTAAAAGCTAATTAACCCTAAAAAATCCTATAAAATCCAGAAAAATCAAGATAATTCCCAGAGGGACAAAATAAGCACCAAACGACACAAAAATAATCGGTAAAAATAAACGGGCACCGAAATATCCCAAAAATCGATTCTACTGATTAAAAACACCTGAAACACGAGACGGGAGCTGTGATCCCTGATAAAATCAAAACAAATGAACAATGCAATGTATGCAATATGCAGACGCGAATGCGATTATGCGTCGAAACATCGAGCCAAATGCGAGACCCGGTTGGTCAAATTTTGGGGTGCAACAGCTGCCCCTATTCAAGCGACTTCGACCTGAATGGGTGAAGAGCGCTCAGCCTTCAGACATTCAAGGTAGATGACGGTTGAATACAAAATGGAACCCTGAAATTTGCCAACCGCAAGAATATACTGCAAAACTGCTTGAGGAATAGCTTCCAATAAACTGAAGTTTGGTTGTAACGGCAACATCTGGTCAATTTTCTGATAAAATTTTCTTCTCTCTTTCAACACCTGTGTGACGCCACAAGTATTGAAATAATGCTTCATAAAGCAAACACCTTGATTCCCATCTCTCTCGTGGGATCAAGTCTGGTCAACTCACAGTTCATTGCGAACTTGAGGACAATTCTCCTGGGGAAATTCTGAATTGAACTGCCTTGCACCTGCTTTGACAAAGGGGGCAGCTTCAGAAGTCTGATATATGTCAATCTCCTTGTTGTTGTTGTTGTTGTTGTTGTTTTTTCCCGAGGCTGATGTAACACCCAAATATGAAGAATCTCTCCGCTGGGGAAGACAAGAAGCTGAACCACACAACTCTGCAGATGAACAAATTCGAAATCCAATAGGTAACCATCTTGGTCTATGTTTCGACATGCGTATGCTTGATAATGATGCAATGCCCTATATGACATGGATATGCTATGCGTTCTGTTGAAAATGCGATGCCCAGACGACAGGGATACACTATATGCTTGATAAATGCAATGACTATATATATACAAATGCTAATGCAAGCTCTAGCTGCCAGAGAACACCAGGTCTGAAAACCACTTGGCAAAATAAATGCCGAAGATAACGTCAACTCTACTGGGGATGACCTGAAGTCACAAAACCATCTCAGCAAAATAAATGCTGGAAACGAGAAATCAAATCCACTGAGGATAACTGCCCTGCTGGAGAAATGAAAAGGCAACCCTGCTTGACGACTTCACTGGGGAAGGAAAGAGAACTCTGCTCGGGGATGCTTTCTTCAAACCATTGGCAACTGATTGCACTCTGCGGGGATTGACCCCAAACTGAGGTTGATTACGCGCAGCACACTGCTGGAAATGCTCCTACTATCAAGGATATCAATCTTAATCTGCTGAAGATACTCCTGCTCCTACTCTGATACGGGGTAAAAGACAATCTCGACTCTTCCGGGGATACTAAGCAACTTTCATCTGCTGAAGAGTAGCAATTCTGATTTGACAATATCTGCAAGGAATTCAAACATTACTCGGAGCTTCGTATCGGGGAACATGACGACATGCGGGTCATTGGGAAATACTGTGTCAGATACCTTTAGGTTTTTATTTATTTTTTGCTTTTTCGGGTTTAGAATAAACATGGATTATGTACACAGTGGAATGGAAATACTAGACGAGAACTAGCATTCAAAGGTAGACTACCAGGCGAGAACTGATAGGAAAATAGGTTAGGAAAATTGATTTTTGTGTTTTTGACATCAGACAAGCTGACTGGATAACAAACTAAGGTAAAGACAACCAGGCGAGAACTGGCTGAAAGCTGACGTACACCAGGCGAGAACTGGTATAACACATAGGTTAAAACACACGAGAACTGATTACGCGACGACATGTACCAGGCGAGAACTGATACAACGCTTGAAGAAACGGTGACCAAACGAGAATTGGTTACCAATAAACTGCACCAGGACGGGAACTGCTGCTTACAATAAACTGCACCAGGACGGGAACTGATGCTTACAGATGGTGGGCCAGACGAGAACTGGTTACCGATTTGCCAGGCGAGAACTGGCCTTTGGAAACGACTGGTTACTGACACGCAACAGGTTGAAACTGCAAGATAATGATCCAACGACACCATGATCTTCTTATTTGAAAGGTTCTTCGATAAGGGTATTGACATGATTCCCCGATACTCAACTTTGGCTGGGGATAAACAGATTTGTTTGAACAACTTGCTCCAGTACACTCAGCTGGGGATAGCAAGACTGGCTTGCACAACTTGCCCCAGTACCATTCACGTTGCCCCAATCTATCTCCTGGGAATACCTGCCCTGAATAACTTGCTACGAGAATACTTCGAGAATACTTGCCCCGGTATCAGCATGACAAAAGAATTCAATCTCCAATTAAACACCTAACAACCCAGTTGATTTCAACATTCTCTGCGATGACTGGCCCCTGAATGAGCGTTCTAGCGACTCAACCCGATCTGATTATCCATTAGAAGCATCTGCTTTCAAATCTCAGCGTTCTGCATAATTGCCCCTGATTGGCTCCCGAGAAGACTCACCTCTTGATTAACTGCTTCTCCAACAACTGCCCCTGCTCAGCTGGAACTTCGGGACTTGTCCTCAGACTGACTGATACTGAACTTACTGGAAGATAATGCCCCTGATTCATTGGGCTTCACAACATTCACCATTCTGGTTCAGACTGCTGAATTACTCAGTCCTATTTGATTATTTTCTGATGGAATTTCTTTCATGTCAACTACTAACCTGCGATTAGAGTTGTCTGTCTACGAATGGTAATCTTAATGCAATGCTCATGCAGATTCTGAAAAATTTTGAGCTGTCACTCATTTATATGCATGTGATTGAAAGTGACGAATGAACCAAAGTTCAAACGCAGTGCTTACGTGGTCAGTGAAAATACAACAAGATATGACTAGCAAGTCAAGAAGGAGTCAGGTTACTCAACCTTATCGTAATGCGCTTCAAATTTACCCTACCTCAATTAGGTCTTTTGAGGGTTGTATCGTGGTCGGGTTCACGGTTCGTGAAACAAAGGATATTCGGCTCAAATTTTGATTTGTACCCACCCCTTCTACGTGATGATCTCCGATCCTAAGGTTCAGTTAACCTGGCACAAGCACTCGCCTCTTCGAGAGATATGTTGAATGGTAAGAACCATAGTTAAGGAATTCACAAGCTTTTCTTCTAGAGTGATAGTTACCCCTTCTTCGCTTTCGGTGTCTGTGTACACGACTTTGATTTGCTGGGGAAAATTTCTTTTTAATCCCTCTTTTTCATTCTTTTGGTTCCCTAATTTTTGCCTGGACTGACTCCTTTTGAGTTCTTTTCGATTTTTTCGATTTCTTTTGAAGTCCAGCGGGATGCCCTGATTTTTGCCTAAGTATTTAGCTTTCTAGCTTTTCTTTCTTTTTACTTAGCGGGCTTTCTTTCTTTCTTTCTTTTGGAACAAAGTCGTGTGACACTGGTTGTCTTGATTGCTCCGAAAGGATTGTAACTGTCTCACTCCTGATTGGTGAGGTTTGACCTCTTGAAAGGTATAAACTGATTAGTCCTTGAGAGACAACACTCCTCTGTAAGACTTGAATGCTCAGTCAAGCTAACTGACAACTACCCTGCCCCGGGTTAAGATGTGAGGGTTTATAAAGTCCGAAAAAAACTTCTGCTTCCTGGCTCGAAGTGGTTGGCAAGGGACTAACTCCTTATATCTCCAGTGTTTGGGGAATTGGAAACAATGCCTTGTACATCATCGGTACGGTCTTATCTGAAAGCATACAATCATTGGTTATGAGTTTCAGTTTCGTCATCCTCCCTCCTAACTTTGCTAGTTACAGCGAAAAAATGGAGTGAATAAAATGCAAGTTTCAGTGCAATGCAGTAAATGAGCGACAGCGACATGATTAATTCAGAAAAATGCATAATCACTTTATTATTATCACCATTCAGAACATACAATGCTTCAAAGCAGGTAGTAACTAACAGAAAAAGAAACTACAGATGCAAATGATATAAAGGCTTGAGAACTGCCACTGCTGAGGCGCCTGCCTGTCTGAACCACTGGCTTTTGCTGGGGAATAGACCCTCCGAATCTATGAGCTTAGACAGCTGAGCGGTTAGGGATGAACAAACAGAAACCCTTCTCGAAAGGAAATGCGATCCTGATCAATCAACTGCTGTACCTTCGCCTGAAATGCTTTACAATCTTCCGTTGAATGCCCTGGAGAGCCACCATGATAACCACACTGAACGTGGGGATTGTACCCAGGAGGGTAAGGTTCTGGAACTGGCTTAAGAGCTTTCGGCTCCACCAAAGACTTCTGGATCAAAGATGGTAGCAACTGGCCATACGGTATCGGCACTGGGTGAAAAGGAGCTTTCCTTCGTTCCAAGTTGTTGCGAGGTCTGTTCTGATTCTGACGCTGATTCTGATAATCTCGGCCACGAGTTCGCTGATTTGCAATGGAAGCGACATAAGATTCCTGATATGGTGCCCCAGGCACGGCTGTCTGTTCAGTATAACAAGCCATGGGAGGTACTGATCTCTGATAAGATGATGAACCAACAAAATTCACTGATTCGCTTTGAGGATATTCAATCTTTGGCATGACTGAGTTGATCACAACTTCTTCTTCACTCTGATAGTCACAAGGGTATTCAGTTTCACCAGCTTGATCATATGAAGTAATCTGAATTTTCCCCATTCTTATGGAGTACTCAAGGCGTTCTCCTAATGCTACCACGTCAGAGAAACTTGCTGGAACTCCGAGCAATCTTTTGAAGTACGGATACTGTAGGGAATCCACAAACATGCTTGCCAGCTCTTGGTCTAACAGCGGGGGACGCACTTTAGCAGCAAATTCTCTCCATCTCTGAGCATACCTCCTGATAGGTTCATTGATCTCTTGAGACAACTCTTGCAAATGCATGCGATAAGGAGCAATGTCTAGGTTGTAATCGTACTGCTTCAGAAAAGCTCTGGCTAAATCCGTCCATGACTGAATCTGATTCCTCTCTAACTGCATATACCACCTCAAAGATGCCCCAGTCAGACTATCTTGAAAGCAATGGATCATCAACTTGTCATCTCGCGCAAACGCAGTCATTCTTCGACAGAACATCATCAAATGCAGCTTTGGACAGCTATCTCCTGTGTACTTCTCAAATTTCGGCACTTTGAACTTGTAAGGCAACACCAGGTCAGGAACCAAACACATGCCTACAGCATCTAGGTTGACAGCATCTTTGGCTTTCAAAGCTTTCATTTGCTCTTCCAACACTCGGACTCTTCTACCATCGTCAAGGGCTCTTGGATCTACCATCCCAGCCGCTGGAATATCTCTTCGGTAATTCATCACAGGGAAAGCAACACCTTGATTGCTGACAGGAGGAGGACGCTCATTCCGGGCAATAAACTGCTCATGTCGATCCTGGTTCTCAACAGAAGGCTGTACAACTTGGTCTGCAGCAACGTGGTTCACTTGCGGGAAGTCTTCCGTAGAGTCATACAGAGGGTTGGACGCCATAGTGAACCCGGTCAGGGTGTTAGGAGACTGGAAATTG
This sequence comes from Lathyrus sativus, assembly GCA_963859935.3. Lineage (NCBI taxonomy): Eukaryota > Viridiplantae > Streptophyta > Magnoliopsida > Fabales > Fabaceae > Lathyrus > Lathyrus sativus. The sequence continues at coordinate 20,176,462 of OZ012738.1, read as the reverse complement.
CCTTCAGACATGGCTACCAATAATCTTCAGCTGACTTCGACCCTTGATTCTGCTCAAATCTACTCAACCCTAGGTAGGTCTTCTGACACTCAACAGCTGCTCAATCCAAACTCCGGGTAATCACCTTCAGGAAACAAAGGCTGGATCAAAACTCTGGCTAGCTGGAGGATGATATGCAATGCAACACTGATATGCATATGATATGCAAAATGCAGCAAACAATGGGACCACAGCCCCCACACAAAATCTGAATACTGCTGCGCTGCTGACGGAGACGCTCTCTGAAAAGAGGACCAGTATAACGGGTAGGTTGGAAGTCAAGTTTCCTGCACAAAAAAAACCCCCCTCACTCACAGGTATGGACCTATATCTGACAAGGTACGGCATCCTATGCGGTCGTCAGCGTCACAGACTTTCATGAGGAATGATACGATTCCCAGAAGGAGTGGCATCGTCATCTCATGAAGAGGCCTCACTTAGCTAACTTCCAATTGATCGGTTCCCAGAGTCGACAATCCTCACGTCTGGACTCCCCTCAGATCCTCAGGACCGGAAAAGAGCACCTCTGCGAGAACCTCGTCCGAGTGCGAATTTTCGTAGGGAACTGCGCCTGCTCAGCAGACAGGTTCGTCTACTACTTCTCCGCAACTATATCTAGGTGTATACTCATACTCGAGCCCAGGTCCGGCTTATCTCAATCATAGAATACCCGTAACAGCCTAACAGCAACAGATAATATCGATAAATAAGCACCAAATAGACAAGCAAACAAGCGCTAGGATTGACTCTCTCGAGGGACGTTGGATCCCACATGCATGGGGAACTATCGCAGTCCCCAGCAGAGTCGCCAGCTGTCGCTACTGCGAAAATCGGCGCCGGCTGACAGAAGAGTCGCCACCGTGCGTTATTTATCCCTCAGAGCGGGAAAGGAAACGCTCGAAGTAAACCTCGCAAAAAACGGGGAAAAGGTATGGTCATCGCAACCATAGCCTGGGTTCGGGAGTCGGTTACGCAAGGGGAAGGTATTAGCACCCCTCACGTCCGTCGTACTCGACGGGATCCACGCTTGCTTGGGTTGTCTACTGGATGCAAAACAATCTTATCTACGGCTGCTAAATCTAAAGGGAAGGGAATTGACTCGATAGAGCGTCGCACTCTATGCCTACGTATTCTCAAGAGAGAAAGTCAGAGTCAACGTAGTTCGGGACTACGGGGAAAATTGGCTCGCCAAGACATCGCGTCTTGTGCCTACGTACTTCCACTGAATGGAAGATCAGAGCCTTGCGTAGTTCAGACTAACTACGGCTAAACAAACATTCTCACACAGCAGTGAGAAAAACAACTGGTTTCACAGGGTCGGGAACCTATGGTCACAACTATGGCTGAGTCTCAAATGCACTTGGGCAAGAGAGAAAAAGGGGTTTGCAATTAGTCGTCAGCGGGAAAGTCTCGATCGCACAGCCGCGAGAGCACAAAAGTTAATCGTTAGTGTGCTCGCTAGGATATCGCATCCTATGCCTACATATCTTCGTCTGGTACGAAGAATCAGAGCAGCTGTAGTTCGGCTACTATCGGACCACAGCTCAAATCTCGTTTTATTCATCTCTGAAAAATGATTACAATGGGTTGAATATCGAAATAAATCTCCTAGGACGCTATCCTATTCTATCTTGAAAAATCGAGTGAAAATGGCCCCCTAACAAATGGGCCTCTAATTCTATCCTAAAAGTCGTAAGAAAAATCTATGAAAATATCCCTAAAAGAAATGCTTGAAAAAATATTAAATTGGCACTTTATATTTTTTTCTCTTTTTTCTCCTTTTCTATTCTCAACATATTTTTTCCTCTTTTTCTCAAAATATCTTTTTCTATATTTTTCTCTTTTCTTATATCCTTTTTTTTCTATTTTTTAAACAATATTTCTTTCACTTTTTTCTTTATTTCTTTTCTTCTCTATTTTTTCTTTTTTTTTTCAAACATATTTCTTTTTCTCTTTTGATATTTTCCACTATATTTCTTTTTCTCTTTTGATATTTTCCACTATATTTCTTTTTCTCTCTTTTTTTATTACATTTTTCAAATCTTTAAAAAGAATAAAAACATAAGAAAATGGGCTGGGGGGTGCAACCTGTTTACAGGGGTATATGCAGAAAAAAATAAAAATAGAAGACAGCTAAACTGGGCCCAGCCCAAGTCTTCCCCACAAGTGCAGAGGGGGGTGCGTGTGTAATTCTGGGCGTGTTGCTGGCAAAAATTGGGGCCCAAGGCCCAGACTCTGTCCAAAAAACATGAGGAGAGTGTGTGCCAAAAAAGAGGAATGGGCCTGAGGCCCACGACCCTCTCCTTCTCCTTTCTCCCTTCCACTCAGAAAACAAACCCTAATCTGCTTAGACCTTCTCCGCCGCCGCCGTCCACCCTGCTTGAACTCCTCTTCTCCGTCTCAAACACCTGAATCCACAATCAAACAACTCCTCCTCCACTTTATTCGCTTGACCATTTTTTTTACAAACAAGCTATGGTGGTGACAGTTGAAATCTCGTGTGGATCCTGTTCATTGTTGATGAAGATTTTAGAACTAGATCTGGTGAAGCTTTGGTGATTATTTGTTTGTGGTAATCGAAGGCAATAATCTGGAGACGCGTTGAAGGTGTTCTTGATCTGAGAACGAATACTGTTGATGAGTTCAGGAGAACAACAAGCAAAAATCTGGAAAAACGCCGAAGATTGATGAAGCTCTTCTTGAAAGTTTGTTGGAGTTCTTGCGCGCAGATCTGGAAAAGAAAGAAGAACGCGATGAACATGGAAGAGATCTGATGAATGATGAAGAAATTCTTTGAGAAACAATGAACGTTGCTGAGTGTTGATGACGTTCTATGAAGATGATGACGCCTGAAGCAGTTCTTCTGGAGATTCGTTGAAGGAGTGAGGATGCGTTGACGAAATCTGGAAACGGTTGATGAACCTCCATGAAGAACAATGAAGTTCTTGAGGAAATCTATGAACATGCAAATCAAGATCTCTGGAAACTTCTTGAACGGATCTTGGAGGTTGTTACGGATTTCTGCAAAATCTTGATGAACACTGTTGATGATTGTTGAACGGAGCTTGCTGGTGGTTCTTGCGTTGCTGGAGATCTGGATGAGGTTGGTTGAACGGTGGTTCTGAGGATTTGGTGATGAATGAAGGAGGAGGTTGGAGGTGGACGATGAAGGGGAGAAGATGAAGATCTGGGATTCTGAGTATGGATTGATGAAGATCGAAGGTTGACGATGAAGATTCATCGTCTTGATGAATTTCTGGAAAATCAATGGTGGCCGGATGAAGGTTGAAGATGAACGCTCATCGTTTTCTGGATTTGATGATGGTTGAACGGAATCTGGAGAAGGACGGTTGCCGGTGAGGGTTAACGGCGGCCGGAGTACATGCAAGGCGGTTGGGGCTCTCCTCCGGCGAAGATTCTGGTGAAGCATGTGGAGGCGCCACGTGGTGGAGAAAGTGGTGTGGAGCCCTGCATGGCTGCCACGTGGAGAAGGCGTGGCTGAGAGAGAGAGGGTTGGGATACGTGGCTGTGAGTGGTGCAGAAAAGTGGGGCCTCCTCCTGTAGACACGTGGTGGCTTCTGGGTTTTTATATTGAGCTGTTTCGCTGGAAGTTTCCAGAGACTTCTAGGAGGCGCTGGAATTTCTGCATATTTTTTGGACTGACTTGGACCCATTTGAATCCTTTGGACAAAAAAACTCTATCTGGGCCTGCAAAGCTGAATAAAGCCCAATACGAAAAAAAAATGAATAAAACTCACAAAAAACTGAAAAACAATTATTAAAATATGCTAATTAACTACTAATAACCCACTAATCTGAAGATTAACTCTAAACCCCTATTAACTCTAAAAATCAAATTAACTCCTAATTAAAACTCTAAAAAATCCCTAATAAATTCTAAAAATCTATTCATTTATTATTATTTCTATTTAAATTCTATTTAAGAATTATACTAATATTCTAAAAACCTATATTATCTAAAAATACTAAAATCTATAAAAGATCTATTAAATCCTAAAATGAATTTAAAAATCTATTTAATTCTATAAAATGCTAACAATTGATTTAAAAATATTAAAATCTATTAGAAAATTCTATTAAATCCTAGAAATTGATTTAAAAGCTAATTAACCCTAAAAAATCCTATAAAATCCAGAAAAATCAAGATAATTCCCAGAGGGACAAAATAAGCACCAAACGACACAAAAATAATCGGTAAAAATAAACGGGCACCGAAATATCCCAAAAATCGATTCTACTGATTAAAAACACCTGAAACACGAGACGGGAGCTGTGATCCCTGATAAAATCAAAACAAATGAACAATGCAATGTATGCAATATGCAGACGCGAATGCGATTATGCGTCGAAACATCGAGCCAAATGCGAGACCCGGTTGGTCAAATTTTGGGGTGCAACACCATGGATGATGAGATGAAATCTCTTCATGATAATAACACCTGGGAACTTATCAAGAAACCTACTGGAGCCATGTTAGTCAGCTATAAATGGATTTTCAAATTTAAGGAAGGAATCAAAGGAGTGGCATCGAAGAGATACAAGGCAAGATTGGTTGCTAAGTGGTTCATCAGAAAGAAGGTGTCGAGTTCAATAATGTGTTCTCTCCTGTTGTGTAGCACAAATCCATTTGAATGTTTCTTTCCACAGTGGCACAGTTCGGCCTTGAACTAGAACAGATGCATGTGAAGACTGCGTTATTGTATGGTGACTTAGATGAAATAATCTTGATGAGGCAACCTGAAGGGTATGTCGAAAAAGGGAAGGAAGATTATGTGTGAAAGCTGAATAGATCCTTATATGGATTGAAACAATCTCCTCGACAGTGGAATAGGAGATTCGACAAGTTCATGGCACACATAAGTTTCATCTGAAGTCAATTCGACCACTGTGTTTACTTCAGATTTCAACCGGGTAATTCATTTGTTATTTTATTGCTCTATATGGATGATATTCTAATAGCAAGCAACAATATCGAAGATGTAATGAGGGTGAAGGCTGAACTCAATAAGGAGTTTGACATGAAAGATCTGGGAGTTGCGTGCATGATTCTTGGGATTGACATCCGAAGAGATAGAAAGCAGTCGAAATTATGCTTATCTCAAGAGGCATACCTACGGAATGTCCTAGAAAAGTTTGGTATGTTGAATTCAAAGCCTGTTTTGACTCCGTCAAACCCTCAATTCAAGCTGAGTATAGATCAGTGTCCCAACACTGATGTTGAAAGAACATATATGAATAGCATTCCATATGCTAACATAGTAGGTTCTTTGATGTATGTTATGGTCTATAGTAGACCCTACATCGCATACGAAATAAGTCTTGTAAGCAAGTACATGGCGAATCTTGGAAAGGCTCGCTGGAAAGAATTGAAGTGGATTCTAAGGTACGCAAATAGGTTTCTGAATAGAGTCCTAATTTATGGTAGAGCCTTAGGTGAAGATAGTAAAGCAGCAACCGAAGTCTGCTCACATGCTGCTGATATAATCACCAAGACGTTGTCCAGTTGTAAGTTTTTCCACTGTATGCAGTTGATAAATCTGCATGAAGAAAGCTAGTTCGTTGATGTTATAAAGTTAGATCCAATTTGGAGATTTGTGCGATGTTGGATTGAACTCTAGTATGGTCGAAGGGTAGCTTCTGGTTCGACAGGAATTAAGCATGAGGTCGAAGTATGTTAGAATGTTGTTGTTGGAGTAATGTGTGTTATAGTCAAAGTTTGTTCTAACATGCATTACGTCGCGGTAAGAATCGGATATCAAGCTATCAATTGACTTGAATCACAAATCATAGTTCACCACCGATCTTTAATTTATCCAAGAGAAGGGAAAGAGAGCGAATAATCCAAAATATGCAATGTAATGCAAAGCAAAAGAGAATCTAAGGTTCGGGGGTTGGTTATACTAAGGGAAGGTGCTAGCATCCTAAGTATATGTAGTACTCTACAAGAAACTCTTGTTTTAATGTGTTATTTGTTATTTGTCTGCTAAAGGTGAAAAAGAAAAAGGGAGACCTAAGGTGTTATTTCTAAGTATGCTCGCTAAGACATCGCATCTCGTGCCTACGTATCCTGACGGGAATGGAATCAGAGCATTCGTAGTTCCCCTAAAGGGATGAGTAACTCTTGACTATGGTCAAGGTTCCAGGGGGAGAATGTTCATTGATTGATTATAGGAAAAGAGACAAGTTATCATCTTAAGGATAATACTCGACTTAACCACAACAAACATGCAAAAGACGGTCTTAGCTTCACATTGAGAGAAGGGCTCCAACTCGGATCTATAATCGACGAGTATGCCACATACCTCTCTCAAGCGGAAAATATTCTACATCTTTCTCGACTATGTTATGGGGTAGGAGAATTATATCTCGACTACATATATGACTATTGTCTAATTCTCTTGGGAGAAATGGGAACCTAACTTGCAACTTGTCTAAATTAAAGTATCCTAAGGGAAACTAACCTAAAAGTTATCATCCCAAAAGTTTCATCCTAAAACCCATCTTGATTCGTCAATCGGGAATTAAATTGAACAAAGAGTAGTAATCCAAGACATCAAGAATGCACATCAGGACAACCATTAATATTTCAAAAAAACCTGGCAAGAATAAAAATCACAATTAGCATCAACTAATCAATCAAATCACAATTAGCATCAACTAATCAATCAACTAGGATTTTAATTAATTAAATTTCAAGGTTAGAGGTTTCAAACCAAATTAACATTTAATTAATTTACAAAATTCCTCATAAACTTTATATTTGAAAGTTTGTCGTAAAAAAAAATGAAAAAATAATAATAATAATAATAATAATAATAATAATAATAATAAGAATAATAATAATAATAATAATAATAATAATAATAATAATAATAATAATAATAATAATAATAATAATAATAATAATAATAATAACTAAATTTGATTCAAAGAAGGGGGTGCAAGACTAAATTAATAGGTATGAAGTGAGAGAGAAAAAATAATGGGTCAAAAGAGTAGAGGCCCACCCGAGTTATAAAAGAAAAAGACAAAAACAATATTTGCAATGTTACCCAGTATGTTTCATTCTCTCTATTCTTCATTTCAGCCGTCGTGTTCTCACTCTCCTTCTTCGATGCAACTCACACTTTACTCATCTCTCCATGTCGGCCGCTACAACTCTCCTTCATTTGCACGCTGCCTCTTACTCTCTTTCTCTCGATGCCACATCGTGGTTTGTGAAAAACTTTGTGGTTTGGATTTGAGAAAGATGATGTATGAGTGTTTGTGTGTGTGTGTGTGTGTGTGCGTGTGTGTGTGTGTGTGTGTGTGTGTGTGTGTGTGTGTGTGTGTGTGATTGCTTGTTTTTTCTAATCCATATATATAAGACTAGAAAATAGACAAGAATGATAATAACAACTAACACAATGTTTTTTTTTGTATTTTATAATAAGACAATAATAAAAAGAATTAAAAATCATGTTTTTGTGTTTTTTATGATAAGACAAAAATTAAAAGAATTAAAAATCATGTTTTTGTGTTTTTTATGATAAGACAAGAATTAAAAGAATTAAAAATCATGTTTTTGTATTTTTTTATGATAAGACAAGAACAAAAAGAATTAAAAAAAATTGTATTTTTTAAAAAGAAAATATTAATAAACAAATTAAAAATAAAATTAGTTAATAAAAATAAAAATTTACATTAAAAATAAATTAAATGATTATTTAAATAAAAACGATTAAGAACGAAATAAAAAGTCGGGCAAAAAAGTGCTCGAAAAAAATAAACACACTAAAATAATTAGCGCGAAATAAACATATTGGAAAAATATAGCGTTTGGTCAGATTTTGAAATAAATTTTACCCGCTAAAAAGGCTCAAATTGACCAAAAAAACGTCCAAAAGATGGTCGAAAAATTTAAATGAGCACGCCAGGTTAAATTACGCAAAACGTAGATTAATATCACTGACGTTTGCATGCTCGATCTTGAAATTTTCTGTCCACTAATTTTACACACAGTAGATTTTTATTTGATCAATTCGGCTGTAATTCCAACAAGTTTATTCCAGCTGGTAAATTGGATATTATGCATGATAAAATGCGCAATATGTTATACAGACGATGCGAAATCAAAAACAGAATCTCATGGTTAAAAATTAGGGTATGACAGATGCCCCTATTTAAGTTTATTCTATCCGTAGATATGAAGATTGAAATCTTCGTCTCGACGAGATATGGGAGACTTAAATACAAACATGCATAATTTTTGGTCCTAAGATGCCATAAGATGCACATGATATGACATAAAATAATATGAATGCAAGACAGGGATCTGTGACGGAAAAGATGCCACAGGAGATAACTATATACAGACAATGCTGAAACACAATTGAAGAATGGAAGACCCGGTGAGGAATAACTTAGAAAAGCAAGACTCCACAGGAAAAAGATCCAACTCCACTGGAGATGAGACTCAATTCCACTAGGGAAGAGACTACTAACTGACGATCACATGGTAACTTAAACACATGGTATCTCCAACAAATAAAGATGTGTATTACCTATCACAAAGGATATGGTAGCCTAAACAACATGAAAGAAATTTGAAAGGAAGGACAACCTACTACCAACAGATGGTAGCCCAAGAAAAAGTATCCAGTTGAAATAAAGGAACGTATATTACCTACTATTAGGTACATGATACCCTGAGCAAAGGTAAACACAAAAGGAAATATGACTTACTACCAAACGCGGTAGCCTAAGCAAAGGTATCTGACCAAAAAGATGCGGTATATTACCTACTATCAAACATATGATAGCCTAAGCAAAGGTAATAACCTGAAATTAAGCTTCCATGATCAAAATTGATTCAACTTCTTCTTAAACTAAATGATCCATAAAAGATAAAATAAACTTCCCCAACGCTTCAAGATTGTATGCTATGAACGGGTCTTAGTTTCTTCTTTAATTAAGTATTCCATTTGAAAAGGGTAAAATAAACTTCTCCTCGCTTCAAGGTTGTATACCATGAACGGGTCTCAGTTTCTTCTTTAATCAAGTATTCCACTTGAAAAGGGTAAAATAAACCTCCCCTCGCTTCAAGGTTGTATGCTGTGAATGGGTTTCATTTTCTTCTTTAATCAAGTATTCCACTTGAAAAGGGTAAAATAAACCTCCCCTCGCCTCAAGGTTGTATGCCGTGAACGGGTCTCAGTTTCTTCTTTAATCAAGTATTCCACTTGAAAATGGTAACATAAACTTTCCCTCGCTTCAAGGTTGTATGCCATGAACGGGTCTTTGTTTCCTCTTTAATCAAGTATTCCACTTCAAAAGGGTCAAATAAACCTCCCATCGCCTCAAGGTTGTATGCCATGAACGGGTCTCGGGTTCTTCTTTAATCAAGTATTCCACTTGAAAAGGGTAAAATAAACATCCCCTTGCCTCAAGGTTGTATGTCGTGAGCTGGTCTCAGTTTCTTCCTTAATCAAGTATTCCACTTGAAAAGGGTAAAATAAACCTCCCCACGCCCCAAGGTTGTAGCCATGAACGGGCCTCAGTTTTTTCTTGAAATGATGAATACTTATGAGAAAGTATTTTCGCAGGGGATTGGAATTTCATTGGAGATTGAGGACTTCAGCGGGAATCCATGACTACTGGAGATTAGAAAACATCGTCGAGGATCTAAAAGAGATGTAAGTCAGTTGATTTGAAAAATGTGTCTTCTCAAATAAAGAGAAATATCATTTGAAACTTCATCAAACTTCTCGGAGAGATGCCATTTAATGGAAGCAAATTGAATAATGGACTCACTAGGGAGAACATCACTGAGGAGAAGCATTGTTGTAGTTTGAAGTTGCATTGAAGCAAATAAAATCCTTGTATCAAGAATTCTCAAATAAAGAGAAACACTTGTAAAGTCTTCACCAAACTTCCCGGATGGATTTCCGGAGATATGTCATTTGATGGAGGATAAGTTGATAATGTTGACAAACTAATTGGGGATAGACAAATTGTATTGAGGAGACTGCCATTTGTCATCCAAATAGAAAACATGAGAATGAAATAAGCTGATCAAATAAAGAGCTGCCACTTGTTGTCTGGGTATAAATTGCTGAGAAAATGTTGTAACACTTCCGCTGAGGAAATATTTTGTCTTCACTGATGATCCTCAAATAGATTCTTCCCGGGGAAAAGTGCAAAATAAATGCACGCTCAATCCAGGTTCAAAATCCTAGAGAGACTCAAAATTGTGATTGTTAGGGACCAAAGTTCAATTCAGGAAATAACTGAAGAGAAACGGTCAAACAAGACTCTACCCATTGAGGAATGAACTCAACTGAGGTTTATCTTTATCCAAAAATGGAAAAGAAGACTAAAGCAACCATATTCCACGAGAATCAAACTCAATGGGGAATTAGAAAGGATGTGCTTTTTCTACTTAGGGCTGACGACTCTACTTGCAGGGAGAAGACAAACCCAGTCACTTGGGGATAAACACAACCAAAATAAACAAACAAACAAACACAAAAATGCAAAGTACACATATGTCATGTTTCCATATGAATGAATGTATGTTATGTTATGCGTATCATGATAAAACAAACAAGGAGAAGTAAATCGGAGATGAAATAAACATCTCAACACGGATACTCAGCCAATCTTCGCAAGATAGAAGCATCACTAGGGTGAATGGAAAGCTATACATGGAATCACAGTCTTTCTTCAAGGCTTCAAACTTATTTGGGGAAAAGAGAGCACTCCACTTAGGGATATTATATCATGACTTCACTTAAGGGATTGTCAAGAAGAATCTCGCTGCTCTGTTGGGATGAGAAAGATTCACTGGGAAAGGATCAAACTCATGATTGAAAAAACTTCATAGGGGATGAAATAAATATCCACTACAAACTGAAGTAGATTGAAAGGAAGTCATTATCGAAGATGTCAGAGTTGAGGCCTCATAGGGGATATAATAAATATCCACTTCATTAGGGGAACTCAGATCAAAGTCGTAGCTGCAGACATCAGAGTTGAGACTCTTTGGGGATGAAATAAACATCCACTTTGTCGGGGAAGATTGAAGTTGTAAGAAGTCTATTAAGGAGTGAAATAACATTCACTTCAATGGAAAGGTTGAAGCCAAGGAAATTCATTGACGGATGCTTAGGTTACCAATAGGGGAAATCTTGCACCAGACATGCCATAATTGCTTGAAGTGGAGATTCACCAGGGAATTGTCATGACTACCTGTGGTAGAGACTTAATGGGGAATCATCACACCACTTGAGACATGAGCTCTTTGGGGTATGGATGAAGAATTCTACAAGCACAAAGTAGCTCTGCATTGATGAACTGCATGGTGGTCACCATTTCGAACAACATTTATTGTGAATGGATAAAATAATCTTCAATTCTCAAATGCCCCAAGATCACATAGTTTGTGAGAACAAAGTTATTCCAAGAGGATTTTATAGAAAACTTGGAATCTAATATGTTCCAATATCTTCCAACTCTTGGAGAAATTTGTTGAATCTTGATGTAACTTCCCCAGATTGACTGCATTCTGTATAACTGAAATTTCAAACTTGCCCCCTTATGGATGGTTAGTCTGTGAAAGCAACAACTTAGAAACAAACTTTCCCTTTGTCAGCAGAGTCTTCAGGCAACATGCCCTTGGATATGATCATTCTCGGAATGTTTCGCCTTTTTTATCAGAATTTCAAGTCTCAAAATATTAAGTTCATCATTGTTGTTCCTATGCAAGCTTGTATGATGTCAAGAAATATTAACGAGCAAAAAAATGTTAATTCTGAAACGGCTAATGCAACACACATGCTTGTCTTGAAGTTTTTTTATTTATTGAAAAGATATCACAATAACTTGTGACCAAATGACTAGTTAGGATAGGAAATTAATTAATTTTACAAATCCAACACAACTTTTGAGCTTAGCTCATAGGAGTCAGGAAATGTTATCTCGTCGAGTACGCTTTCAAAATAAACCCTGCTTCAATTAGGTCTTTTAAGGGTTGTATCGTGGCTCGGTTCACGACTTAAGAAACAAAGGACATAAGACTCAAAGTTTATTTGTGCCCATCCATTCTTCATGATGTTCTCCAATCCTACCTTCAGTTAACCTGACACGAGCACTCATCGCTTAAGAGGAGTTTTGATATGGTTGAGAAACCACTGAGGCTTTGGACATGGCAGTCACTCACCATTTTGCTTTTGGTGTTTCCTTTTATTATAATTTTGTTTCTATTCCCTAACTTTTGCTTGGACAGAGTCTTTGGATTTGACTTTGAAGTCCAGCGGGATGCCTCAATTTTTCATAAGTCTCCTTCATAGGTTTGACTTAGCAGCCATTTTCTTTTTTTCTTTTTTTATTTATTTATGAACAAGTCGTGTGACTCTAAGTTATTTTGACCATTTTGAAAGGATTGTGACTACCTCACTCTTTAGATATTCGAGGGATAATCATTGTGGTTTTTTGACTTCCAGCCTCCTAATATATAAGGAATAGATAAAATGGATTCTCGAGTGTTCACTCCTCCTTTTTTGAAAGTCTAGGTGCTCGATCATCTTAACTGAAAACTACCCTGTCCCAGGTAAAAATTGAGGGGTTTTTGTATGTAAGGAAAAGAAAACTCCTACTTCAAGGCTCAATGGGGTTAACAAGGGTCTATCTCCCTTATATCTCCAGTGTTTGAGGATTTGAAACAATGCCTTACATCATCAGTCGGGTTTATTCAAAAGCATACGACCAGAGATCTTGCGTTTTTTATTTCGCCATCCTCCTTCCAATTCTCTATCAAAGCAAGAGATTAGGTAAAGTTGGCATTATAAAACATGAAAAATCACTTTATGAGTGAATATGAATGAATTTCTTCAAGACAAACATATTTATTACATTAATCATTCAAAATAAACAGGTTCTTACACGCAAATCATGCTTTTATAATCAAAGAAATAATGACAAATGCAAGCAAGCAAACAAACAAACAGCCTGATGATCTTGGGAATGAGTTCTCTTTCTGATTTCACCGACTTGAAAGGAATCTCTTGAGTCTTCATATCCATCAGCATAAAGGCGATCCATTCACAACTGGGCTTACTCCCTTGAAGGTTACCACCTCACTGTCGATCATCTCTTGGACTTTTTCTTGGAAAACCTTGCACTCTTCAATCGAATTCCCCATTGCTTCATTATGAAATTCACAACTTGTATCTGGCTTGAATCAAAGGCGAGATTTCATGGCTATAGTCTTTCTGGGTGTCATTACTAAATTTCCGGTAAAATAAGAGCACAATTGATGGTAAGTCATTGGGATTGGATCAAACTTCTTTTGAGCATGACTTTGGTGTGTTCTCTGATGAAACTGTGATTGACAATTTGGAATTACCTGAGCAATAGGAACAACATCAACATGAACCTTCTTACCACCTTCAAGTATGGTAGCATTGTATCCACAAGGCATAGGAGAAGACATTTTACTGTTGCAAGTAACCACCATTGGCTCTGGCATATTAATATGTGAAATTATGACATTCACCCTTTCTCTAGCGATATGAAGCAGTTTCTGATCCAACATATCTTGGATATCCCTCTTCATCATAAAACATCCACGAGGATTCTTTGAACAAATTTTGCAAGAAGCATGATTATGCTCATAATGGGTAAGCCTACAAAAATTGACGTGCATATCTACTAAAGATCCTTTCATTAAATTCACGTTAAAGATGTAATATTCTCCGAGATATTCTACCTTAGCATTTCCATACTTGAGTAACAAACTTGTTGAGACATTTGGTTCAGAATATTCAAAAGACAAAATACCGATTTGCACTAACTTTTGTATTTCGGCCTTCAAAGCAAAACAGTGTTCATTATCATGACCGGGTGCCCCTTGATGAAATGGACAAAAACGATCATACTTAAACCACCATGGTAGATTCTTTGGGATGGCCAGCGAACTCTTTATTTACACCAGATTCTGATGTACTAAAGCAGGATATAATTCAGAATAAGTCATTGGGATCGAGTCAAACTGATTCACGTGTTGTTTACTTTTGTTACGAGGTCCTTTATGTTTCTCTCACGAAATAGCATTAGCAGCTTGTTCCTTCTCCTTAGGTAAACCTTCCACAAGCTTCTTAGAGTTGTTAGAAGCGCTAATGGGAGTCACAGGAATGGGCATTGACATGATTTCAGAAATCACAGTCCTTTGAAGCGGAGTCTGAGAAATATGAGGAGAAGGTTGACTTTGAGTAGCAACCAGAGTTTCAACCAAAGAAGAGAGAATTTTCACACTAGCCCTCAAAGTAGTCACCTCCTTACGAAGTTCATGGTTTTCTTGCCCAATGCTCTTCATTTTCTTTCTTTGACTGGCCCGAGTATCATACTGATGAATTAGCTTGCCTCCTCTTTGAGGGGAAAAACAAGAGTGAGAACTTGAGATGCAAAGAATGCAATGCTAATGGCGAATGCAAATGCGCCAATGCAAATGGGTTTCAAGGAACTCAAAGGTTATATTTGCAAACACCACAAAGTGGATAATACTTTTGATAACTGAAAATCTCATTTTATTGAAAATAGGGTATAATCTCATAATCCAATGGTAAAACCTATGATGTTTGTAAACAAAACTTTGAATTCCATGAAAATTTTATGAACATGATGTATGCTCAAACACAGGTATACACAGATCCATATATACACATGTACATTCAAATAGACAAAGATTTAGGTTTGAAAATCAACGAGCCTAGAGAAATGGTATATCCATCCCAAATGGTGTGGACTAAGGATTTATTGTACCTGCAAAACAATTGTTCTAAAAAAGTTCCCAAAGTCATCAATCCGTCTTTCAAATATTATCAATTTCCCAAATACTCGGTAGTTAATAATATTCTCAAGAGAACCTCTTTCGAGTGTAGTATCGCGTATCAACTATTTTGGGACTACTCCCTCATAGTCATCGCACTACGTCTTAAGAAGGCCAAGTTGAGTTAAGGGTAACTAAAGGTTCCAAGTATCACAGGCTGCTAGGTCAAAAATAGTAAGTGCTTTCACGAATACTCGTTCAATAGTACTATTCTCAAGAGGGCCTCAACTCAGCGGTGATCTCTCAAGTCAGCTTGGTCGAGAATCAACTCCCTATAAGCCTTCTCGAATATATCATCTTCCTATAATAAGTATGCTCAAGTTTGGGTGTAGGACTTATCTCACTGCACGAAAGTAACAACCCAAAGCGGAAACATATATATACAAATAAACAAATATATATAGATATACAACAAAAACACAAATACGAAAGTTAAGGGAAACCCTCGAAAGCAAGTCCCCAGTGAAGTCGTCATTTCTGTCGCGGTGAGAATCAGTTATAAAGCTATCGATTAACTTGAATCACAAATCATAATTCACCATCGATCTTTAATTTATCCAAGAGAAGGGAAAAAAAGCTAATAAACCAAAATATGCAATGCAATACAAAGCAAAAGAGAATCTAAGGTTCGGGGTTGGTTATACTAAGGGAAGGTGCTAGCATTCTAAGTATATGTAGTACTCTACAGGAACCTCTTGTTTTAATGTGTTATTTGTTATTTGTATGCTAAAGGTGAAAAGGAAAAAGGGAGACCTAAGGTGTTATTTCTAAGTATGCTCGCCAAGACATCGCATCTCGTGCCTACGTATCCTGACGGGAATGAAATCAGAGCATTCATAGTTCCACTAAAGGGATGAGAAACTTTTGACTATGGTCAAGGTTCCAGGGGGGAGAAGGTTCATTGATTGATTATAGGAAAAGATACAAGTTATCATCTTAAGGAGAATACTCGACTTAACCACCACAAACATGCGGAAAACGATCTTAATTCGCATTGAGAGAATGGCTTCAACTCGGATCTATAATTGACGAGTATGCCACATACCTCTCTCAAGCGGAAAATATTCTACATGTTGCTCGACTATGTTATGGGGTAGGAGAATTATATCTCGACTACATATATGACTATTGTCTAATTCTCTTAGGAGAAAAGGGAACCTAACTTGCAACTTGTCTAAATTAAAGTATCCTAAGGGAAATTAACCTAAAAGTTATCATGCTAAAATTTTCATCATAAAACCCATCTTGATTCGTCAATCGGGAATTAAATTGAACAAAGAGTAGTAATCCAAGACATCAAGAATGCACATCAGGACAACCATTAATATTTCAAAAAAACCTGGCAAGAATAAAAATCACAATTAGTATCAATTAATCAATCAAATCACAATTAGCATCAACTAATCAATCAACTAGGATTTTAATTAATTAAATTTCAAGGTTAGATGTTTCAAACCAAATTAACATTTAATTAATTTACAAAATTCCTCATAAACTTTATATCTAAAAGTTTGTCGTAAAAAATAATAATAACAATACTAATAATAATAATAATAATCATAATAATAATAATAATAATAATAATAATAATAATAATAATAATAATAATAATAATAATAATAATAATAATAATAATAATAATAATAATAATAAAACTAAATTTAATTCAAAGAAGGGAGTGCAAGACTAAATTAATAGGTATGAAGTGAGAGAAAAAAAAAAGAATGAGCCAAAAGAGTAGAGGCTCACCCAAGTTATAAAAGAAAAGGACAAAAACAATGTTTGCAATGTTACCCAGAATGTTTCATTCTCTCCATTCTTCATTTCAGCCGCTACGTTTTCACTCTCCGTCTTCGATGCAACTCGCACTTTACTCATCTCTCCATGTCGACCACTACAGCTCTCCTTTGTTCGCACGCTGCCTCTTGCTCTCTTTCTCTCGATGCCACGTCGTGGTTTGTAAAAAACTTTGCGGTTTGGATGTGAGAAAGATGATGTATAAGCGTTTTTTTTGTGCGTGTATGTGTGATTGTTTATTTTTTCTAATCCATATATATAGGGCTAGAAAATAGACAAGAATGATAATAACAATTAACACAATATTTTTTTTGTTTTTTATAATAAGGCAAGAATAAAAAGAATTAAAAATCATGTTTTTGTGGTTTTTATGATAAGACAAGAATAAAAAGAATTAAAAATTATGTTTTTGTGTTTTTTATGATAAGACAAGAATAAAAAGAATTAAAAATCATGTTTTTGTGTTTTTTTATGATAAGACAAGAACAAAAAGAATTAAATTTTTTTTTGTGTTTTTTAAAAAGAAAATATTAATAAACAAATTAAAAATAAAATTAATTAATAAAAATAAAATTGTACATTAAATATTTAATTAAATTTAAATAATTTAAATGATTATTTAAATAAAAATGATTAAAAAACAAAATAAAAAGTCAGGCAGAAAAGTGCTCGGAAAAAAAATGAACACACCAAAATAATTAGTCCAAAATAAACATATTGGAAAAATATAGTGTTTGGTCAAATTTTGAAATAAATTTTACCCGCTAAAAAAGCTTAAACTGACCAAAAAAACGTCCAAAAGATGGTCGGAAAATTTAAATGAGTATGTTAGGTTAAACTACGCAAAACGTAGATTAATATCACTGACGTTTCCAGGCTCGATCTTGAAATTTTATGTCCACTGATTTTACACACAGTAGATTTTTATTTGATTAATTCGGCTGTAATCCCAACAAGTTTATTACGGCTGATAAATTGGATATTATGCATGATAAAATGCGCGATATGCTATGCAGATGATGCTAAACGAAAAACAGAATCTCATGGTTAATAATTAAGGTATGACACATTAGTCAATAATGCTAGGGTTGTTAGCATGTTGAATTGGGCCTTACTTGTAAGCCCAATTGTTTAAGTTAGCTTGTACCCTAAGTTAGCTTGTAATGCATAATTGTTAAAAAGCTCATTAGGTTAGTGTGTTATTTTTTCTTATAAATAGGATGCTAGTTTCTCAATCTTGGCATAAGGAAAAATAGGAAGATAAAATCATAATTTCAAGTGAGAAAGGTTATTTTGTTATTCTTTAATACTTGTAATCTTGTTTCTAAGAGAAAGGAAAGAATAACAGTTTATAATCAATCCTTGTTGTTCCTTGTTATTTTACCTTGTCTTCTTTGTTAACCCTAATCCTTGTGTGTTTCTTGATCATTAAGAAACCAGTTTATACTTTGTTTAAAGGTATCTGATTCACAACATATATGTTTATGTTTACTAACCTTTAATCAAAATACCAAAAATATGTTTGTTTTCTTTTTCTTTACTAACTTTTTTAGGAAGAGGTTGGAATCAAAAACATCAACCAAAAGTCCCTTTGCTCGAATAAATTTTATCTGAACAAAGTCAAAGTTGATCTGCAAGTAATTCAAATCATTTGATCAAGAGTTTCCCAAATTTTGATTGACTCTTACTCAAGAAATTTTAAGGTTCATGTGTTTATTTTCATGCCTTCTTTGACAAGTAAAAAAATCGAGCCAGAGCCAAGACAGCATATTAAAAGTAAAATTTTCACAATTTTTCACTGTGTTAATCGATTAACACATTTGCACATGCAAATGGTTAATCGAGTAACCAGTGCGTTTTTTGTGAAAATGAGCCAAATTCAAATTATGTAGCATTTTGGCACCAATTTTCAAATATTTCTTCATGAGAATATTCTAGATCACTCCATTTTAATTCCCTTACCTCATCATAATTGATTCCCACCATACACCTTCACTAATCACCACTTGATCTTGATTTTGCCTCCAAATTCAAATCCCAAGCCTAATTTTGGTTCCAAACCACCAAAATTTTCAAGCCTAAAGTTTATAAATAGAGGCTTCATTTCATTATTTCTTCAAGCTTTGATAGCCAAAATCACCTTGCTAAAATTTCTCTCAATTCCCTTTAACCACAAAATTCGCCAAAGCTCTTTCTTCTTGTGAAAGTTAGTAAGTTCTTCATTGGAACTTACTAATCTTTGAGCTAAAACCTTCATCCAATCACTTTTTCATCATCAATTTCAGTAGATCAAGGCTTTGGTGTATGGTTCTTGAAGTTAATTTGAAGTAATTTCAGATTCAAAGTGGTAATCTCTCATTCCACCATTGTTGTTCTGGATCCATCTTCTAAAATGTGATATACTATTTATTCTTGTTGCTTGATCTTTGGATCTTGCAAATTATGTTTTATTGGTGGTATTTGATGTTATTTTACTTGAATTTTCACGCTAATTCTCACTCATGATCATGAGGTATTTGAAGAAATGGTTGGATCATGAATGCTGAATTTTTTTCCAA
Organism: Lathyrus sativus; assembly: GCA_963859935.3. NCBI lineage: Eukaryota > Viridiplantae > Streptophyta > Magnoliopsida > Fabales > Fabaceae > Lathyrus > Lathyrus sativus. The sequence continues at coordinate 20,157,181 of OZ012738.1, read as the reverse complement.
ATTATTTTGTTGTCTTAGCAGTGTCAATAGATTAACACATTTGCACATGCAAATGGTTAATCAATTAACCATTACCCAGAATGCGATTTTTACTTGTTTTGGGGAATGTTTTGGTTTCATTGCCTTTTCCTTCCCTTTCCTTTTGTTCTTTGCCTAGGATTACATCTTTGTGTGGTTCAATTTGGCATTTCTTTATCTATCTCTCATTTTCTTTTGATCGATGGAAATCTTCAATATTATTGGAACTTATTTTAGTTCTTAATGAAGATGAGATTGTTACCTATTTTCTTTTCGTACGGTATTGCTTTTGGAAGATGATCTACATATCGTCTCTCTAGCATACATTAGTACAAACATTTTTATTGACCGACCTCAGATAGTCGTGGCTTCTACATAAGCCCGAATACGATTGCTTAACATAATGCTAAATTATCTCATATAGAAAAATGATCATTCGTGGCTCAAACTTATGTTTGAAAGTCCAAGCATGGTTGATTACTTGTCTTGGTCCATTACTTATGAAACTTGTTGTTATAAGGCTTTGATTTTATCAATCCTCTAATGAGTCTTCATTACCTTTGGCCTAAGTTAATTATTTAACCATCATTGATCATTTGTTCTAACAACTAATCACTAACTCACTAACAATATTATTGTACTGATTTTGTTTATGTTTCCTTCTTGCTCCCTATCTCTCTTTTATTTTTATGTACCATTATTATCATCTTATATCTTACTATTGTTTATGCTTCCACTATTTTTCTTTTTTCCATTTGGACCAAAAACATTAATAAAGGTTTAAACCCCTAAAAGACTTGTTCTCTTAATGGTAGACTATGGTTACTATCATTTGCATTGGACATGGAGTTTTAGACCTAGAACTAGGATCTTAACCTATGATTGGAAGCCTGTGATGTAAAACCTTGGATTTTGGGTATTTAGAGTTCTCTCTTGAAGATTTATTTTGATCGAGGCCTAATCTAAAGGAAGAATGCTTATATTATGGAGCTTACTTGTATGGTTAAACCGTTCTTATCCTTAGCTTTTATCTTTTTGCTCTAGGATAGTCTCTTTTTCTCCACCTCTTCTTTAATTTTCAAAATCTTCTCCCTTTTTCAAAAACATTCTTATTTGCAAAATCAAACCGCTTTCACAATAAAACCTTGATTTTTGTCAAGTGCTTTTTCAGACTTCCTTTTCTTTAATAAATGTTAATCATACTTTGACTCTTCTCAAAAAGACATAAAAAGCATTCAAACTCATTCAAACCTTTTGTGCCTTATGCATTTTTCCTTTTAAAACTTTTCCATAAGTTTAGACATGGGTCACCTTTTTAAGCGAAACTATTCGCTTAGAAATGATGACTTGTCTTTTCACTTAAAATCAACCATAACAAACCTATTTTGTTATTTGTACCACGAACTACAGGGTTTTGATCATATATTACACTTTGTGGGTACGTAGGCATGAGGCGACAAGTCTTTCCAAACACAAAAATCTTAAAAAGTATTTCTCTTCTCACCTCCTCAATATCACTTCAAACAAACCTTTTCAAACCAAAAATCCTAGATATTTCAAAGGGTTCCTATAGAGTACTATAGACGTTTTGGGTGCTAACACTTTCCCTTAGCATAACCAACCCCCTTACCCAATCTCTGTTCATCTGTTCCTTAGGTTTTGTTCGCTTTTTTTTCATTTCCTTTTGGATAAAATAAAAGTGTGGTGGCGAATCTTTCTTTACAAGTTAAGTTAATTAATAGCTTACACTAACAATTTTTGCCGCTACAGGAACCACATCCAACCATTTACAGAGATTACTTTCTCATTGTTCAACAAGAAAGGAAAAATATTTTAGCTATTGATGAATCAAATGGATTAGATTTTCTTAACCTCAAACAACCTCGGAATCATACTTCCAAACCTAATATCAATTTTCAGGGTAGAGGCATTAAAGGTGGTAGATCATTTGGTGGAAGAGGTCGAGGTTCATGAATTTGAACTCATTGTGGCATGATCAACCACACGGTTGATTCTTGCTTCAAAAAGCGTGGCTTTCCCCCATATTGGAAGCAATATGAACAATAAACCATTATTTATCTATTAGTGACAAAGTAGAAGAATCCCAAACTAGTTTCTATGGAGAATATGAGCAAGTTCAAGGTAACTTGGTTTTTACATAGACCATCATAAAACATTACTGGATCTCCTTCAAAAAACCTCTTCTTCCCCAGACTCACAACATCAATCATCTGACAACTCAACTTGAAATTGAATCAAGTATCATATGCATTATCCTTCAATCTCATAGGCCTGAAAATTTTATACTTTGTTGTGAATCGGATACCTTTAAACAAAGTATAAACGGTTTCTTAATGATCAAGAAACACACAAGGGCTAGGGTTAACAAAGAAAACAAGGTAAAACAACAAGGAACAACAAGGATTGGTTATTAAACTGCTATTCTTGCCTTTCTCTTTGAACAAGATTACAAGTATACAAGAATAACAAAATAACCTCTCTCCCTTGAAATTAGGATTTTATCTTCCTGTTTTTCCTTATACCAAGATTGAGAAACTAGCATCCTATTTATAATAAAATAGCACACTAACCTAATGGACTTTTTAACAATTACCCATTACAAGCCAACTTAGGGTACAAGCTAACTTAAACAATTGGGCTTACAAGCAAGGCCCAATTCAACATGCTAACAAACCTAGCAATATTGACTAATGCATGTTAGAACAAACTTCGACTACAACACGCATTACTTGCGAATAGGCTTCGACAACACTAGAGTTCGATCCAACATCTCACAAATCTCCACCTTGGACCTAACTCTATAACATCAAGAAACTAGCTTTCTTCATGCAGCTTTATTAACTGCATACAGTGGAAAAACTTGCAACTGGTCAACGTCTTTTCTTTTTCCGTTAACCCAGCGTCCATGGCTGCCTCACCCTTCAACGCTTCCAAACAACCCTGTTGAACCAACAGGGCTTTCATCTTCAAGCGCCACAGACCGAAGTCGTTCACTCCGGTGAACTTTTCAATCTCATACTTTGTTGAAGGCATCTTTTCCACGCTCACCGCACCAATTTGTTGTGAATCGGATACCTTTAAACAAAGTATAAACGGTTTCTTAATGATCAAGAAACACACAAGGGTTAGGGTTAACAAAGAAAACAAGGTAAAACAACAAGGAACAACAAGGATTGGTTATTAAACTGCTATTCTTTCCTTTCTCTTTGAACAAGATTACAAGTATACAAGAATAACAAAATAACCTCTCTCCCTTGAAATTAGGATTTTATCTTCCTATTTTTCCTTATACCAAGATTGAGAAACTAGCATCCTATTTATAATAAAATAGCACACTAACCTAATGGGCTTTTTAACAATTACCCATTACAAGCCAACTTAGGGTACAAGCTAACTTAAACAATTGGGCTTACAAGCAAGGCCCAATTCAACATGCTAACAAACCTAGCAATATTGACTAATGCATGTTAGAACAAACTTCGACTACAACACGCATTACTTGCGAACAGGCTTCGACAACACTAGAGTTCGATCCAACATCTCACATACTTAATACTAGTGTAAATGACCATGCATGTCACACAAAAGACTTCTTTCAGTGCATCAAAAGAATCAATCCCATAACCATCGAATTTCTAAATGGAGCACTTGTCACTACCAATTATGTTGGAAACATACACTTTGATCAATATTTGTATATCACAAATGTATTATACATGTCTGATTTCTCCTTTAATCTCATGTTTATTCCTAAGTTAACCAAAAACTTGAATTGCTAATTAAAATTTAATGATACTGATTTTATAACACGTGATACTCACTCCAAGAAGATGATTGACATAGCTAGAGTGATTGGTGGATTGTATATCTTAGATTCTCCCTCAATTACCTTTTATCACACTTCATCCACTCATTCCATCAATACCTTACATAATCATTCTTTAGACATATCTCAAAATTGTCATATTTATTCCTTAAGACTTGGCCAACCCTCAAATACTAAATTGAATCAATTATATAAATACTTTCCGTTTATCAAATTTGTTAATTTTGATATTCCTTGTAATGTATGTTTCTATGCTAAGAAAAAGAGACTTCTATTTTCTCATAGTTCTCATATTTCTACTTTTATTTTTGATTTGGTGCATATGGATATTTGGGGGGCCTTTATCCACACCATCTATGATGGGATATAGATATTTTCTAACTGTTGTGGATGATAAAAGTAGGTTCACTTTGTTATTTCTCATAAGATTGAAATCTGAGGCATCATCCAACATCAAATCATTTATGTCAATGATCAAAACTCAATTCAAAATATCCATTAAATGCATTAGATCTGATAACGGTTGTGAATTCATTCTCTCATATTTTTACAAACAATTTGGAATTGTTCATCCAACATCTTGTTTTGGTACCCCTCAACAAAATGGAATTACTGAAAGGAAGCACCATCACATTTTAGGTATCACTCGAGCCATCTTATTTCAAGCTCAATTACCTCAATTTTTTTGGGTTCATGTTGTTGGTCATGCACTTCACATCATTAATAGATTACCTGCCATTTTCTTAAAGCATGAGTCACCTTATTAAATTTTGTACAATAGATTAGCAGACATTACCAACTTAAGAGTTTTTTTGCTCATTATGTTTTTCTTCTACTTTAAAAGGTAACAGAAAGAAGCTAGATTCTTGATCTAAAAAATGCATCTATTTAGGCTATGAACCTATGATAAAATGTCACATTTTGTTTGATTTACACTATAAAGAGTTATTTGTGTCAAGAGATGTATCTTCTTTTAACAACATTTTCCATATAAATACCCATCTATTGATATTCATCATTTGGGTACTAAGTCTCAGATTTACAATCCCACTTGCTTAGATGAAATAAATTATTTGATCACATACATATACGTACCCCCCCCCCCCCCTCCACCTATACACATACACAAAACTACATCTTACAATCCTCATAGTCCACCTGATCCATCTACTTCACATGATTCTTCTTCACCTGACATACTAGACATGATACCTACATCACCACTTGTTTTAAATCCTCATCATTCAAATGATAATATTTATGATAACGGCCTTTCTCCCCAAGATATCTTACCAGTCATAAAATCTACCAGACATATTAGACCTCTTACATATCTACAAATTACCATTGTAATATTCTTTCAAATACAATCCCCATTTCAGAAGCATATGCACCTAACTCATCTTCTCAATGTAAGTATCATCTATCATCCTTCTTATCATATGATGCATTTTCTCTTGAACACAAAAATTCAACTTTACATCTATCTTCCCTTAGTGAACCTCACTCATATGAGTTAGCCATTAGTGATGTAAATTGGAAAGAGTCCATTCAAATTAGGTTGATTGCTCTGATTAAAACCAATATTTGGACTCTTGTCCCCTTACCTTCACATAAGAAAGCCATTGGGTGAAAATGGGTGTTTAAGTTGAAAATGCATGCCAATGGAACAGTTGAAAGGTATAAGGCATGTTTGGTTGCCAAGGGTTTTACACTAACTGAAGGATTAAATTACATGGATACCTTTAGCCATGTGGTCAAAATGACAACAATTTGAGTGCTCGTGGCTATTATTGTTGTCCATAATTGGCCTCTCTTTCAACTTGATGTAAACACAACATTTCTTCATGAAGACCTCAATGAAGAAGTCTACATGAAGGTCCCTTCTGGTCTCAATTTACCTCATCCTAATCTTATGTGTGAATTGCAAAGGTCTTTGTAGGGACTAGCGTCCAAACGGGCACTCTCATGCCCGTTTGTCCGCTTTTTTATTGTGATTATGCGTTAAAATATAAATCGATATATTTTTTTAAAATTTTGTGATATATACTCATGTGTCTATTTGTCCATTTTTAACACGCACACTTGTAACATCTACATTACATTACATTCATCAGCCAACAATATCTACATTTGTAGTGTGTAGTGTGTGCCTATTTGTCCATTTCTGATATGTATTCATGTGCCTATTCCTCACGCGCGTCTAAATTTTAAACAGATATTTTTTATTAATTTCGATTTAAATTGAAATTATTTGTGTAATAAATTTTGTGATGCGTATTGTTATGTTTGTTTGCTCGTAAAAAATATATTTATCTATATATCTTTTTCATTCAACTTTCTAATTAATTAATCTTTCAAAAAGCATTTTGTAACCTTGACTTTTCCATAGAACTGTAACCTTAGCTTGCTTTAAATACGTGGTAGCATTTTCATTATATTGTTGCCACTTCAAAATCATTGTTCACTAATTCATACTTTGTATATTCAGTTTATCATATTCATTAATAAACTGACAAACCATTAATGATACCTCTGCTACCATGAAATTGAATACACATATAAGAAAATTTTAAAAGTATCCTTAAGACTTAAACTATCCATTCATTTAAGGATACATATCACATTCATTCGTCAACTATACACCAACACAACAATGCAAAAAAAATCCAAAAACATCACATGATTTTTTTGGATCTAGATGCTCTCTCACTTCCTCCTTATATAAGACTTTTCATTTCACTCACTTCCTCCTTATATAAGACTTTCCATTTCACTCAAAATCCAAAAAAAATTAAGTCCATTTTTATCTTCATCCTATGTTTCAACATTTAATTATAGTTTATTCTTTTTCTCTCATTCTTTATGATAAATCATTAATAATAACTTTGTTACCATGAAATTGAAAAGACACAAAATTAAATTGAAAAATGATTGTTGAGACAATTTCTCTACAAAGACAATTTTCTCTCGAGTAGCGTTCATTACCACAAAAATTTCACATTACAAAAAGTATAAGTCAATAAATTAAAAGTAGCAAAAAACATACGACATATTCAAAACTAAATTGTGCAAACATGTACAAATTTCAACATCAAAACAATCAATTAATATACTTTGACATTAGAAGAACGAAACTGATGATAGAAGTTGCAACCATAATATGGAAGAAAAAAAAAAGAGATGAGAGAAGAATTGGCAGTTCCATAAACCTTGGCAACATGAGTGTTCTTTCTTATAAATTTCCATATATAAAAAATCATGTATTTGATCTAGAGAGAAAATTATTCATTGAATTTTTGTGTTGATTTATGAAGTTTATGTTCTTATGAAGTTATATTTTTCTCTCTTCGTTATAACTTTCAGATAGTTATTACATATCTCTGGTCTCTTTTTCATAATAACCTTTAAGTGGTTATTGTATGTGGAAGTTACTTAAATTAATGATTTGAATTGTAAAATATGAAGTAAGTAAAGGGTAATTATGGAATAGAAAATAGATCATACCAAAATTGTGTATTCTCTTTATATATAGTTATAGATTAAAGCAAGCAAATCAACATTGGATTACTAAACTTACTGACGCACTTATTTCCACTAGATACATTCAATCAAAGGCTAACTATTGTCTTTTTACTAAGACTTCCTCAGCATGTTTTACAATCATCCTTGTCTACGAATTATTTGGTTTTAGAAGGAACTGATTTTGAAGAAATAAGGCAGTTGAAAACACTCCTGAATGCAAAGTTTAGTATCAAAAGATCTAGGAGTTTTGAAATATATTTTTTTGGATTTGTAGTTGCTCGAAATGCATAAGGTATTTCTCGTACATGATGCATGCCTTATTGGAGCTAAACCATGCAATACATCAACGCAACCTCATTTACAACTCCACAAGACACTTGGCACTCATCTCTCTGTTCTCACTGCATATTGAAGACTCATTAGCGAACTCTTATACCTTATAGGCCTGAGATAGCGTATGTAGTAAGTAAGCTAAGTCAATTTCTTGATGCTCCAACTGATAAACATATGTTGGTTGGCCTCCATGTTTTACGCTACCTCAAAAATAATTCAGGTCAAGGATTATTCTTCAGCTCATCTTCTACTTTATGTCTCAATAGGTTCTTTGATTATGACTGGGGAGCTTGTACAGCCACACATATTTTTGTGACACGAATGTTCTAACTTCTAACATAGTATGCCAAGCTATCTCTTAGATTTCGACCACCCTTGAAGCAGCATAGCCAAAAATAGAAAAGGAAATTGAAATACTATGATCAATATAGCACAATCAATGTCTTTTGTTGAAGTGGTTCATTTAATAACTTTAACAAAAACAAAAACAAACAAAACTCTTAAATTTAATATTATTTTTAAAAAATAAAAGTTAATTACTAATTATAAAATAGTAGGAAGGTATACCTATTATTTTTAAGTTTGAACTAAGAAATACGATGCAAACTTCAAATTCTCAACGCAAAGAATACGGTGCGAACTTCGAATTTTCACAAACAACACAACTAGTTCTTTCGATTTCAAGTTTGTGTCACTATATAGAGAGGTATATCTACTAACCATCAAGAAGAGTTTGTGAACATTCAGTATAGTGCAAGTTCTTAGAAAATATAATAGATATAGTGACAAAAATAATTAAACAAATCAGCCTAACCCCGTTGGACTAACTAAGAAGTAGCAACAACCTTCAAAAACCAAATAGGAATGTGAATTTGTCAAAGTTTAAAGCTGTTAGATAGCTTAAGCTGACTTTTAATTTGTTTGCCTTTTAGTATCAAAGATAGTAGTTTAGTTGTCACTGTCTTAATTTAATAATTTCCTAACCATTAATAAGTTAATAAATAATGCGTAGCGTGAGTGTAAACTGCAAACCAAAAGTCCATGGGCAACATATTCTTGTGACTTGCACGTTTTTGTGATTCTATTTGTGAAGCAAAATCACATGCATAAATCATAATTGAGAGGGTGTGATGTTAAGTGCTTTGAATTCATGGATAATTAAAGTAAAATATATCAACAATAAATACTTTTGAATTAAATCAAATGTATAATAGTAATACTAGCATTAATTAATTTAAATATTAATGACTTTAATTTATAATAATGACTACTATTTAATGTTTTTTTTGTTTATAATAGTGATTACATAGAGTATTTGATTATGCAGTAATAAAAAATTAATTTGAAAAAAGTCAAATAAATGTGAAGTAATTTATATTTAAACATATTTATATAATAAATTATTCAAAATGAATTTTGTAATTAAAATTTATAATTCTAAGTTCAATTAAATATGGAGAAAAAAAAGGACAATTATTTTCAAAGACAGAATCAATTATATTTTAAAAAATCAAATTATATTTTTTTTTTAAATCACTTTTACATATGATATTATACTTTAATCGAATCAAAATTAATTAAGTGATTAGCGTAATTGTTTTGAAGGAAAATACACCCTTATAAAAAAGTTAGTAAGTGTGCAGACACCCACGTTAATGTAGAAATAACAAGGGGAGTATATATATTTATAGAGAAAATACACCTATTATATTTGTTTGGGCTTTTGCGCTCTCTATTACTAAAGAAAATAACACAATTTTAATTTTATATTTGCATTTAAAATCTTAATTTGACTACAAGAAAATATAAAGCAACTCTAAATACATTATTTTAAAAAATCGAACTCGCAATCTACTTTTGTTTCAGAATATGATTTATCATTATTATTAGTCAAAATAATCTTAATTTTTAGTCATTATTATAAACAAAAATAATTGTTTTTTATCTATTTAATGTTATTCTTTCTAATATACTTTTTGTTATTTAATTTTTTAATGTTAATAGTTTATTGAATTTTTTTATTAAATCCAAAAAAAAAAATTTTAATTTATTTATTGTCGCGGTCAGAAAAATGACAGAGTTGTCATTATTTTTCATTTGTTACTGAGAAAAGAGAAATAATGATAAAACTTAAAAATTAAAAATGAGACGTAGGGTTCGAAAGTCTATTAAATAATAAAAAGGTGTTATGCATGTCTCACCTCTATTGTATTCAATGAAATCATTCTCTAATCTAGGGTTAGTGTGTGTTTGTCTAGGAAAGTCTGGTTAATTAATATTGTTTGATTTAATTATTAATGGGACATTAGATAATTGAGAGAAAATATTTTGATAACACATGGACAAAGAAAATATTTTGGTCATTGTACTTGCTAGAATGCTATGACTTCATGTCTACGTACCCTCATGTTTGATGAAAGATCAGAACACTGTAGTTTTTTTTTATAAAAATATTGTGGGTTTGTTGTTTTTAACCTTTGAAAAGTCTCAACGCATAGAGGCGGAGAAGTATTTGACTTGAAAAATACTCTATGTAAAATAATATGTTCATTTGATTTTTTAATAAAATTAAATTAAGTGTTATGTGTACATAGTTATGAGAAAAAGTTAGTAAAAGATTAATATTTTTTTTTCTGGATTAATTAAATCCCAATTAGTACTTATCAGACTAATTGAAACTTTAATTATAATTCTAACATTAAACCCTAATCAAACTATAATTAACTAATATTTTTGTTCTTTTTTTCTTGATTTTTTAGAGAGGACCTATTAATTATTAATATAAAATAAGTTAGTTATATTAGAATATTAATAGTAATTCATATTCATTTAGTTGTACTATTTTCTTAGCCCCTAAATTTGTTAGAGGGTATTTTAGTATTTTATCTTATTCTAGTAACCCTAGTTTTAGCTTATAAATAGAGTGACAATCATTGTAACTTTTATCATGTTTTTGTAGCCGTCATTCTTAAATAGAATATTTCCTCTATTCATCATTTATTCACCTTTGCACCAATAATTGGTATCTAGAGCTCCGGTTCAGATTCATTGGGAAACACGAGTGAACGTGAGGTCTTGTGTGTTTGATTTTGATTCTTAGATTCGTGTTGAATCTTGAACAAAATCTGATCAGAATTTTATTTTGTGGGTTGGGAAACACTGTGTGAGAAATCTGAGTGTATTGTGCAAGGTGAAGATGAACGGAAACGGCAACATGAACACCAAGCTTCCAGTATTTGACGGTAAAAACTGGAATCGTTGGATGATCCAAATGCGTGTACTGTTTGGTGCTCAAGATGTTTTAGATCTTGTCACTGATGGTTATGTTCCGGTAGCAGCAGATGCAACAAATGTACAGAAAAACGCGCAGAAGGAAGTAAGGAAGAAGGATCAGAAAACATTATTCTTTATTCATCAATGTGTTGATGTAAATGTGTTTGAGAAGATTGCAGATTCAACGACAGCAAAGGCTGCGTGGGACACACTGGTTAGATGTTATGGTGGTGACGCATCAGTGAAGAAGGTGAAGCTTCAGTCCTTGAGAAAGCAATATGAGAATCTCAACATGAAGAATAATGAGAAAGTTTCTGAATACATCTCCAGAGTAATTCTGATCACTAATAAGATGAAGGCGTGTGGAGAAACTCTTTCTGAAGAAACAATCATGGAGAAGGTATTGAGATCCCTTACCTCTCAATTTGATTACATTGTGGTAGCAATAGAACATTCCAATGATCTGAGTACCATGAGAATTGAAGAGCTACAGAGCAGTTTAGAAGCGCAAGAGTTGCGTTTGACTGAGAGAACTTCTGAAAGGGAAGTAGAGCAGCAGGCTCTGAAAGCAACTTCTGATAGGAGGTATCAGAAGCAGTCAGAAGCCAAGAGAAGATCTGATGGTGGTCAGAAGTCAGAAAGCTCAATCTCTGATAGGCAAAAGAATGCTCAGAAGGGAAAAGAGAAGTATGACAAGAAGAAGATCCAATGTTACTGTTGTAAGAAGTTTGGTCACTTTGCTAGAGATTGTTGGTCAAACAAGGAGAAGAAATCAGAAGAAGCAAATATAGCCAGAAGTTCTGATGACGAATCTGTGCTATTGATGGCCTCTGAATCTGATGATATGGATCTGACAGACTAGTGGTATATGGACACTGGCTGTTCAAATCATCTTACTGGAAATAAGAAATGGCTGGTTGACTTTGACTCTGAAAAGAGGACAAAGATCAGATGTGCTGATGACAAATATCTTAATGCAGAAGGTATGGGAAATGTCAGAGTGACTCTGAACAATGGGAAAACAGCATTGATTCAGAACGTGTGGTACGTACCTGGCATCAGAAGCAATCTGATGAGTGTGGGACAATTAATTGAGAAAGGTTTTTCAGTTACCATGAAGGAAAATCTTCTGAAGCTGTATGACTACAATCAGAAGTTGATTATGGAGTCAGAACAGGTAAGGAATAGAACATTCAAGGTGAATGTCAGAACTGCAGACTCAGAATGTCTTAGTGCAACATGTGCTGAGAAGGAGAGTGAGCTGTGGCACAGAAGATTTGGTCATTTGAATTTCAGAAGCCTAAAACATCTGAATTCAAAGAAGCTGGTACATGGAATTCCTGCAATTAAGAAGCCTGGGAAGTCATGCAAAGTTTGCATGGAAGGAAAACAACCACGTTTGCCATTTGCGTCAGAAGTTGCTCCAAGAGCAAAACATGCCTTGGGAGTTGTACATTCTGATGTGTGTGATCCATTTCCAGTAGCATCAATTGGAGGGAATAAATACTTTGTGTTATTTGTTGATGAATTCACAAGAATGACATGGGTATCCCTTATTAAGTTCAAACACGAGGTGTTTGATGAATTCAAGAAATTCAGAATGAAGGCTGAGAATCAGAGTGGTTAGAAGTTGAAGATTCTTAGAACTGACAGTGGAGGTGAGTATAACTCCAAAGAGTTCCAGAAGTTCTGTGAGGAGAATGGAATTGAGCATGAGGTTACTGCTCCTTATACCCCTCAACACAATGGTCTTGCTGAAAGAAGAAACCACACTTTGCTTGATATGGTGAGAAGCATGCTAAAGGAGAAGAAGCTTCCTCAGAAGCTCTAGGGAGAAGTTGTTGCCACTGCAACATATGTACTCAACAGATGTCCTACGAAGAAGTTGAAGGAAATAGTTCCTATGCAGAAGTGGACTGGAGACAAGCAAAGTGTTAGTCATCTGAAGGTGTTTGGTTCTGTTTGCTATAAACATGTTCCAGAATCCAGAAGACAGAAGCTGGATGATAGAAGCAAAGTGATGATTCTGATAGGGTACCACAGTACAGGTGCATACAAGCTCTATTGTCCAGAAACCAATAAAATTGAATTCAGCAGAGATGTGATTGTGAAGGAATCAGAAGTTTGGAATTGGGATAAGTCTCAATCTGATTCTGATGTTAGAACTTCTGAAGAAAGGTCTAAGTTAAGAATTTCTAAAGTTGAAGTAAACTCTGACGTTGATTCTGACTCTGATAGTGATTCTGACTCTGGAGAAGACTCAGAAGATGAAGGTGACTCTGATGATCCAGACTCTGATGGTAATCCAGATTCTGGTGGAAATTCAGACTCTGAAGATGGCCAAAACTCTGAAAATATGCCAGATCTTGAAGATGGTCAAAGCTCTAGAGGAAGTCAACCATCTGAAGCTGGAAACTCTGAAGCTCAAGACTCTGAACAAGTTCAGAGACCACAAAGAATCAGAAGCGTTCCCAGAAGATTTGTAGAATTTGACATGCTGCAAGACACTAAAGTAGACTCTGAAGGAGAAGTTATTCAGTGTGCCATGTTAGTAGACTCTGAACCTATAAGTACAGAGGAGGCTCTTAAGCAGAAGCTCTGGCTGAAGGCCATGAAAGAAGAACTTGATGCTATAGAGAGAAACAAGACTTGGAAGCTGACAGAACTTCCAAAAGACAAGAAAGCCATCAGCGTCAGATGGGTTTTCAAGCAGAAGTTAAAGCCAGATGGCTCAATTGGCAAACATAAAGCAAGGTTGGTAGCCAGAGGATTTCTACAAAAACCTGGGTTGGATTACTCTGAAGTGTTTGCACCTGTAGCAAGACATGAAACAATCAGAATGGTGATTGCAATAGCTGCTAACAGGAATTGGCCTCTGATGCATTTAGATGTAAAATCTGTATTTCTGAACGGTCCATTAGAAGAAGAAGTTTACGTGTCACAACCTCCTGGATTTGTGAAAAAGAATCAGGAAGGGGTGGTGTACAGATTATACAAAGCTCTATATGGATTGAAACAAGCGCCCAAAGCTTGGAATCAGAAAATTGATTCATTTTTCAAGAAGCAAGGCTTTTAAAAATGTGAGATGGAGTACGGTGTCTATGTTCAGCATACTTCAGAAGGCAATATGACTCTGGTATGTTTATATGTTGATGATATACTGCTGACTGGAAGTTCTGAACAGGAGGTAGCCAAGTTCAAGAAGGTTCTAATGAATGAATTTGAAATGACTGATCTAGGCAAAATGACATACTTTCTAGGGATGGAGTTCAGATATTCTGAGAAAGGTATCATTTTGCATCAGCTCAAGTATGAATTAGAACTTCTGAAGAGATTTGATCTGAAGAATTGTAAGATGGCTGTCACACCTTCTGATACAAATCAGAAACTGGATTTAGACTCTAAAGGAAAGGATGTGGACGCTACAACCTTCAAACAGTTGGTTGGTTCTCTGAGGTATCTGTGCAATACCAGACCTGATATTTGCTACTCAGTTGGGATGGTTAGTAGGTTCATGAGTAAACCTAAGTGGTCCCATTACCAAGTTGCTGTCAGGATTCTGAGGTATATCAAAGGAACTCTGAAGTATGGAGTGTTATTTCCCTCTGGAGGAAATAATGAGTCAGAACTTCTGAGTTATTCAGACTCTGATTGGTGTGGAGACAGAGTTGACAGAAGAAGTACATCTGGGTACTTGTTCAAATTTCTGGGAGGTTCCATTTCTTGGTGTTCCAAGAAGCAACCTATTGTGGCGTTGTCAACCTGTGAAGCTGAATACATTGCAGGTGCTGTTACTGCATGCCAAGCTGTGTGGATTCTGAATCTGTTGCAGGATCTGAAGATTAAAGTAGACAAACCTCTGAAGTTGATGATTGACAACAAGTCTGCAATCAATCTTGCCAGAAACCCAGTGTTGCATGGGAGAAGCAAGCATATTGAGACCAAGTATCATTTTCTGAGACATAAAGTTCAGAGTGGAGTGTTAGAAGTTGTACACTGCACTACTCAGAAGCAGTTGGCAGATGTTCTGACGAAAGCTATCAAGACTGATCAATTTCTTAGACTAAGGGATGGAATTGGTGTTACAAGTTTTGATGGAATATGAATTAAGGGATGGTATTAGAATATTAATAGTAATTCATATTCATTTAGTTGTACTATTTTCTTAGCCCCTAAGTTTGTTAGAGGGTATTTTAGTATTTTATCTTATTCTAGTAACCCTAGTTTTAGCTTATAAATAGGGTGACAATCATTGTAACTTTTATCATGTTTTTGTAGCCGTCATTCTTAAATAGAATATTTCCTTTGTTCATCATTTATTCACCTTTGCACCAACAAGTTATACTACTACAAAATACACATTCGATAACATAATACTACTATGATTATGTTTTTCACCGTTATAATATTGCAAATTGGATGCGCGTGATATGTTTTTTATTTTTTAAAAGTTATTTAATCACAAATTGAGATAAATAACCGTGGTGATAAAGTAGGTGTTATAAGTTTCGAATCCTAACAACTACATTTTAAAAACTAGATCGAATCGTCTGGTTCAACAGATTAAATTAGGAAACAAAAGTGACTCCAATTCGATTAACCTTGTAAAATCGTTCGAACCAAAAAATCGGAGTCGATTTTGTAAAATCGTCTGGTTCAAAGAAATGTTGTCATTGAAAAATTTTAGTATTTTTTATAACAAAAATTGAAAATAGTTATTATGTTAGTATCAATACTTAAAACATTTTCACTTCACAAAAAAGAAATTCTACATTAACACAAAAGATCAACACAAATTTCTAAGTTATAATAATATGTTATAGTTTTGTCTCTTTAAGTGTACCATATTGTGTAATTATATTCATCAATGGTCTCGTGTTATTAAATTTGTAATGGATTTTCAAAATATTTAAAATAAATTTGTGAAAATATGATTATGTGACCTATCCATAAAATTTAGCTTTATATTCTTAACTTATTTAATAAAAAGTTCAACGGTAGGTTGAACCGGTTAAATCAAATGAACTTTGAACAAAAAGTCTTGTCGATTTGACCTCAGGTCCTATTTTTAAAACATTGTCTGCAACTCTAAAATAACTCTAAGGTGTTAAAAATGTTCTATTATCAACTCTTGTCTATAAAAATAACTCTTATGAACTCAATTGGTTGTTCTAACAACTCTATTGACAACTCTGAATAATAAATATATCTAACTTAATTCTAAAATATTATAGTTTATAATATTAAATTATTATTATTATTATTAAATTAAATAAAGCTCGTCAGATTTAACTCTAAACGACTCGAAAATAGCTCTTTAAATATGTCAGAGTTACTCAAAACAAATTAAAATATGACTCTAAAGTACTCCAAAGTACTCTAAAATACTTAATTGACAACTCTTCGAAAATTGAAAATGACTCAAAATAGTCAACTTAACTCTAAATTCATCAAGAGCGTAACTCACTATTATTATTACTTGTGTTAGACCGTCAACAAAGTAATAATCCTTAACACCAAGACATGGCAACACAATTCTAAAACATATCAGAGTTACTCAAATAGTAACTCAGACAACACTAAGGTAGCAATTCCCTCGATTAAACTTATCAACATCGATCTAAAACTTATCAAAGTTGCTCAAAGGCAACCCTAAAACATATTAAACTACCAATTACACTATCAGAACTCTAAACAACATAAGACTACTCAATAGCAACTCTAAACTCATCAAACAGGCCCAAAATCATGCTTCCTACTAGTCACACATCATATTCGAATAATTATTTAAAATATACGGAAATCTTAGAGAGTCTATTTTAAGAATAATATTTTTATTTCAGGACTTAATACACCAATTGATTCAGTTTAATCGAATAATAAGAACGGGTACTCGCATTAGGTAGAATGATTCGCCTGACTTCAAAATGGCGCCAAAAATTATATACTTATGAAAAAATTATGAAAATTTCTACTTGAAAAAATCATTAAACCTTATTTATAACTTAACTAACGACTCCCCAAAAGAACTCACGAGACTCCCTTTACACTTGAACGAAGCTGACTAACACATGTCTGAAACCGCCAAGGTTTATGGTATAAAAACCTGAGGACCTCTATTTTTGTATCACTCCTAGACCCAATTTCTAAACTTAGAAATAAATATTATCGCGTTAAATTTCCAACGCTTCGAACCGTGCATCAAACCGAGTCTCAAAACTCAAGTTACACCTAAAATAAGACAATCAATACTCTATTACGTTTTTCTGCGATTCTCTTACACAAATTTCACTCAAAAATCCAATTTCTTCGACCCAAACCTCTCTCCACTCTGTTATAAACATGGATTACCATAAAATCATATTATTCTCAAAACTAACTTTAAGAATTGTCGCTCATATGAGACTCGAACCCACTTTGAGTATTTTTCACCGTATGAAACTCGAACCCACTTAGGTGTCCACCTCTCCCCCATGCTCCGCCATGGTTGGGACTCAAACCCAATCGAAGCACGAATTATTGGTTTCACATCCTCATTTCTTACTTTACATACGCATATCAAATGGGATGTGCACGATCAAGGGAAAACATCTGAATACATGATTAGATTCTACATCATCGTGATGTTCATTAATCACTAGGTGATTACATTCACCAATTCTCATGTTATTTCATCAAATACTAGGTGATCATATTCACCCATTCATATGTTATTTCCACATGTTCCATACAAAGCATATTAATTCATTAATCAAGCGAAGACTCGTATGTGATACACATCAAGGTACCTTTGCGTCCAAGCATCACCACCTAAGTCATTTTTATAACCTAGATCATCTTTCTAAGTCATTAATCGAGTTATGTTCATAAGGTTTCCTCACTCATCATGATAAGTTTTAAATCATATTATTACACAATCAACATTAACGTTCCAACGCATTCTACTTGTGTCGATCGAAGTAATGAATCCCGTTTTATGGTGGAAACAGAGAAACAAATCATAAATATACATAATATTATAAGACCATAAACCAAGTGATAAATGACATATAAGCATTATTTTATCTCACCAAACAATAGAGCATTAAACTTGCTTCCAAACGCATCCGATTGCGCCTCATTTGAGTTATGAAACTCATTTTATAGTGAAAATAGGGGAATCAATCAATTTCTATCAAAGACCCATCGATTGACATAAAATTTTTTCCAAATTTTTACAAAATTACAATGGACCAATCAATTGGTCCAGCATATCAATCGGTTGACATAAGTGTTATTTCAATTTTTCACCTTTTCAAAGCAAAACCAATCGATTGTTTGATAGAAGAACTCATAACCAATCGATTGATTCATGTCTCTTCGCCCCAAATATCTCTCCTAAATAACTCCTCTTCCAAAATCAACCATATTAAACCATTCCAAAACATAAACACACATTAATCAAGTGATTATGGAGTATAACTTCAAGAAAAAAAACACATATGCGAACATGCAATCAAAGACAACAATAACAATATAACATCAACACATAGAAACAAGGACAAGTATGAACAACAACAAAATCATCATGGAGTTATCATACAAAAAATCAAAGAAGGCAACAAGAACATCATTAATGAGTATCAATTTCATGGTTTATGCAAGAACGCACAAATCATAGGTTTTCCCCTTTCATGCAAAATCCCCCAAAAGCGATTTTTATTTAGGAACTCCCCTTGATAGATGAAAATGAGGGAGAAATTGAGATGATTTAGTGGTGATGATGACGATGATTTCCCATGGTCTTCTTCTTCTTCCTTGAATTCTTCTTTCTCTTTTCCTTTCTCTTTTTTTTTCTTCTTTGATTTTCTCTTCTTTCTTTACCCTATTTTTCTTTCTCTTACCACCACACATATATATAATATATAATATATAGAAAGAAGAGAAAAATATCTCAAATGAGATAATCGACCATGTTGTAAATAGGACACATACAACCACTAGCTACCTTATCACGGACCACCATCCCTAGTAGAATATTTCTACCAACCGTAGTTATATGCGTATTTCGTAGTAGTGACAATCAAACCTTCAATTGAAGAAAAGTTCATCAAATATGAAAAAAAAAACAATTATTTCTTTCTATCTATGCATCTCAACTAATAACAAATCATGAAACTCATAAGTATCATCGTATGATTAATCTTCAACACATTGACAATGATATCAGCATCACAAATATACTCTTAAACGCTCGAAACATTAATAATGAAGAATTTAAACTTGTAAAGTCTATTACAATTGTCATCTCGATTAAAAAAAATGAATGGTTGCAAGAATTTAATATTTCGATTAATTCATTAATTAAAATTTATTATAAACTTTATAAAATAATTATTTATTATCTTTTTCATTCTAATTTAATATGAATTCTTGTTCTTTTTCTTTTTTTATCAAATTTCCAAACATCAAAAAATTATGTTCATCTCTTTATCATATTCTTTAACATCGATAAAATTTACAACTTTGCTGATACATTTTTATAATATAGTAAAAAATTATATCATAAATAAAAATTGTATCGAAGTTTAAGGGTTCCTTTTTATATTTCAAGCTTAAAATTCTATTTGCATAAAATTGTAAAAAATATTAATTATTATACGCTGTTAATATAAAAAAAAATTTATACTATTTTATCATCACCATTATTTATTAATATTATTTTATGGGAAATGCTAACGAGTGCCTTCAGAACATTGGTTAAAAGATTAAAATGATAAGTTGAGCATTATTTAAGAGATTGAAAATACATTTTTTTTAATATATATGTATTCAATGTTCTGAAAAGAAAAGTAATCAGACTTTTAAAAAATATTATGTGTATTAAATGAACTAAATATAACATATTTTCCTTATTTAGAATTTTTAACTAGTGCTCTGAGGGCACTGATTAGTTTGATCCTTATTTTATTAATAATTAAAATAAAAATCAAAACACTTCTAACTTTATAACACTGTTATAATTAATTAATAGTGTACACGAATTAAATCCAACGCTTTAAACTTCAACTTAATAAAAGAAAAGTTAGACTCCTTCTATTTGACTATAGGCTAAGAGTACTCAATGCACTCTATCTTTCTTTAGTCACTTTTTGCAATCTGATAGTGCCAAGTAACAACTTCAATTCTAGAAAGGCAACCAAATTACTTGGCGTATGTCTATTTGAAACACTGTAATACTTGTACGAAAACTATATTTTAATATTACAAATATATATAAAAAAATTAAAGAGAATTGAAAATATTTTATTAATAAATGATTGTTCGAGAGTGGGGGTTGAGTAGACCCGGAACGAACCCAGCCTAACCAAGTCGGTAATGCACGTGGAAAGAGTGCGACACATTGAAGTGTGACCGTGGGTAGAACTGGAACACGATAGAAGATTCTTCGGAAAAGTATAGCCGTCAGTGGAGAACACGTGTCAATGAAAACTGAATCTATCACTAAAAAACACACAAGGCTTGGTTGGTGTAAGGTTTCGTTTAGATCAAATAACTCCAAAACTAAGTGGTCCTCAATTTCTAACAAAGGAAGCTCCCTCTGCTACCCTTTCAAATTTGACTCCCCGTTCTTATGGACACACCTCCCTTTCTAGATGAGGATGACAAGATGAAGTGCCATATTATTTTCCCATAAATAAGTAATAGTAAAATAATAACCATTTTATACATTTTCAATTTAAAAACTAGCAAATAGCCGTCCACGGAATTGTTATAAATAGTGTTATTATATATTTAATTAATTAGAAAATCTAATATAAAAATTATTTAGCATAATTAAAATAAAGATATTTTTAACGTAATTGAATTAAATTACAATAATTATTATAGTTTGATTATTTAATATGTATATGAATTGTTAAAATTAATTTTTATTAAATGCAAATTGCATTTAATACGATTTTTCGTAAACAACAACCAATCAATATTGTTTTTATATTTTTCTAATAAACATATTTGAAAAAAGAAAAAAAATATATTTTTTTTAAATATATATCAAATATTAGTTTTTTTGACTTATAAATGAACTCAAATACGGAGGTTGGTTAAACTCTAATATGATCGGTGTTGCCTTAACAACACCCACCTTCTTCTTTTTGAGAGTTCGGGTCTGAATACCCACCAGATCACTCTTAGAAGCAGATTGATCTCCACGCCTTGCTCTAGTTTTGACCATCAACTTCTTTTGTTCAGAGAATTTCGGATTTGTCATTTTGCTGAAAAGAAAGGAACAAAATAAAATCAATGAACAAAAAGGATAATAATCTCATTGAACGATGAATAAACACATAAGTATTACTCAAAAATTAGAAATTTGTTCAGGTTCGTCAGCCATCTGTAAAAGATCTTTAACTTTCACTACCCGAAAGTAATCCAAAATGCCAAAGACCAGATTTCCAGAGCATTTAATTTGCCATAATCAAAACCATATACCGACAAAGGAGTATTCGACCAGTAGATCGGGAAATGGTAGTTCTTGTCCAACACATACATAACCTGGACGCATCTTTTCCCACTCTTAACTCGGATAAATTTATCCTAAAAACCCTTATAGTTGGTAGTATAAGCTTGTAGAAAGCTTTTCCTGGGAATTCCACTAAGGGAAATCCAACCTCCTTCTTCTGCCCCATTTAACTTAAAAAACAAGAAAAATAATTCTAAGGTTAGTGATATATTTTTTTGTATCAAAAACAATTTCAAAAACCTTGATAAAGCTCCGACCATTAGGGCGTAACTCAGAAGGGGATATATTTAGGATTTTGAAAAGACCAGACTTAAAATTGGTAAATGGAATGCAGATCTTAAAATCCTTGATTATTCCTAAATAAAAATAGAAATACTCATCTGATACTCCTTTGGGCCGAATGAAACAGACCCTCTCACCAACTATGCAAGGCTCTAGTATAACATATTCTTCATTCCCGGTTGAAGAGATTAATATATTTGAGCGAAGCTTTGAGATATAACTTTCGTCAATAATATCATGGCCATAACTCAGGAGAAAGACTTTGAATCAATGTTACTAATAAGTGAAGGGATTTCACCATAAACTTCCCTAGTAATCCGGTTAAAATCCGTTCTACTCAAATAACCCTCACACTCTCACATACAAGCATTATGAATCATATTTCTATCACTAGCGGTAAGAAAAGTTGAACATTATTTTGAGTAACTATCATTTTGAAATGAAGACATAATAAAAAGAGTGGAAAAGGAAAATAAAATGATACTTGGAGCTTGAAGAAACGAGCGAAAGATGAAGGGAATACCAGTTTGTAAACGCTTAAGAAGAAGATCACTTGGAAATAGAGATATCCGAATAAAAACTAGGTCTTTTAAAAGCATAAAATTTGTAACAGTCAAAAATTTCTGTCAAGATGGTAATGATGAATGTGGGAGTTCCCATAAAAATCATCATGATAAGGAGAGAAAAAGATTTGTCATCATTAAATATCTGACACTCTCCATGCAAGAGGTCGGTTAAAAGAAAGGGGAATTCAAAGATTGTCTTGTCTGAACACTTCAATCTAGAAGTACCTCGTGATCGGGGGCTTATGTACATCCAAGAGTTCACTAAAGTCGAGTTGGTGAAAAAGCCGAGTACGAAGAGGCAAGTAGGTTGGATGATCATAAACATAACATACAAGTCGAAATCCAGTCAGGGGCACTAAAAACAAGTAAGTCGGAGCCAACTTTATATGTACATGTCGGACCCGATGTCAATGCTAGGATACCATCTAAAGAGTCATAAGACACAGTTACAAAATGCTCCATGATGGAATGTGAGTTATAGTTATTGATGTGAGAGACATTACCTGACAATTATAGGGGAGGCAAACATTATCTAAGGTTACCTTTATGAAGGATATGAAAGGAAAAATATTAATGAAGGAGATGTGAGTCGAGCCATATAAATAAGAGACTTCTTGGATGAAGAAGGCAAGCCGAATAACCCGAAAGATACATAAATAAACAGTTAAATCAATCATTTTAGGATCTCCCTAGCTAATAACTGGGAAGTCAAACTTTTGATGTTTTTTTTGGCAAAAAAAAAGGCTAAAATTGTTTCCTGAGTCTGTAGAATCCCACTTACAAGAGACTCATATTTGAGTTTCTCAGCTCCTTTAAATATATGCATCACATGAGATATCACCAAGGTTTTGGTAAGAGTATTTTTAGGATGCTAATAGAGAGTTTGAGTTTAACCAAATTGAAATTTGTAACTTGCTATAGTTCCATACACACTTTGGCTTCGTCGACGAGGTTCCTACAAAGGAATCATAGACTCTTGAGTTCAGCCTATTCTAGCAGTGGCTGATCGGGGAAATCGCGTATAACATGGATGGGAAGAAATCTTCCCGCATTCATAACTCGATCATCAGTTATTTTGTGAAAGTCTTGGGGCACACCATGTTAGGTCGAGGCGATACCGCAAGCAGTGTTAACGTGAAATAATTATATATCATTCACTGCATCTTTCAACCTCGCCAAGTTCTTATAATGGCACTTATGCTCACGCATATGGAGAAGGTAGCCAGGGAGAGGCGATGAGACATTGTGATTGAAGATTGATGATCTTTATAACCTTGGCCTTAGGCCTCGACGTTGAGATTTCCCAATTACATCCTCTTGAGGGTAGCACCTCGCTATATTTGACCTCTTGTCTGGTGAAGAAACTGATTAAACTAATTCCAAAATAGGTATACCTTGATGATTAGAAACAAAGTAGTGAAAAACACCATGTTGTCAATCCCGACAATCACCAATGTTCAGGTTGATCCGAATTGGCTACATCACGTGGATATTTATGTCCAAGCTGACGATGGCAAGGATATTGAGGACTCTGATGAAGAGATGGTCCAGAGAGCGATTCTCTCTTCCCCGTCTATCACCATCCTCCTCCCCTTAGCCACATCAGTTCCCCCTCCACAACAACACCACACCCTGCCCCTCTTCATATGCATTATCATTTCTATGTATGCATATCTTCTAATTTTTACTATAATGTTGAGTATAAGCTTAATGCTCTACGACATTAAGTAATGGACATGCGAGCTGAACAATAAGCCAACAAGGATATGGAGACGGAAAAGGATCATTAAGCGCACCTTAACCATTGTATTATTAGGAGTACGCACTCGTGGATGGTAAAAAACTTGGGCATGCCTCCTGATGACTCTGATAGAAATTGATCTCACTTCAGGCACTATCTTCCTTTCCCTTGCTTTTACCCTTTTACATTGAGGGTAATGTAAGATTTAAGTGTGGGGAGGAATTTCTCGCCTTCTAGTTAGATTTACTATTTTCTAGTTAGGATTTTCCTGCTTTCTAGTTTATGATTTTATGCTTTCTATAATTTAATTAATTTAAGTCATTGCATGTGTTGTCGAGTCCTTTGTGCATGTTATTTTTGCTTGTATTGTCTGCTTTCCCACATTCTGACGTAAATTAACTTTTTTTTAAAAGCTTATGATTAGTAGTGCACTAAGGAAGTATATTGATTCCAATGGAGGAAAGGTAGGTTAAGGACATTGAGAAAATTTTAACAAAATTGGTTTTGTCAAAACACCTAAAGCCTCCCAAAGAGGATATCAATTTAGAATCGCCTTGTAACATAGTATCTAGGTCCCTTTTAAAGTAATTTTTGAGTAGTTTGTTGTATAGTTGAATATATTTTAGATTCGCACACAAAGTTTGGTTAGCCAAGAAAATTTGAAAAAATGATTAAAAAAAAGGGCAGTAAAAGACAACCGCACCTAATAAGTTTGCTAACCCTCATCCAGTTACTTAACCCTACAGTGGTTGAACCCCAATGTCCACAAAAAAGTTAAAAACTTTGTGCTTAAAAATTCTTATGATAAAAAATCAATATGCAATCATGAACAAATAAATAAACAAAGAATTCTTCAATTTTTCCTTACGTGTGTGTGATGATTATTCTTATATTAAATGCCTTAATGTGATTGTACCAAATGAAAGGAGATGAAAATAATAGGATAAAGAGACTTATATACAAGAGCATGGTTTGAATTAGTATGTTAGGAGGGAGACTTTAGTCCCCAATTTGCAGTTTTTGTTTTTACATATCCTTGGAGTTCACTTAAGTATCGAGAGAATTGACCTTTATTCGATCTAAATTCGAGAACACATATGAGTATTAGTGTTATTATTTTTCATGAGCTATTTTCTCATGTATGTTGTTGCATTTACTTTCTCTAAATGCAAGTTAAGTTGCTTGAGGACAATCAACAATTTAAGTGTAGGGGAGTTTGATAACACATATTTTTACCATTTTAATTGACTCAATTGTTATTTGTTTTAGTGTCTTTTAAGTTACATTTTATTTGGTTGGTTAAATTTTTACTCTGTATTTTGAGTACAAATGATTTCCACCGGTTACGGAAGGAAGTACATAAAAACGAAGAAAATCAAAGAAAAGTGTCTGCTGACGGAGGCCATGACGATTGTCATGCTCTTTACCGAGCTAACTGTCATGGCCTTGAAGAAAAAGTGAGACCACATGGTTGAAGTCCGTGACGGGCAAACAGTCATCCAGGATGATGCTCGTCATGGTTCTTGGACTCAGAAGCATCACATTTAGTGCATCATGACGGGCAAGCCATCAGACACCATGATGCACGTCATTGCACCCAGATCTCCCCACTTTGCAAAATTTTCTCAATTGTTCATCCATATTCCATGTTGTTTTAAACGATTTACGGACATGTTTTGCATGATTTATGAGTATGAAAATGCCTATAAATACCATTGTAACTCATGTAATTGGCATTCAAGCTTACTAGCACTATATTTACTTACTATAAAGCATAAAAATTATGCATAGAATTTTATGCAATCTTTATTTTTTTAAGTACTTTGTTGCTACTATTTTATTACATTGCATTGATGTAATCAGAACAATGTCTCTGAAGCATTTAATTTATTCAAGATTCAACTTTATTTAATTCCAAGTTTTTTTCTTTACCGTTTCCAATTATGTATTCATCAAAAGTATGTTTTTCATGTTTATTCGGTATGTCTGAGTAGTCATATTTGAGTATAAAACACGAGGACTATCATATCGACGAAACTCGTACAAATTACATGATAATTTAATTGCAATGAGAATTAAATTTATGTTTTGAAAATTATATTTTTATAATTAAAGTTTTACTACGATAGTATAGACATCGAAGTATCGTTTATTCGTCGAAAGAGTGAATACGATATGAGACTTAGAAAATTCATATTTTTAATTTCTAATTGTGAAAGCATTTTTTATTTAAAAGATTGTTGTATTTTAAAAGGAGATTTTAATCTTTTAGTTTCGCGTTACAAAAGTAGGCTATTACGATTTTAAAACTCGGTAGCAGACCAATAAAAGCAGATGATACCTCTAATTTAGTATTTTTTCTACAAAGATAGAGTTCTCGTTATGATTAAATGCTATAAATTGTATGAGCAACATAGGTATACGAAAATTATCGTAGACCCTCTCTCGTTAGCATTATTAAATTAAATCCATTATTTACACTTTTGCAGAAAAACAAGTCTTTTTCCATAGCCTTAGATAATCATGTGAGCAATAGATAGAGGTAATTGTTATTTTATATTTGTGTATACGATAATCTTTTGTAATACATTGATATAGTCATATACTTGCGGCCTATCAATAGTCAAAAGTACAAATTGATATGATTTAAACTCTTCTAGTCAATGCCATTTTTTCTAATACTACCCGTGAATTTCTATTTAGGACCCCCCTGAATATGAGGCCTCTATCGCTTTCTCTCAAGCACTTTCCCAAGTGTTTGGGTAGTTACAATATATTAGGAATGAAGAAATGAATTACAACTCAAATTACTTTATTCCTTAACATAAAAATAAGACTCAAGAATATAGTATAACAAAACAAAACAAATAGACTCAAACAAATAAACATGCCTAACTTGATTGTGCAAGGTCTGAATCTTTACAATTGATAGCTCCTCCTTAAACAACAACAGTGTCCAAATGCAAAGCTCATTAGGGTTTCCATATTTGAATGCAATTGAACAATCCCGCAACCGCAAATAACTAATTCTTCATTATGTTGATCATCAACCATTGATTGGTTAGATCTTAATCATATCAGATTTGATCTATTTTAATCTTGTTGTAATGATCTTTTGGGAAAGTCTCCTTACTCTAAATCGCCCATATAAGATTAAACATGATTAAACGAAAATAAAAAAAGCTTCAATCAACATGAGATTGAATCACTACACAACTGTTTCTAGGCGAGATAAAATATATCACAATCTGGGAAACATTATGCTCCACGTGTTGCTTTTTGATTTAAGCATATAGAGACAGGATGTCTCACACAATGTCATGACATCTGACTTTACATCTTGTTGCACCCTAAAATTTTTCCACCAGTTTTCTAGCTTTGACTGGCTTTTGTTTCGTTTTCATCTGCATATCATTTAGGTTGCATTTTGCCCGTGTTATTAGCCGGATTGAATTTATCAGGATTTTAGCCGCTTTGCTCGTGTTTCAGGCGATTCAAATCAATTCAAACAAGAAGTTCAGTGTCAAAATCGAGCGAAAGTCTTTCTCTTCCTGATGATTCCATCCGTGCTAATGATTTGGCGCATTTTGGTGCTCGTCCGTTTCTCCATGGCATTTTGCATTTATTTGCTATTTTTGCTTTGTATTTAATTATATAGAAATAGTTTAGATAGATTTTTTAATATAATTTATTTTTTGAATTAAGTAGAAATAGTTTCCTTTTTATTTTAAATTAGGATTTAGACTTTATTATTATTTTTAATAGTTTAGATAGTTTTTTATATTGTTTTTTAAGTGGATAGATTTGTTTTTTTAAGAATTTTATAATATAGTTTTTTTATTTTTTATTTTTTATTTTTCTTTAGATTTTTAGAACTTTAGTTTAGTTTTATTACTTTTAGTTAATTAGTTTAATTGGATGATTAGTTTAATTTAATTTGTTAGTTTTTTTATTATTATGGTTAATTTATTATTATTATTATTATTAATAGTCAGATTTTGTTTAATTTAGATTAATTAAGTGATTAGATTAGAGTTAATTAGTTGTATAGATTGTTAGAACTTTTTAGTTAAGTCAACTTTAATTATCATTTCATTATCATTTATTTAATTGTTAATCAGATAAAAATTTAAAAAAATCATCACAGTACATACCACATGTCAAGTTTTCACTATAAAGGCACTGTCCATTGTCTCCCTCTTGGAGACCCCAACCCTAGCACTGTAGCCGCCGCTACAGTGTCATCCCTAACCTCCAGAACCCTAAGCACAGAACCCTAGTCGCCCTGTTCACCTTCTTCCTTCTGGAGACCTCAAATCAACCATCTTCAACCTTATCACCTTCATCATTTTCGAACTTCATCTCCACAAGACCCTCCGTCTCCAAGATTCAGCAACATAAACAAACCAGAAACTTACCCAGAACCACCATTGATGAATCATTAACAACCTTCTTCATCATCTCGTTTTCTTACTGGAAAATCACCACCACACAACCAACAAACTTCAAACTGAAACTCACTATAAGCCTCCATTACCATTTCAACTTCAATCCTCCATTAACGCCATTAAACCAAACCTCCGAAAATCTTCTTTTTCACAACAAAACCGTTGTCATCTTCTTCGACACTCACACACTTCCACCAAACGAAAACTCTAACCTGTTCTTCCATTTTTCCATCAAATACCCCCCAGACTTCCATTTTCGTTCATCACTTACAACAGCAAAACCCAGAAAACAGAAACTTCATTGAACCACCATTATTGTTCAACTTCAACAAAACAACAACCCAACTTCATCTTCTTACCTGGCGAAACCCAGATCTCAAAACCCATATTCTTCTTCCATTTTCGTCTTCACCGCGACACAAACCGCACCAAACTCATTGTTTCCTTCAACTCCCACTTCATCTTCCACTAAGGACCATGAAACTCCAACACAAACAGAAAACAGTATAATGCGGAGTTACGAATCCGAAACCTTTCCACAACGAATACCCAGAAATCTTCATCTATCCAGAAATAACCTAAACCCACTAACTTTCCTCCATTGAAACCAACCTTCAACCGCTAAAAACCCATCCACGACCCTCACGCGAATCACCTGAACCAAACCCATTTTCAATGGATCCAACATTCCTTCCTCATAAACACAACCGAAAATCCACCTTCAACATCTGTCTTCTTCCAACAAGCTCCAACCAACTTCAAACCTCTGTCTCAAACCTTCATTTTTCCAGATCTTCAAACCCCTCTCGCCGTCAAACTCAAACAAACTGTATTCTTCAAACCCTTTTCTTAAGCTCAGTTGCAAACAGAAACAAGTGGACGAGATCTTGAAAGAAAAAGAACGCAGTGAGAGTGAGAATGAAATCAGAGCGAGATACGGAGAAAGGGTTGACACGCAGAGAGAGGAGTGAGGATGAAAGTGAGATACGAAGAAGATGAACTTTTTGTTTTTTTTATTATTTTCATTTTGTTGGTTGATCGGGCTTTGTTGAGCCCATTTCTTATCTCTCTCACCCACCGAATTTCTGTTCCAACCCCCCTTCTGATTTCATACCCCATTTTTGTTATTATTATTTAGTATATATTATATTATTTTTGTATATTATTTTATTTTAGTTTTGAAAAAACAGTTTGGTTATATATATATATATATATATTCTATTTTCAAAGTTTTATTTTATATTATATTATATTTCTTTAGAACTATTTTCATATTAGAGCTTATATTGTTTTTAGAGTTTTATTTTAATTTCTTTTAGAAAGTCTTATACTTTATTTTTTTAGAGTTGAATTCCATTTCTCTTTTGTTATTGATCATTTTGTTCCATTTTCTATTTAGGTCGATGAAGGGATTTCCTTCGGTTCTCCGTCAAATTATTGATGAGAAATGAAGGATCCGAGACCGACTTTCTCTCCTCTTTCTCATTTTCGACTTTATGTCATTTCATCTGTTTTGGTTGATGACGACATTTCTGTAATTCATTACCAATCAAATTATTGATGAATAATGTTGGATCCGAGACCACTTCTTTCTCTCCTCATTTATCTTCATCTCTCGATTTTATTTTGACTTTTGGTGATCGATGAAGTCTTGTATCTGCAAGACGAGATCCCACTGTTTTTGGTCCGTGCGGCACGATTCAATTGGAGAACGATCCTCAATATCGTTTCTCTATCTTGTCCATAGCACGAAAATCAATACGCGAACTCTTAAAGTTTGACTTCCCTTATAAGTCTAGCTATGACGGTTTAGCGTCATATTGGTCCCGATTCGAAGCATCATCAAGGATCAAAAGAGGAGAAGATTGGAATGGAGCTTGCACACAATGTCAAGGGTCAATGGAACAACTCCGTTCGGTAACATCTTTCTAATTTAAGTCTTTTAATCAACCGCTGAGCATTGTGAGTTCTAAGCAATAGATACGTAGGAAATGATGAGTGGGGGGCCTCCTCTCATTCGTCTAGAGTGTTTAGTATATACCCTTTGGGCAATATGCAACGCATTCGCTCTTACGCCTTAGATTCTAGCATGTGTGTCCCGAGTTCCTTCCCGTTTAGGCGTGTCTTGGCCTAGTTCCTCTTTTCTCTCGCCCCCGTGCGATCGAAACTCTTTTCTTTCGTCTCGTGCAATAGAGACTCCTTTCTCTCGCATCCTGGAGATTGAGATCCCCTCTCTTGCCCCTGTGCAATCGAGACTCCCTTTTCTCTCGCTTCCGTGCGATCGAGACCGTTTTCCGTAGTTGGCTGAACTACATCTGCTCTGATTTCTCATGCCAGATGATAATATGTAGGCATAAGACGCGATATCTTGGCGAGCACACTAACAACTAACTTCTCTTTTCTCCCGCTTCCGTGCGATCGAGACTTTCCCACTAATGACTAACGTTCCCTTTCTCTTGCCCCGTGCAATTGAGACTAGCCCGTAGTTCTAAACGTTTAAGTAACCCGTACCTTTAAACCATGACATACTACGTTTGTTCTACCGTAAACAGGTAACGCCTAAGTCTCCAATGGTCGAGCAACAATACACCTAACTGCTAGAATGCGCGCGCTAGTATTGTCTACCTTTTCTCTCGCCCCAGTGTGATCGACAACACCCCGTTTACCCGTAGTTTTCCTGAACTACGTTTTGCTCTGATTTCTCGTACCAGACGAGAATACGTAGGCACGAGACGCGATGTCTTGGCGAGCAATCTCCCCCCGTAGTTTTCTCAAACTACATTGACTCTGACTTTCCCATTGCACGAGGGAAGACGTAGGCATAGGGCGACGATGTCCTATCGAGTCAGTTCTTTCCGTTCTTTTCAGTTCTTTCCGTTTTAGCTTTAGCAGCCGTAGATAGTTTGTTTTTCACCAATAGAATAGACAACAAGCGTGGATCCCGTCGAGTACGATGGACGTGGGGGGTGCTCATACCTTCCCCTTGCGTAACCGATTCCTGAACCCAAGATTTGGTTGTGATGACCTGTCTTATTCCCTTTTCGTAGGTTCTCTAATCGTTTCCTTTCCCTCTCTTTGGGATAAATAACGACGGTGACGACTCTTCTGTCTTTCGCCGACCCTCTTCACAGCAATGCGACACATCTTACCTATAATATGACTTAAATCAGATGTAACAACACCACCCTTCCACCACCATTCAAGTGAAAGGACACAAAAGTCTAACAAATAGGTAAAACCACCATACCAGAATAAAGAAAAGTCAAAGTAGTGACATTCTACTCAAACAAATGCTACACCAGAGGAAAATCATAAAATAAAATACCTAAAACATAACTAGGAAAATATGAGGTTAACCCTTTTGAGGAAACAAAAATTGTTGCTACCATAAAAGGCCAATAAAACAACTGTTAGATGCCCAATTGTGCTTATTTAAGCTATCAGATGTGGGCATCTTTCGCTCCTTTTTGTCTAGTTTCTGTTCAAAATTCCCTTGATTTTGTTGATATGCAACATTATATAAAATGCTCTTGGTCCTTTTAATTTGTGTGTTATTGTGCAGTATTTAAGCATGAAAGAGTAGAATTTGAAGACACAAGAAATATGACAAAGGAATCAAGAAAGAACAAGAGCAAAAGCATGTTCGCTAGGCGAACATCTGGTGAGTGTTGCAGCGAGCTGCTAGCAAACACTCCCAGACTTGGGCAGAATCAAATTGGCATCATTCGCTGGCAGCGAGGAAGGTGGCGAAGAACTCACTAGGCGAGCACCTAGCGAGCAAGTAGCGAAGCATTCCAGAATCTAATCCTCAGTCCTCGCTAGCATGTTCGCTAGGCGAAGCTGTAGCGAACGTTCGTTGTGAGCTCGCTAAGCGAACAAGGTCGCGAGCATGACAGGACAACAACTTTTTCTATAAGTAGCAATGTGTACTTTTTGAGACCATACCATATTTTTTTACTAGTTCTGCTCCAAAAGAGATTTTTGTGCCCTAAAAACCTAATATCTCTCATTTTCTTCATCTCTTAACATTATTCTACAAAAAGAAGGTGGATTCTCATCCAAGTTGGATTCTTCGACTCGGATGTTCATCAACCTTCTTCCGAAACTTCTTGTGCAAGCTACCATAAAAATGAGTAGCTAAGTTCTTCATTTTGTCAAGGTTAGATGTAGGTGATCATTAAGCTTTGTATGTATATGGATGATCTTCATTTGTAAACCCTTTGATGATGAATATATGGTGAAAACCTTGTTTTATTTATAACTCTTTGTGTTGGTTTATGATTGAAAAATATTTTCCAACTCTTGACCTAGGTTTTCACCCATCTATTTTCTTAAGCTAGAAATAGTTTTGAATGTGGTTGTTCATGAAAATGTTAAACCTAAATGTTGTCATTTTGATAGATTGTGTGAGAAATCAACAATGGATCAAAATGGGAAAAATCACAATGTGAGTTAGAAATAATCACATTGGGAGGATGTTGTGAATGTGTTTATCATCTAAAGGAGTTTATGCATATTGTTGATCAAACATATACAAGCAAAGTGATTACCGAACCCTAACTTTGACAATCTTTATTAAATCGTAAAACCAATCTTTTACCGCAATTTATTACTTTTTATGCAAGATATCGTGACTAAAAACCAAACCCCTTTTGTTACTATAAAGTTAAGAACTTGACAACTGTCGAACGGCGGCAATATCTCAGATTCCCTGTGTATACGATAACAAAAACCCAACACTTTACCACTGTTCCAACAAAATGGCGCCGTTGCCGGGGAATTTGAATTGATATTACGAGCATCGCAATAGTTATCGAATTTTTAACTCTTGAATTTTTGAATTGTGCTTGTTAATTTGTTTGGTTTAGTGTGCAGCTTTCATTTTATGCGAGGACAGATTCCTGAGGACCAAATTCTTTTTGATCCCGAGATCGAAAGAACCGCAAAGAGACTGAATAGCAGAACAAGACGGAGGAGGTAACTTGCTAGACAACGACAAGAACATGGAGAAGGTTCTTCTACAACACCACCACCACCTTTCGTACCTATCATGGGTCCACCACCACCACCACCCGTTTCCACACCATGTATCAAGAGTCCAAGAAACACTGCTCAGTTTGCCAACCACATGGGAAGGCAAGCCAAGATGAAGACGAGAACTCTTAATTTGCTATACAGAAGTCCATTCACCGGAATGGACCATGAAGACCCCTTTGCTTTTCTCACCAAATTTTACGAGATAGCATTGGCGGCGGGAGTTGATCAAGCTCAAGAGTTACCGTTGTTCAAAAGACTTTTTTCACATGCTTTTTCTCGGCAAAGCCAAAGATTGGTACTTAGACCAAACACCGGCGGTCATGACAGATTGGAACGTGTTGGAAGAGAAATTCATTGAAAGATTTTTCTCCCACAACCGGTTCATGGAATCCAAAACGGCTATTTCTGTGTTTTCTCAAGGAGCCAACAAATCATTGAACGAGGCATGGGAAAGATTTAAATCCATGCTTCGAAAGTGTAAAGGTCGTGGTTTTGATGAATTGACGCAAATCCACATTTTCAAAAACGACCTTCAACCAAATTGTAAGACTTTATTGGATGCCACTGCGGGTGGTTCTTTGTTGTCTAAAAGCGTCGATGAAGCTACGGATATCATCAACCGTATGGCTCTAAATGGCCTTCAAAGTCAAAGTAGAGGAAACACTTTGAAGAAACCGGGAGTTCTTGAACTTGGGACAAATGATGCTATCCTTGCACAAAATAAACTCATTTCACAACAAGTGGAACTCTTAACTCAACAAATCAAAGAGATGAAAGAGCCTTCAAAATCTAAACAAATAGCTTGTTGTGAGCTTTGTAAGGGTGAACATGACACCGGATTTTGTCCACCTCCCGGGTTCGAAGAGGTAGATTACATGGCGAATCAACGAGACTACCAACCGAGGCAACAACAACAACATTATCAACCAAATCGAGGGTACCAACCAAGTAGTAACTATCACCATAACCAAGGTTATGGGGGT
Organism: Lathyrus sativus; assembly: GCA_963859935.3. Classification (NCBI taxonomy): domain Eukaryota; kingdom Viridiplantae; phylum Streptophyta; class Magnoliopsida; order Fabales; family Fabaceae; genus Lathyrus; species Lathyrus sativus. Next base: position 20,122,624 of record OZ012738.1, on the reverse strand, counting down.
GGTAATTCTAGCCGTCAAAATCCTTATCAACCTCAACAACCGCAGTTAGAAGAGACATTGACACAATTCATGCAATTGTCAATGGCTAATCAAAAGAGCAACGATGCGACAATCAAAAATCTTGAAACTCAAGTCGGACAACTTGTTAAGCAACTAGCGGAACAACAATCCGGACCTTCTTTTTCGGCAAACACGCAAACAAATCCAAAGGAGCATTGTAAAGCGATAACAACGAGAAGTGGAAGGGAGTTGGTTAGTGAGAGTAAAAAAAGAGATGCGAGTGAAAAAAGAGAGGATGAGAGAAAAGATGAGGAGAAAAAAATTGATGATAGAATTGATAGTGAAGTTGGGGAGGAGAGAGAGGAAGAAGTTGAGAAGAATGAAAAAATGGTTGAAGTTGAAAATAAAGAAAGTGTGGAAGTAGAAAAAAATAAGAGTGATGAAAAGAAGGTGGAGGAAGTTAAAAAGAAAAGAGAGAGGAATCCTAGATCTTCTAGAGGAAAGGAGGTAGTGGGCGTTACTCCAATCCAAAACCTTCCATATCCGCATGCTCCATCTAGGAGGGAGAATGAACGACATTACGTCCGGTTCATGGATATTTTCAAACAACTTCAAGTGAATATTCCGTTTGCCGAAGCCTTGGAGCAAATGCCTAAGTATGCCAAGTTCATGAAAGACATACTTACTAAAAAGCGGAGGTATACGGAACCAGAAACAATTATTCTTGATGCTAGTTGTAGTGCCATCATCCAACGGACTCTTCCGAGAAAAGAGGTTGATCTGGGAAGAGTTACTTTGCCGGTTACTATCGGTGATGTATATGTCGGAAAAGGGCTAATTGATTTAGGGTCAAGCATTAATTTAATACCTTTGTCTATTGTGAAAAGGCTTGGCAACATTGAAATGAAAGCCATACGGATGACGTTGCAATTGGCCGATAAGTCGACTACCCATCCTCATGGATTAGCTCAAGACGTATTGGTTAAAGTTGACAAATTCTTCTTTTCGGTTGATTTCATTGTGATTGATATGGAAGAGGATAATGGTGCTCCGCTAATCCTAGGCCGACCTTTCATGAAAACTGCGCGAATGATGATTGATGTTAATGACGGTTTGATGAAAGTGCGAGTCTAAAATGAAGAAGTCACTTTTGATCTTTTCGAAGCTATGAAGCATTCAAAAGATAATCGTGATAATTTCCGAATTGATGTGATTGAAGAAGCAACTTCGGAAGTTTCCAAGCATATTCATGTGACATCTCCTATGGAATTAGCTCTTGATGACTCTTTTTAAGTTTTTACAATTGAAGAAAAGCAAGCTCTTGATGAATGTCTAAGAGAACTTGATAGTCTTAAAGAGTTGCATCCATGGGAAGTTAAGGAGGAAGTGTTGAAAAAGGAGGTAAACGAAGAAAAACCGTCAATTGAATTGAAAGAGCTACCTTGTAACTTGAAGTATGCATTCCTTGATGAAACCGAAGAGAAGCCGGTTATCATAAGAAACCTTTTGTCTAAAAATGAAGAATCCCGTTTAATTGATGTGTTGAAAACGAATAAAGAAGCAATGGGATGAACTCTTTCCGATCTCAAAGGAATTAGTCCTTCTTATTGCGTGCACACGATTTTAATGGAAGAGGATTTTAAGCCGGTAGCTCAACCTCAACGCTGCTTAAATCCTACTATGTAGGAGGTTATTAGGAAAGAGGTTGTAAAATTGTTGGATGCGGGAATGATTTACCCAATTTCAGATAGCCCTTGGGTGAGTCTCGTGCATGTGGTTCCAAAAAAGGGTGGCATTACCGTCATTCGAAATGAAAAAGATGAATTGATCCCGACGAAGGTGGCAACGGGGTGGAGAATGTGTATTGATTATATGCGGTTGAATACTGCAACTCAAAAAGATTACTTTCCACTTCCGTTCATGGACCAAATGTTGGAAAGACTTTCGGGGCAAAAATACTATTGTTTCCTTGATGGCTATTCCGGGTATAACCAAATTGCGGTTGACCCGACCAATCACGAGAAGACGGCTTTCACATGTCCGTTTGGAATTTTCACATACAGAAAAATGCCCTTTGGGGTATGCAACGCACCGACAACTTTCCAAATATGTGTGCAAGCTATTTTTGCCGACCTCATTGAGAAAACGATGGAAGTGTTCATGGACAACTTCTCCGTGTTTGGAAGTTCTTTTGGTTTATGCTTGGATAATCTGGAAACAGTGCTGGAAAGGTGTGTGAAAACAAATCTCGTTCTTAATTGAGAGAAATGCCATTTCATGGTGACCGAGGAGATAGTGCTCGGACATAAATTCTCTTCAAAAGAGCTTGAAGTTGATCGAGCAAAAGTTGACGTGATTGTGAAGTTGTCTCCTCCGGTGAATATGAAGGGAATCCGAAGCTTTCTTGGGCATGCCGGTTTCTATCGGCGATATATCAAAGACTTTTCAAAGGTAGCTAGGCCTTTGAGTAATTTGCTCACTAAGGACCAGATGGCCTCAGGTAGTCAGGGAAAGAAGCAAAAAGTTGTCAACACCTCCCGTCAGGTTCCGATTCAGTTTGATACCAAAAAGTTCATAGGGGAAAAACAAGCCGTATGATTTGTGGCGTTACAGAAAAGGAAGATACTCCCTGAAAAGAGGTTAATAATTGACCCACAAGGTGAATACAGAACTTTTGCGAGGCTGGTTAACAGTAAAAGGTGGGACAGACTGGTTTCTCCACTCAAGAGCTACAACATTGATATAGTGCACGAGTTCTACGTGAACGCGCTGTCTAACGACGATGAGCCTTTCATATAGACGACAAGAGTGTTAGGCTGTCAGGTCACTTTTGACAGGGATTCCATTAACCGAGTGCTTGGCGAACCGCTCCATCTGGGAACAAATGAATTGGATACATACACCAGAAACCTGAGGTTGCGCAGGGCTACAGATGACATTTCCGCTGCCCTGTTGCTAGAGGGTAAATCGGTTGAGCTAAACCAATCTGGACATCCTATGAGATATCATAGGGAGGACATGATTCCTATAGCTCAGTTGATTTTACTTCTGGTTCTGACAAATATCGTGCCAAAATCCCACACATCGACCGTGCCGATCCCAGTGGTACACCTTGTCTATTGCATACTCACAAATGTCCAGATTGATGTGGCTCTAATTATTTCTAATAAGCTGAAGTCAATTGTTGAGAGCGGTCTAAAGTCGGGGGCGCGAGTTAATTTCCCCCTTGCTTTTCCTTGCCTCATTATGGCTTTGCGCTCCCAGTCAAGGATGAAGCTTCCATCCCGCAGTTTGGTGAAGATCCTGGCCGCTATTGATGACAAATATGTGGATAAGTATTGTAGGCCAAAGAACTACAGAAGTGGTGCAACTGCTAGTACCAGGACTACTGATGGTCCCGACGTTTTTTCTCAAGGATTTGACCCTTTTCAGCAGGCAGTGTGAACTACAACTGGGATTGGATGGCGGCAACACAGCGAGATATGGTGGATATTCACGATTTTATGCAGGTACTGCAGCTTCAGATCCGTGACCCCTTTGTTGAGCGTCCTTTGATGACGCGTGAGTAGTTTATGCAGCACGCGAACTGGCCTGTAGACAGGCCTGTTTTTGGAGAGGGGGCGGGTGCTAGTGGTCCTGCTGGTGATGATGCTGATGTTGGTGTTGATGATGATGGTTCTGATGATGTTGAGGGAGAGGAAGATTTTGATGATGATGGTTCTGATGATGAGGAGTATGAGTCCGAAAAGGACTAAGTTTTTATCTTTTTCAGTTTTAGTGTTTTGTTTTATTTTCAGATATTCTGTTTTGATCTCGGTATTTTGATTATGTACTTTTTGGGGTGTTTTGTCCCCCACGCACATTATTTTTATTTTAATGTTTAATGTTTTGTTTTAAATTATTGTGTTTGTTTTAAATTATTCTGTTTAATAATTTTTGTGGTTGTTGGGTGTCAAAACCTTCTAGATTGGTTGCTCTCTAAAAGAAGTATCCAATGAAGGTGCATCCGAGCTTAGATGGAAATGATAAAAATAAACAAGCGAATAAGGCTAAGGTACATGGTTATCTTCGGTTAGAACTTTAGAATGCATGAAGAACTTTATTTTTGTTGTAATTGAATATTGTTCTTTTTGCAACATAATTGAATGAATGATTCACTTAGGACTTAAGACCACAAATTGTGAGGAAACCTCCATTGTACAAATAAATGCTAGATTCTAGTAAACTGTGTTGATTCTTTTAATTCATGCTTTGTCTTTTATTATTGTGAATTTGTGGAAGCAATTAGAAATGATAAAGGCACTTGTTTCTTTCGAGCACAACCAGTTTCAAATACAAACTACCCGTGAGCAGAGAGTATTTGTTAACCCCTTTGAGCTTAAACAGTTGAATCTCAGCTTGAAACAAAGCGAGACTTCAAAAATCTTTTTCTTGAAAACCTGAAATTTTTTTATTATTGTTCTTTTGCCGTAAAAAGTAAAGAGCATTCACTTATGAAGGAAGTAGAAGATAAGTTGGGGAGAACGAAATTGTAAGTTGGTAGTTTGCCACAACTCTTGAAAAACCAAGCAAGCATTCAAAAGAAATTAGAAAAAGAGAAACACTTGTTTTGTAAATACAGTGTGAAAAAGAAAAAAAAAGTGATCAAAAGAAAAGAATGAAAATGAATGCTTGCTTGAAAGAAAAATATTGAAGAAAAAAAAATTGAGTTGTGAAATAAGAGTTGTGAAGGTTTCAAATGAGAAATAAGTTAAATGAAGTTGAGATGTGTGAATAGTTGAACAGTGAATGTCTCTTTTGCATTGGCAACTTCGTTTCCAATGGCCTTAGATATATCCCTTGTTTGTAAACCTAACCAAGCTACAACCGGAAAAGACCTTAGTGATCTTCGTGCTTCTCCATTTTCATTTATAATTGTTAGACATTGTATGAATTGAATTGAGTTTGACATTGTTTGCTGGAGAGTGAGATTGCACCCACGGTTGTAAACGCGTGATCTCTTCAATCCTTATTCGAAGAGGAGTGATAGGGTGATTCATTCAGGAAATCATTATTGTGGATTGATGCATGTTTTATATTGCTTTAAGGATTTAGTTTTTGTGTATTATATTGTTCTAACCATTGGGAACGCGTGTCTGGTTGAGTCGCTTGTTTTTTAGCCAATCGATCCAATTTCGGAAAAACCATTTTCTTTAAGCAAATCCTCTTGTTCTTCAAGAGGCATACTTTGCTTGAGGGCAAGCAAGATTCTAGTTGAGGAGAGTTGTTAGATGCCCAATTGTGCTTATTTGAGCTATCAAATGTGGGCATCTTTCGCTCCTTTTTGTCTAGTTTCTGTTCAAAATCGCCTTGCTTTTGTTGATATGCAACATTATGTGAAATACTTTTGGTCCTTTTAATTTGTGTGTTATTGTGCAGTATTTAAGCATGAAAGAGTAGAATTTGAAGACACAAGAAAGATGACAAAGGAATCAAGAAAGAACAAGAGCAAAAGCAGGTTCGCTAGGCGAACATCTGACGAGTGTTGCAGCGAGTTATTCGCTAGGCGAGCTCGTAGCGAGCTGCTAGCGAACACTCCCAGACTTGGGCATAACCAAATTGGCATCATTCGCTAGCAGCGAGGAAGGTGGCGAAGAACTCGCTAGGCGAGCACCTAGCGAGCAAGTAGCGAAGCATTCCAGAATCTAATCCTCAGTCCTCGCTAGCTTGTTCGCTAGGCGAGGCTGTAACGAACGTTCGCTATGAGCTCGCTAAGCGAACTAGGTCGCGAGCGTGACTGGACAACAACTTTTTCTATAAGTAGCAATGTGTACTTTTTGAGACCATACCATATTTTTTACTAGTTCTGTTCCAAACGAGATTTTTGTGCCCTAGAAACCCAATATCTCTCATTTTCTTCATCTCTTAACATTATTCTACAAAAAGAAGGTGGATTCTCATCCAAGTTGGATTCTTCGACTCGGATGTTCATCAACCTTCTTCTGAAACTTCTTGTGCAAGCTACCATGAAAATGAGTAGCTAAGTTCTTCATTTTGTCAAGGTTAGATGTAAGTGATCATTAAGCTTTGTATGTATATGGATGATCTTCATTTGTAAACCCTTTGATGATGAATATATGGTGAAAACCTTGCTTTATTTATAACTCTTTGTGTTGGTTTATGATTGAAAGATATTTTCCAACTCTTGACCTAGGTTTTCACCCATCTATTTTCTTAAGCTAGAAATAGTTTTGAATGTGGTTGTTCATGAAAATGTTAAACCTAAACGTTTTCATTTTGATAGATTGTGTGAGAAATCAACAATGGATCAAAATGGGAAAAATCACAATGTGAGTTAGAAATAATCACATTGGGAGGATGTTGTGAATGTGTTTATCATCTAAATGAGTTTATGCGTATTGTTGATCGAACATATACAAGCAAAGTGATTACCGAACCCTAACTTTGACAATCTTTATCGTAAAACCAATCTTTTACCGCAATTTATTACTTTTTATGCAAGATACTGTGACTAAAAATCAAACCCCTTTTGTTACTATAAAGTTAAGAACTTGACAACTGTCGAACGACGACAATATCTCAGATTCCCTGTGGATACGATTACAAAAACCCGACACTTTACCACTGTTCCAACAACCAGCACCCATGATAGTGAAAGACTAACTTCACCATCAACCCCATTTTCTAAAAAAAACATGCAAATAAAGATAAAATCAAATATGGAAGAAAACTTGCAAAATTCATCCATCTTTCATTTGATATGGTTTTCAAAAAGGATAAACAATTAAGTTAGTCTCTTGTGATTAGTTACAAGAACTCTAACAACAAAAAATGCACGTTAGAAGTAGAGAAAGTTGGTAGATGAAGGAGAGGAAAAGCATAAAGCAAATTTTGAAGAGAAGAAGATGCAAAGTTTGAATAATCTCTCTAAAAGAAATCCCTCACTTATATATCAAATGACCAATAAAAAATAATAAAGGGTTAAGTTTAATATAATAACTTACAACAAATTTCAAAACCAAGCATATGAAAATTAGATACCAAATGTCTAACCCCTCAAGTCAAATCACAACTATCGCAAAGACCTTAGAATTAACATTTATAGTCGACATACAAACAAGTAATTATATCACTTTATGAAGAAATTGAGAATGACCATCTAAAAATTAACCCAAAATTAGAAAGCAAACCTCAATCCTACTTGAAATGCATGAAGAAAACTTTCGAGATAACCTTATGCTATTAATTTTTGAATGAAAACAACCAAGGCAATTATGAGAAGAAGAACAGTGACTAAGGTCATTTATACCACTATTTCTAGACGAATTTCTCTCTCAAGGTCGACAAAACTTAACAAAAATAAACTTCTAGATATAATCATTTTCATATTATCCCCGCCTCTTGAATTAAACCCTCGATATCGCCTTTATTTTCAAATGAAATTCTCTTTTAAACATCCCCATTACTTGAACTAAATTACCATACTTCATTCTTTTATATTGTCGACTTAGGAGACAATTGTTTTAGATTAAACCCATATCCAATCCATCAAAAACTCAACATAAATAGCATGACCCACTCAATGTAATTAATCCCCATATACATTTGGGAGTACATGATGTCGACCTAACTTCCCTGGTCGACCAAAATTTGCTGAACATCGAAGTTGACCATCTGCGCTCCAGCGAGCAAAGGAATACTGGAGTTGGGAGCTTCGATAAGAAGTTCCTCACGGTAGAAGGTGATGGGAACCGAATTTCCCCAGACCTTTTTGAGGGTAGAATTTTGGCTCGAGCTCGTATTGATGAGGTGCTCGAACTTCCTATTCACTGACCCCACAGTCACCTTGTTGAGTCCTCCTCCTGATGTGACCATGGCGGAGGGGAAGGCTTCCCAGGGGCTATGCGCGGCGAAATAAGGAGGGACGCAAAAATATTCTGTCCGCGAGATGCTCATGGCGACTTGAAGGCTGGCTTCGTCTGAAGATGACACTTCTTCCTCAACCTTCATTGATTCCTAGGCCTCTTGTCGAGGAGCGTCTTTCTTCTTCGCAAACTGCTTCAGATGCCCATCTTTGATCAGGATCTCAATTGTATCCTTGAGATGGAAGCACTCGTCCGTCATGTGGCTGTGGCTCTTGTGGAACTGACAGTACTTCGTTTTATCCATGTTCGGCTTAACATGTATCTGCTTTGGGAAACAGACCCCTGCCTGCCAGAACTCTTAATTCGCGCACTCAAGAGAATCTTCTCGCGCGAGGTGGTCAACGGTATGTATTCTTGGAACCGTCCAGATGACCCTTTGTGATCCCGGGATTCCCAGGGGCGGTCATCCATTCTTCTTTTGGCTCCCCGACAAGATGTCGTCGTGCTTCGAGGACCTGGCATTCTCCTGGTGCCTTGAGTCCCGGGCAGTGTTGGCTGCTTCCCTTTCTTCATACTGGATGTATGCCTGAGTCTTGAGGAGGACATCATCCACTATTGATGAGGTTTCAATGCAAACAACCTTGGCAAAGTCACTGCGGGGACGGAGCTCGCGCTCTAGCAAATATTTTTTCATGCAGTCAGTTGTGGGGACCTGAACGACTTCTTTGTTGAATCTTTTCTTGTAAGCTCAAATAGATTCGTCTCTTATTTGGATGATAGACTCGAGGGAGGCTTCTGTCTTAGAGTGACAGTGAGAGGCTATGAAATGTCTCGAGAACATCCTCCCCAACTGCCTCCACGAGGTGATGGATTCGCAGGGGATACTTTTGTACCAGGACATTGCATCCTTCTTCAGCGTTGTCGGGAACAACTTGCATTTGATGGTGTTTCGGACGCCGCAGTAGTCGAGAATGACATCAATGTTCTCGATGTGCTCGTTAGGATCAGTTGCACTGTCATATGTGCCCAGGTGTGGAGGCTTCTCCATCTTGTTGGGTAATCGAGTGGCCATGATCTCATGGGATAATGGGCCTCGAGGTTCTTTGTCGTCATTGTAGTTGCTCGACCGCGAGCGTGAGCAGGCGTCTCTACTGGTGCGAGGACCGCAATCTCAACGGGGAGCAGAAGTTCGCGACCGATCTTTAGGTATGGGCAGAGGTGAACGTCGGCTTTTTGCCCGCAGGTCTCTTCTTGTCCTCTTGGCCCCTGGGTAGCGCTGGCTCCGGGGAGGGGTGTGGTCGCATTTCCTGACCGGTAAGGGTTCTGGCTCTGCTGGAATATGGAGATTCCTCCTGCGTCGAGGAGAAGAGCTTCGGGGCCTTTGGTGCCCGTGCCTTAGTGGAAGAGATCTTGGACGACAGACTTCTTCCAATGCTCCAATTCTTGCGTTATATTGCAAGTTCAGAAGGTTCGTCTTGTTGAGGGTTTCAACCAGAGCTACCATGGTTGGGCGGTGTTGCACCCCAAAATTTGCCCTCACAATACAAGACTTTGTGTTCCAAGAAGGTTCACAAGGTTCACAAAATTCATAATTGGTCAGAAGAGTTGACAATTCCCTCAGACAATGCACCTCCTAAGCAGTGCATCCAAAACTAGGGTTTTGACTTTAATCAGGCTAAATGGACTTCCAAGACTTCAAGTGAGCTTCATAACATCTTATATGTGTATAAGAACCCCCATGTCAAGTTTCAAGACTTTTCTCAAAAGTTTGCTCAGTCAGATGATCAGATAAGTCAAAAGCAGTCAATGCAGTTAAAAGGTCAAACTGAGGTCAACTGTAGTCAAACCAAAGTCAAACTTCATGATTTTTTTTGCCAACATCAAAGAGAGGTTGGGTGAGAAATATTATCATAATAACTGTAATACCCCAAATTTTGCCCTAAGATTTGTCGTCGCATTTCATTGCATTTAATCAATTACTAACAAATTTGTGTAGTCGTTTGACTTTTTGCAGGTAAATATCATATGGCATGCACTTTTTTTCTAAAAAGTAAAAATGGCACAATTGGCAGGAGGACATGTGTAAGGAGTTATGAGTGTGAGAGGTTGAGAGTTCGAATCTCACCTTTGGCACTTTTTGTTGTTTTTATTATTTTTACTCTAAATTTTTCTATCTTTCATTAAAAAAAAATAACAAAAATAGTTTTTTATTATTATTTAATTATTATTTTCGTATTTTAATTAAATCATTTTTTAAAATATTATTTTTTTCACTTTTTTCTAAATTATTCATAAAAATATCCAAAAAATCATAAAATAAAAAAATATTGAAAAAAATTTTGTTCTTTTTATAATATTTTTTATTTTAGGAATCAATAGGATTATTAGTTTTTATTTTAAGTTTATTATTTTAAATTATTTAAATTTTATTTTTTCTTAACTAATTATTTAGTTTGGGCTTTAAAATGGGCTTTAGGGACATTATTGACAATTTGGTGTTAACCCTAATTTGTTCCCTATATATATATGTTGCCTTGTTGGAAAAGAGGGGAGAATGAAAAAAAACCTAAGAGGAGTGAGTGCCGTTGGCCGTTATTTAGTTTTCTTCTTCATCCATTACTATTGTTTCTTTTTCTTCATCGTTTACCGTTATTTCTTTTCCTTCATCTATTACTGTTGTTTCTTTTTCTTCATCTTTTACCGTTATTTCTTTTTCTTCATCTATTACCGTTATTTCTTTTTCTTTATCTATTACTGTTACGTTTATATATATATAATTTTTAAATTGTTAGAGTTTATGTATATAAGATTTTTGATTGAATTATGTCGATACGATGTTTGCACATTTGTGTGCATGACGCGTGACATTTGTGTTAGTTCGATCTGGTTGCGATGATCGCATTTTTGTGTGAGCAATAATACTATTTTTTGCTTAATTTCTTTTTCTTTGCGATAAATTTTGTTTCGTCCGATTTAGATCTGGTTGCGATGAGCGCATTTCTGCGTTAGCAACATTGTTGGGTTATTTGGCACATTTAAAATTCATTATTGCTTTATTATTATTATTATTATTATTATTATTATTATTATTATTATTATTATTATCATTATTTATCATTATTATCATTATTATTATTATTGTTATCATTAATTTATTAAAATTTGTTGTAATATAAAAATCTGTTTTTTTTAAAATAAATAACATTAACATCTTTTTTCCAAATTAATATGAAAACCTAATTTTAATTTTCTATATGATTCTATGTATATATTTATTATAATTCTTGTAAATTTTTGTAAATAAAATTAAACCTTATAAATACTTAATGTAAGATTTTGGTGAATGTGATTATTGATTAGTTAAAATTTGTTTTCATCATAATGTGTAAATATTTTTCTTAATAATTGTTAATATATAATTAGAGATAATTAAATTTTTGTAAATGATTAAGAAATTTATAATTATGTTATATTTAGAACTTTATATTATAGTAATTATTTAATCATTTATGTTTCTAAATAAAAATCAAATCTTATGATATTTAGAACTTTATATTATAGTAATTATTTAATCATTTATGTTTCTAAATAAAAATCAAATCTTATGATATTTAGAACTTTATATTATAGTAATTATTTAATCATTTATGTTTCTAAATAAAAATCAAATCTTATGTTTAATCACGTTATTAATTAATTATTATTGCTAATCATATTTTGTTGCTTATTATTATTTTGAAATTTCTATCTTATTATTTTTTCTAACTTTGTCTATTTTTCTCATTATTATTGTTTCAACTAATTATTTTCACTAACTTTATATTTATACTAACCTTATTTAATTTTTCTTATTATTTACTAACCCCAATATTTTATTTACTTATTTGTTATTTTTTTTTATTATATTTATTTTGATCATATTTTACTATTTATTTTATTTATTATAATTTTGTAATTGCCTCTTAGATGTAAATTGTAATCATTTAATTATTATTATCATTATGGTTAGTAATTAGGGAGTGCCAATATGTATGATATTTAAAAAAATAAATTAGATCATTTTAATATAAGATAATTAAATTAAACATTTCACACACGTAAGTCGATTTTAATCGCCGTCTCACTTCTTAAGGATATCCCTCAAGTTGCCTATGAATATTGGTTAAGTGGGGTGTATAAAGCAAGTCCCTCAAAAAGAAAATCATCAAAGTCCCTTATGGTTGCCTTTACGAATCGAGTCCCTTTCGAAAAATGATGATAGTCCCTCCAGTTTGCTTATTACACCCCACAATGGCCTTCAAAAATCCAATTGTCCCTCACATGTCCCTTAACATCCAAAGTAAGGACTACCTACTCCATTATAGTAGGGATAGTCTTACTAAGGAAAGGATAAAGAATAAGAAAGACCTTAAAACATTAGGGTAGGCTACTCCTAGATACTTGCTCACTTCAAAACTTTTTCACACTTAAACAAATTTCCAACAAAATTTTCAAACAAGTTCTTAACACATCCTTACATGGATTATTTATTAACTATTCTGAAAATTTTCTATTCACACACTACACTTTCAAAACAATTCAAAAGTGAGCTTAAGTACCTAAGAGCCCATGGATAACCATGGATGAAAAGGGTGCTAACACCTTCCCTTTTCATAACCTACCCCCCGGACCCAAAATATTCTCTAAGGTCTTTCCTGTTCTTTTATAACCTTTCCTTATGGATAAAATAAAAGTCGGTGGCGACTCTTGCTATCCGCAACATTGTTTAAAGTCAGTTCACCGGGTTACAGAACTGGCGACTCTGCTGGGGATTTATTTAAGAGGGGTACCCTTAGGAATTAAGATCACTTTAAATTGTTTGCCTTGTTTGCTTTATTATTATATTGTTGGGGTGCTCTTATGTGTGAAAGGTCCTAACCCGGATCTAGTGTACCTTAGGTAAATGGCAATAGACCAAGGAAACTGTACGACGTATATCGATACGGTTGATCTGGTGGCCATAGTTAGTGCGACTTCTTGGTTGGTGCTTATATTCCTTAAGTCAAGTTGAGGATAATATTGAGGCTGCCATATGTTGTCAATGCACTAACTGACTTTTAGAACCCTAGTTAGCTCATCTTGGCCTTTAGAAAGTAGTGAGGTAACCGGCTTTGGTGCAGACTGAAGTTGGTTGACACTCGATACTACGCTCATTGAGATCTTAAACTTGGAGGGTTTTGGTTGGCAAGTAAGTTGCCTTCTGAACAACCACCCTTGTGAAGGATCAATGATATTGAGATCCCTTAGAACCTGGTTACTTTTGTAGGACAGGATGAACCATCTAACTTCAGGGGAGGGTACTTGCCTTTGAACCTCATGCAAGCCTTTAAACCTAGGGCTATGGTGTGACTTGTTTGTGTGTGCCACATGTTTGTGATTGAGCATGACATCATGACATCATCATGCATCATAAGCATATCATTTTCCCTAACCATTTCAAGGACCAAAGGATTTATCTTTGTTCTTTGTTGCAGGTCATGGCTTCTGCTCGTAGAAACACCATCAGGATCAACTTTGTAGGGATACCTGCTAAGCTCAAGGAGTTGGTTTCCCTAGTGCCTGATCATTCCCAGTTCAACAAGAGACATGGTCACTTATTGGATCTAGTTACTTCAGGGTTCAGTGAAGACATGATGAGTGTGCTGTTTCAGTTCTTTGACCCTAAGCACCATTGCTTTACATTTCCTGATTATCAGCTGGTTCCAACCATGGAGGAGTTCTCTAAACTTCTGGGTATACCTGTTCTTGATCAGAAGCCATTCACAGGCTTAGAGAAGGAGCTTAAACCAGAAGTTATCGCTGCAGCTCTACATTTGAAGAAGTCTGACATTGTTCTAGAGACGAGAAGTGGAGTTAAAGGTATTCTTGCCAAGGTATTAGTGGATAAAGCTCAAATGTTCTTGAAGGCTATGAGCTACGATGCTGTTGAGGAGATCTTAGCCTTATTGATTTATGGCTTAGTGTTGTTCCCCAATCCTGATCAGTTCATAGACGTTCATGCCATCAACATATTCCTGAGTCACAATCCAGTGCCTACCTTACTTGGAGACATCCTACATTCTCTTCACACCCGTACTACAAGGGCAAGAGGAACTTTGATGTGCTGCATACCTTTACTTTCTAGGTGGTTTATTTCTCACCTTCCTCGCTCAGTAATGAAGAATGAGCAAGGGTTCAGATGGTCCAAGAGGATCATGTCACTTTCTCACTCAGACATCCATTGGTGCTCCAGATCTATGGAGAATGTCACCATCATTGACCGTTGTGGGGAGTTTCCTAATGTACCACTTCTAGGCATAAGAGGAGGCATCACCTACAACCCATCTCTAGCTTTACGACAGTTTGGTTATGCCCGGAGCGATGGTCCACATGACATGTTGATTCAGGGCATTGTGTTTGATTACGACAACGATCTTCAGGGTTACCGTCAGAGATTCATCCGAGCTTGGGGAAAGGTAAACAGGATTGACAGCAAGACACTGGAGCCTAAGTACACTATTCCTATGGAGGCTTATCTCAGATGGGTACGATCTCGTGCTCAGACACTCATGATGCCATATCCTGCCGTCCTACCAGTTACCATGGAACCTGTTGCTGAAGGAGACACAGCTTATACCATCCTTCACCCAGACATGCCTACTGATATGGAAGACTTGCAGAGATCATGGATCCAACTGAAAGAGCAAAGGGATACTTTCGAGGCTCATTACAAAGCAAGCCAAGCAAGGATCCTAGAGCTAACAAAGCTACTTCATGAGGAACGAAACCTCAACTCATACCTCAACACAAAGAGGAAACGTCCATGGGAGACTTAAAACCCCATCTTTTGTACTTATTTCGTTTTCATTTTTTGTAAGCCTAAAAGGCAAAACAAGTTATTACTAATAAAAAGTTACTTTCTTGTTTGTTTAAGCAAATTTAAATCCTGCGGTCCTTGAAAACATTGCATATGCATTCCCATATCATTGCATCACAGGTTTATAATTGTGCACAGGTTGCTCATCTTCTCGCTGTTTATTTCAGCAATGGCTCTTGAACAATCAGTTAAGGATCTCCAGGCACAGAATGCACAGTTCCAAGAGCTGATCCTGAACCTATCCAAGGGGCAGGAGCCTTTACCTGATATGCCTGTTGACATTGATAATATTGCTGGATCTAGCAAGATCACCCGTAGTGGAAGAGTCTTCTCTCCTCCAGTTGCTTCTAAGAGTGCAGTTACTCCTGCTGTTACTTCCACCACTGATGCTCGGGGCAAGGGTCCTGTTATTGAGCCTGTATCTACTGATGTGCCAGCTGCTGATGACCTCTCTAAGCAGATGGAAGAAGTATTGAAAATCATTCGCAAGAGTGATTATGATATTGTTGATCAGCTGGGGCATACTCCCTCAAAGATTTCTATGCTCTCCCTGTTATTATGTTCTGAGGCTCATGCCAAGTCATTGATCAAGTTTCTAAAGATGGCTCATGTACCCAGTGCAATTTCTGTGGACCAGTTTGAGAATTGTGTTGCTCACCTGACCTATGACAACGGGTTAGGATTTTCTGATGCTGACTTGACCCCTGCCAAGAGGGATCATAACAGGGCCTTGCATATTTCAATTGAATGCAGGGGCACTACCCTGTCTCATGTGCTGATAGACAATGGTTCCTCTCTGAATGTGTTGCCTAAGGAAGTCCTGAACAAGTTGAGTCCTGAAGATACGGTATTGAAGCCCAGTAATATTGTGGTAAAGGCTTTTGATGGTTCTAGAAGAGTAGTGCATGGGGAAATTGATCTTCCAATCAAGGTTGGCTCTCAGGTGTTTACTGCTACATTCTATGTGATGGATATTCGTCCTTCGTACTCATGTCTGCTTGGTCGTCCCTGGATCCATGGGGCAGGTGCGGTGACCTCCACATTACATCAAAAGTTGAGATATCCGGTGAATGGAAAAGTTGTTACTGTCTTTGGAGAGGAAGAATACTTTGTCAGCCATGTAAACACTTTCAAGTATCTGGAAGTAGAAGGTGAATACATTGAAACTCCATGTCAGTCATTTGAAGTGGTTCCCTGGGCTGTTAAGGATTGTGTGACTCCTCCTGCTGTGAAGAAGGCTCCTGTGGTCATCAGAAACCCTCCAACAATGGCAATGGCCTCCCTCAATGATGCAAAAGCTATGGTGGAAGAAGAGTCCCAGAAGGCTGTCCGTCGTGCCCGTGCTGTTCGTATCACCAATCAAGGGGTTATCAATGTCGTGGGAGATCAAGATGAAGACTACAACTTGGAGGCATGGATTCTTCCTACTGTGGGTGCTGGACTCAATAATTGGACAGCTGAAGATGTTATCCCTATCTCCTTTAGTCAGGAGTAAATACTATTACTGTGTTATGTTTTTAAATTTATAATTTCTGGAACAATTAAAACTTTCAAGCCATGTGCCTTACCCGGGGCACAATGGTGTGCTTGTTACGGGTTGTCATCTCATTTGCATACTTCATTCGATAAAATCAGTGGACGTTTCGTTTTCGTAAATATTGTGTTCCTTGTCTTTCTTTTTCTTTTATTTTTGCTTTATCAGCTATGTGTTCTTACACACACCCACGTCACTAAAATGCCGATCCTCATCCACTCTGGATCCAATTGATAACAGTTCTACTATTGCCAATTACAATTTCGAGAATCCGATCTATCAAACTGAAGACGGAAACGAGGACGATTGTGAAATATCTGTAGGGCTTGCTAGGTTGTTACAACAAGAAGAGAAAGCTATACAACCACATGAAGAGCCAGTCGAAGTTGTGAATCTGGGAACTGAAGAAAACAGAAAAGAGGTCCAGATAGGGGCTGATTTAGACAACACTGCTCAGCATAAGAATGCAGGGGCAACATATCAGCGTGCTATGGTGGCTTTGTTTCATGATATGATTCATCATGAGATAGAGGTATATGTGGATGATATGATAGCCAGGTCTCAGAATGAAGAACAACATCTTGATCATCTGCACAAGTTGTTTGAGAGGTTGAAGAAATACAGGTTGAGATTAAATCCAAACAAGTGTACTTTTGGAGTTAGATCTGGAAAGCTCCTGGGTTTCATTGTCAGTGGAAAAGGTATTGAAGTGGATCCTGCAAAAGTGAAAGCTATACGAGAGATGCCAGCTCCCCGTACTGAGAAGGAGGTTAGAGGTTTCTTGGGACTACATTGCAAGATTTATTTCCCAATTAACTACCATCTGTGAGCCAATCTTCAAGTTGTTGAAGAAAGATCAGGTGATGGAATGGAATGATGAGTGCCAGACTGCCTTTGATGAAATCAAGAGATATTTGCTAGAACCTCCAATTTTAATGCCACCAGTTGATGGAAGACCCTTGATTATGTATTTAACAGTATTAGACAACTCAATGGGGTGTGTATTGGGGCAACATGACGAGTCTGGTCGAAAAGAGCAGGCAATATACTACCTTAGCAAAAAGTTTACCGACTGTGAAACAAAATACTCACTGCTCGAGAAAACTTGCTGCGCTTTGGCACGGGCTGCTCGCCGACTAAGACAGTATATGTTGACCCATACTACCTTGTGGATTTCAAAGATGAATGGGGCAGTTGAAGCTGCTAATAAGAACGTTAAGAAGATTGTACAGAAGATGACTATTACTTACAAGGATTGGCACGAGATATTACCATTTGCTCTGCATGGTTATCGTACTACAATACGTACTTCAACAGGGGCAACCCCATTCTCCTTAGTCTATGGTATGGAAGCAGTTCTGCCTATTGAAGTTCAGATCCCCTCCTTGAGAATTATGAAGGATGCAGGCTTGGATGAAGATGAGTGGATTCAGACTCGACTTGACCAGATAAATTTGATTGATGAGAAAAGGTTAGCAGCAGTTTGTCATGGCCAGATGTACCAGAAACGGATGATCAAAGCTTTTAACAAGAAGGTTAAGCCAAAGGTATATCAGGCTGGTGACTTGGTAATCAAGCGTATCATATTACCACAGGGTGATCCTAGGGGCAAGTGGACTCCAACATATGAGGGACCATTTGTAGTCAAGACAGTGTTCTCAGGAGGTGCCATGATACTGACTACGATGGATGGTGAAGACTTCCCACAACCTGTAAACGCAGACATAGTTAAAAAATACTACGCATAAAAAGAGACCCGCTAGGTTGACAGGCCTAGGCAAAAATACGGGCATCCCGGCAAACCAAAAGGGTTTGGGCAAAAATTAGGGATATATATATAAAAAGATGTACACCCGGCAAGTCGAAAACCTGAAAAGGCGGCTTGGGCAAAAAAGGGTATCCCGGTGGATTGAAAACTTGAAAGGGCAATCCAGGCAAAAGTTAGGGATTAAAGCGTATGACTATGTCTCGTTTGGATCACTCATGAAACTGCAACCAGTTGTACTACTTACTCAAGCTCAAACAGATAAAGCTCAATCCAATCGTTTCCGTCTCAACAGCAAGAAGATGAGATACTTGAGTGGCAATAGTAGAATTGAAACTCAATAGGATTATTTCCCACATAGCTGATTCTTTTTGTAAAACTTCATGACAAAATTCTCTTACTAGGGTTTATGTCTCCTTGTACAAACTTACCCGTGTATGGGTCACTTTTGATATAAATAAATTCCATCTTTTGAATCCAGATTTACTTTTACCCTATTTACATAAGCGAAACGTCCATTGGTTGTGTTTGAATGTATGTATGCCTTTGAATATGATTGATGTTTACCAGAAATGCATGTATGCTTTTAATATGATTGATGTTTACCAGAAATGCATGAAAATGCAGTAATAGTATTTACTAAGGACGAACGAGGGAAGGATTTCAACGAAGCTCGCCGGTTCATCTTTACAAGACAGTTACAAACCATCAGTAGGACTAATCCATTTTCACAAAGTCTAATCTCCCCTGGAATTTATATCCATCTCTTTTATCCTCATACGGATATACGGGAAATTACTTTCCAATAAGGGCACGATGAACGAAGACGGGATGTTATACTTATCCTACTATCAAACGAAAACGAAGGTTATCTATACCCTACTATCCCCAACAACGGGAGGTTATCTATACCTTGTTATCCCCAACAACGGGAGGTTATCTATACCTTGTTATCCCCAGCAGACGGAGGGTTATATATTCTTCAACAACGAATCGGGATTTATTTTCCTTGGCCAGCAGTTGTTATACAAGGATATCCAGACACTTCCAGCAGTGTCATAGCATACATACATCATTTACATCATACCATAACATATATGTCTATAGTACATTACCTAAGTGCATCATGTCATACATGCATACATAAAGCATAAACTAATGTTGTTATACAGAATGCTACCTTGTTTTCAGGTTAATTATCCAACAAACAATCTTATGATCTTTGGGACTGCTTTATTGTAACCTCAGGGTTACTTTATCCTCCTGATGAGCTTCTTATTACTTTGGGACTGCTTTATTGTAACCTCAGGGTTATTTTATCCTCCTGATAGCCTCTCATGACTTCAAGACTGCTTTAGAGCTACTGATTGCTCTATCCTCCTGAAATCATCCTATTACTTCAAGACTGCTTTAGAGCTATTCATTGCTCTATCCTCATGAGGTCATATTACTACTTCAAGACTGCTTTAGAGCTATTGATTGCTCTATCCTCCTGAAGACATATCACGTTATTATTTCAAGACTGCTTTAGAGCTATTCATTGCTCTATCCTCCTGAAATCATTACTTCAAGACTGCTTTAGAGTATTCATTGCTCTATCCTCCTGAAATTACATTATTATTTCAAGACTGCTTTAGAGCTATTCATTGCTCTATCCTCCTGAAATCATTACTTCAAGACTGCTTTAGAGCTATTGATTGCTCTATCCTCCTGAAGACATATCACGTTATTATTTCAAGACTGCTTTAGAGCTATTCATTGCTCTATCCTCCTGAAATCATTACTTCAAGACTGCTTTAGAGTATTCATTGCTCTATCCTCCTGAAATTACATTATTATTTCAAGACTGCTTTAGAGCTATTCATTGCTCTATCCTCCTGAAATCATTACTTCAAGACTGCTTTAGAGCTATTGATTGCTCTATCCTCCTGAAGACATATCACGTTATTATTTCAAGACTGCTTTAGAGCTATTCATTGCTCTATCCTCCTGAAATCATTACTTCAAGACTGCTTTAGAGCTATTGATTGCTCTATCCTCCTGAAGCCATTATTACTTCAAGACTGCTTTGGAGCTATTGATTGCTTTATCCTCCTGAGGTCCGATTTATCACTTCAAGACTGCTTTAGGGTTATCATTATTGATCGCTCTATCCTCATGAAGACATGCTGTTACATCAGTATTACTCCAGACTCCTGACAGCTCTCATTATACTACTGAAGAACTTTCCCCTAGTGGCATCTTTAAGCCCACTCAATCATGTTCAACCAACCATCAATATCACTCCATGCACTGGTGAGTGCAAATTTTTGGGCTTTTGTGTTCAATCCCCTTCAACCTTCCAGGTTACGACTGGCAAATATACCAATCTAACCCCTCAGGTTTCAGAAAATTGAACAGGGGCAGCTGTTGCACCCCAAAATTTGCCCTCACAATACAAGACTTTGTGTTCCAAGAAGGTTCACAAGGTTCACAAAATTCATAATTGGTCAGAAGAGTTGACAATTCCCTCAGACAATGCACCTCCTAAGCAGTGCATCCAAAACTAGGGTTTTGACTTTAATCAGGCTAAATGGACTTCCAAGACTTCAAGTGAGCTTCATAACATCTTATATGTGTATAAGAACCCCCATGTTAAGTTTCAAGACTTTTCTCAAAAGTTTGCTCAGTCAGATGATCAGATAAGTCAAAAGCAGTCAATGCAGTTAAAAGGTCAAACTGAGGTCAACTGTAGTCAAACCAAAGTCAAACTTCATGATTTTTTTTGCCAACATCAAAGAGAGGTTGGGTGAGAAATATTATCATAATAACTGTAATACCCCAAATTTTGCCCTAAGATTTGTCGTCGCATTTCATTGCATTTAATCAATTACTAACAAATTTGTGTAGTCGTTTGACTTTTTGCAGGTAAATATCATATGGCATGCACTTTTTTTCTAAAAAGTAAAAATGGCACAATTGGCAGGAGGACATGTGTAAGGAGTTATGAGTGTGAGAGGTTGAGAGTTCGAATCTCACCTTTGGCACTTTTTGTTGTTTTTATTATTTTTACTCTAAATTTTTCTATCTTTCATTAAAAAAAAATAACAAAAATAGTTTTTTATTATTATTTAATTATTATTTTCGTATTTTAATTAAATCATTTTTTAAAATATTATTTTTTTCACTTTTTTCTAAATTATTCATAAAAATATCCAAAAAATCATAAAATAAAAAAATATTGAAAAAAATTTTGTTCTTTTTATAATATTTTTTATTTTAGGAATCAATAGGATTATTAGTTTTTATTTTAAGTTTATTATTTTAAATTATTTAAATTTTATTTTTTCTTAACTAATTATTTAGTTTGGGCTTTAAAATGGGCTTTAGGGACATTATTGACAATTTGGTGTTAACCCTAATTTGTTCCCTATATATATATATATGTGTTGCCTTGTTGGAAAAGAGGGGAGAATGAAAAAAAACCTAAGAGGAGTGAGTGCCGTTGGCCGTTATTTAGTTTTCTTCTTCATCCATTACTATTGTTTCTTTTTCTTCATCGTTTACCGTTATTTCTTTTCCTTCATCTATTACTGTTGTTTCTTTTTCTTCATCTTTTACCGTTATTTCTTTTTCTTCATCTATTACCGTTATTTCTTTTTCTTTATCTATTACTGTTACGTTTATATATATATAATTTTTAAATTGTTAGAGTTTATGTATATAAGATTTTTGATTGAATTATGTCGATACGATGTTTGCACATTTGTGTGCATGACGCGTGACATTTGTGTTAGTTCGATCTGGTTGCGATGATCGCATTTTTGTGTGAGCAATAATACTATTTTTTGCTTAATTTCTTTTTCTTTGCGATAAATTTTGTTTCGTCCGATTTAGATCTGGTTGCGATGAGCGCATTTCTGCGTTAGCAACATTGTTGGGTTATTTGGCACATTTAAAATTCATTATTGCTTTATTATTATTATTATTATTATTATTATTATTATTATTATTATTATTATTATTATTATTATTATTATTATTATCATTATTTATCATTATTATCATTATTATTATTATTGTTATCATTAATTTATTAAAATTTGTTGTAATATAAAAATCTGTTTTTTTAAAATAAATAACATTAACATCTTTTTTCCAAATTAATATGAAAACCTAATTTTAATTTTCTATATGATTCTATGTATATATTTATTATAATTCTTGTAAATTTTTGTAAATAAAATTAAACCTTATAAATACTTAATGTAAGATTTTGGTGAATGTGATTATTGATTAGTTAAAATTTGTTTTCATCATAATGTGTAAATATTTTTCTTAATAATTGTTAATATATAATTAGAGATAATTAAATTTTTGTAAATGATTAAGAAATTTATAATTATGTTATATTTAGAACTTTATATTATAGTAATTATTTAATCATTTATGTTTCTAAATAAAAATCAAATCTTATGATATTTAGAACTTTATATTATAGTAATTATTTAATCATTTATGTTTCTAAATAAAAATCAAATCTTATGATATTTAGAACTTTATATTATAGTAATTATTTAATCATTTATGTTTCTAAATAAAAATCAAATCTTATGTTTAATCACGTTATTAATTAATTATTATTGCTAATCATATTTTATTGCTTATTATTATTTTGAAATTTCTATCTTATTATTTTTTCTAACTTTGTCTATTTTTCTCATTATTATTGTTTCAACTAATTATTTTCACTAACTTTATATTTATACTAACCTTATTTAATTTTTCTTATTATTTACTAACCCCAATATTTTATTTACTTATTTGTTATTTTTTTTTATTATATTTATTTTGATCATATTTTACTATTTATTTTATTTATTATAATTTTGTAATTGCCTCTTAGATGTAAATTGTAATCATTTAATTATTATTATCATTATGGTTAGTAATTAGGGAGTGCCAATATGTATGATATTTAAAAAAATAAATTAGATCATTTTAATATAAGATAATTAAATTAAACATTTCACACACGTAAGTCGATTTTAATCGCCGTCTCACTTCTTAAGGATATCCCTCAAGTTGCCTATGAATATTGGTTAAGTGGGGTGTATAAAGCAAGTCCCTCAAAAAGAAAATCATCAAAGTCCCTTATGGTTGCCTTTACGAATCGAGTCCCTTTCGAAAAATGATGATAGTCCCTCCAGTTTGCTTATTACACCCCACAATGGCCTTCAAAAATCCAATTGTCCCTCACATGTCCCTTAACATCCAAAGTAAGGACTACCTACTCCATTATAGTAGGGATAGTCTTACTAAGGAAAGGATAAAGAATAAGAAAGACCTTAAAACATTAGGGTAGGCTACTCCTAGATACTTGCTCACTTCAAAACTTTTTCACACTTAAACAAATTTCCAACAAAATTTTCAAACAAGTTCTTAACACATCCTTACATGGATTATTTATTAACTATTCTGAAAATTTTCTATTCACACACTACACTTTCAAAACAATTCAAAAGTGAGCTTAAGTACCTAAGAGCCCATGGATAACCATGGATGAAAAGGGTGCTAACACCTTCCCTTTTCATAACCTACCCCCCGGACCCAAAATATTCTCTAAGGTCTTTCCTGTTCTTTTATAACCTTTCCTTATGGATAAAATAAAAGTCGGTGGCGACTCTTGCTATCCGCAACATTGTTTAAAGTCAGTTCACCGGGTTACAGGCGGAACTGGGACAGGCTGATGGTCCATTGAGTACTGGACCTATACGTTGTTGTCGCGATCCGAGGAAGGAGAGGCGGTGACTCCGTCCCTCTGTTGAGGAACATTATCTCTAACAAAGAGGTTCACCTTATCATTGTCTGTCTTACTGACGGGGGACATAAAGGTGTTGCGAGAATTGCAGACGTTATCACGGTTGACCATGATCGAAATCTTGAAAAGCTGCTTTGATCTTTGGTTTATGGAGAAAGAAAGACAGGGAAAACATAAATTCCCACAGACGGCGCCACTGATCTTGACGGTTGATCAGAACCTAAAGTGGACCAAAGACTTCGTCTACGATGCCGGAATCAAGGAGGAGGGGGTGTACCTGCAATACACTTTGATGTTAAAGTAAAGATCGGGAGATAAAAGACAAGTACAAAGTAAGTGTTTCTCAAGGTGATTATTGGATTGAATATTGAACATCCGACCCTCTCAAAGGAGAGAGTTTTTATAATGCCCCAACACTTGGCCACTAATCCCTATTTTCGGGGGGAGATATGTGCTCCCCAAAAATAGGTAACTACTAGAAACTAGTCATTGAGATGATCAGATATGATCGAAACTAGCCGTTGCTTCGAGCAGGGGCGTGGTTCTTGGCAAAGGCGTCGTTGGCGTTCCTGGATGGATGAACTGTGCGTAATAGGCATAGATGTAACGAAGGGCAGCTGACCAAATCTTCTCGGCTGAGGCGCAGAAGAGAAAGTGCTTCCCTTTGCCCTTAACTGGCAGGGCTTAGATCATTGGATCGTTCTGTGTGCAGAAGTGGATTGAGCCATGCCTATCCATTGGCCAGTCCGAAACTATATATATATATATATATATATATATATATATATATATATATATATATATATATATATATATATATATATATATATATATATATATATATATATATATATATATATATATATATATATATATATATATATATATATATATTTCATTTGTTTATTTTTTATAAATTAACATTCTCTATATTTAAATGCAGAAATTAATTCTCAAATTTAAAAGAATCACAATAGATAGTAATAAAACTCTCTTATTTATTTATGTGTGAGTTTTTATATTGTAGTTATCATTTAAATTATTATTTCTTATTTATGTGTGAGTTTTTATATTGTAGTTATCATTTAAATTATTATTTCGTCTCATAAATACAGTTCGGTTGGTAGTTAAAATTTGTTTTTTCTTAGTTTAGAAAAAGGATAATTAGCATTTTTTTACCATCTTTATAATAATTAGCACTATTCACTAGTGCATTTAAAAAAGAGCATTATGCATTAGTATATCCTTTTTTTGGGTACAAATATTCGTGGTAAATTCTATTATACTTGAAATCCGTAAGAAAAACAGTTATGCCTTTTTCCCGGTTTTAATTTCACCAAGGACACCGTCTAGATTCAATGAAGGCAAGGTACCTCACCCAATAAACAGGCAACACAAAATAAAAATATCTACTCTAACGAACCAAATCTGACAGACAGCATTAAACAAAGGAAAAAAACCGATCTTATCCTAAATTAAATTCCCGTATCACACCTCAACTTGTGCTGGTATCTATTCTCTTCCAACACAAACTTTCAAGGTTAAACCTGTCATTTCACTTCCCACCCTCTCTGGTCCCTTACCCGTTCCTCCATTTCAAACAATCGCATAAAACATAAACAACAATAACATTTAAAAAAAACATATCCTGCGAATTTCTCAGACACATCTCTCTTTCTCTCTCTTCCGTGTTTCCTTCTCAAAACGTGTTTGACTCTCTTTCCTTCAATTTCAGAATCCCATTTTTGTAAATTCTTCTTTATTCAGGGTTCTTCTCATCTCTCTGTACAATAGTAATTTGTATATATATTAATTATATAAACTTTTAGAAAGAAAAAAAAACAATTATTCAATTCTTCAACCAATCTTTTCTTCTTCTGTACAAAATAATTTTCCATTGTTTCAAATTCTGAGCCACCGTAACTGTAGATTGCAACTTAAAAAAAAATCTAATTATTCGGTTATTCTTTTATCTTTTTCTCTTATATTTATAAAATTGAAGAAAAAAATTATAAAAATTGAGTTTTGGAATTGAAAACCTTAATTCCTAAATCGAAAAGGAAGTAGAAGGTTTTGTTTCATGGCTGTTTCAACTATATCTCTTTACGCGAGTCCACCGAGTAGTGTATGTTCCGCCCCGCATCAGATTAGTCCTCACGCTTCCTATGATTTCGATTTTGGATCTAGATCTTCGTCTCCGGCATCGACGGCGTCGACATCGGCGAAGCCTATGATCGGTGGTTTGTCGTGTTTGTTTTCGTCTTCGGCGGCGGTGAAGCATGTTCCGTTGGCTTCGAGTTTTTCCGGTGGAGATGAAGATGAATTGAAGGAGCTTGGTAGTTCGTTTTCGTATTCGCCGAGTAAGTTTGGTGGATCTTGGAAGAGGGATTATCAGAATCAGATTCAGAGTCCGGTTTCTGTTTTTCAGTGTCCGGTTTCGTGTGGTAGTAGTATGGGGACAGTTCGTTCGTCGAGGAGTAGTGCTGGTGGGTTCTTTGAAGGGTTTGTGAGGAGTGCTTTGGGTTCTTCTTGTTTGGATTATGATACTACTGGTGTTAGGCTTCGCGGCGGTGGTGGTGGTGAGTTTGATGGAGGTTCTTCTTCTGGACTTGTTGATGAGTTGACTTTCAATTTAGAGGATACTTTTGTAGAGGGTTGCTTTGGATTTGAGTTTGAGCCTTATGCTAAGAAGTTGTTGATGAGTGCTCAGTTGAGGCACAAGATCTTTTGTGAAGAGTTTGTTATAAAGGCGTTTTGTGAAGCTGAGAAAGCACATAGAGGACAGGTTAGTTGAATTTTATGTGTGATTGGATTTGGAATGTATGATTTTTGGTTTTGATTTTTGGTTTGTTTGAATGATGTTGATGAGTTGTTTGTTTGTAGATGCGAGCTAGTGGCGATCCGTATTTGCAGCATTGTTTGGAAACTGCTGTGTTGCTGGCTTTGATTGGTGCGAATTCAACTGTAGTTGCTGCAGGGCTTTTGCATGATACACTTGATGATGCTTTTCTCACTTATGATTATATATTTGGGATGTTTGGAGCTGAAGTTGCTGATTTAGTTAAAGAGGTGAGGAATTTGTTTGGTGTTAATCAATAATTGGTTGTTATTTAAGATTAAGATAATGGAATTTGATGTTTTTGATTTGCATGTTCTTAGCTGTCTTTTGAATCAGTCTTTGCAATTGAATTTGTTACTAAATTTTCTGCTTTAGATCTAGTGTTAGTGATTTGTTGTTTTCCATCAAATGTTGGGGTGCACTTTACATGTCTTATTGGCTATGTTCATCTTTGGGTGGTTCCTAGAAATTGTTGTCTTGTCTTGTCTCTATATTGACTATTGAGCCGTTTTATCCTTCTTTTGATGCTTTAGTTATCATTATTGTTTATGCGGTAATGACAATTTGTATAATTGGTTTATGCGGTAAGCAAAGCTTTGTTCGCCTAGCTTTTTAGCATAGTTTTGATGCTTTAATCTCCTGTGTGTTGGTTACGTGCTGCACTTCAATTTTCTATTCAATTTTCGTACTGCTAGTGGGTGGCATTTTTGTTGGAATGTATAATGTATGATGCCAGTTTTTGTTTTCACTTTTGCTTATTGAACTCTGTCTAGTTTTTTCTTCAAGAATCTAACTTATTGTTATGGCATTTTAGGTTTCTAAACTGAGTCACTTGAGTAAGCTGGCTCGTGACAACAACACAGCTAGCAAGTCTGTTGAAGCAGATCGCCTGCATACAATGTTTCTTGCCATGGCAAATGCAATAGTTGTCCTCATTAAATTGGCAGATCGATTACATAATATGATGACACTAGATGCATTGCCGGTTGCCAAGCAGCAGAGGTTTGCAAAGGAGACTTTGGAGATTTTTGCACCTTTGGCCAATCGCTTAGGTATAACTATTTGGAAGGAACAGTTGGAAAATTTATGTTTTAAGCATCTCAACCCAGTGCAGCACATGGAACTATCGTCAAAACTTGTGGAATCGTATGATGATGCAATGATTGCTTCTGCAATAAATAGATTAAAGCAAGCACTTAAAGATGAAGGCATTTCTTATCATGTCATTTCTGGGCGGCACAAGAGCTTGTATAGCATTTACTGCAAAATGTTGAAGTATGTTTTACCTTTCCTTTTTTTATTTGGCTGTCGATTTACATAAATTTCATGTCTATATTTATGTGAAAGAAACTATTTTGAATTTAAAACTACTGATGTAAAGGTATAGCATCATCTTTACCCGACATGGTGCACTATTGTTTTTGTGCGCTTCAAATTCTCAATAATTCATTTGTCTGCATATTTGCAGGAAGAAACGAACCATAGATGATATCCATGACATTAATGGGCTGCGCTTGATTGTCGAAAAGGAGGAAGACTGTTACAAAGCCTTAGAAGTTGTTCACCAGTTATGGTTGGAGGTACCTGGAGAACTGAAAGATTACATACGTGGCCCCAAGTTCAATGGGTATGTTGCAGGTCAATAACAGTAGTGCACACTTGCAAGTGATTGCCTCTATATCATTTGACTTAGATTTTGTATTTCACAGGTATCAATCTCTGCACACTGTGGTGATGGGTGAAGGCAAGGTTCCCCTCGAAGTACAAGTTCGAACGAAAGATATGCATTCACAAGCAGAATTTGGAATCGCCGCACATTGGAGGTACAAGGAAGATCACCGTCAGCTTTCTTCCTATGAGCTTCAGATGGTTGAGTGGGCTCGTTGGGTTGTCACTTGGCAGTGTGAAGCAATGAGTAAAGATTCTACTTCTGTTGGATGTGTCGATTCTATCAAGCCATCTTGCAAATTCCCTTCTCATGCTGATAACTGTCCATATTCTTACAAGCCTAATTGTGCCCAGGATGGGCCTGTGTTTGTTATCATGATTGAGAATGATAAGGTATGTGCTAGATTTTAGTTAAATGTTTAGAATCTTCTGATGTGTTTGAACGTCTGTATTAACTGTCAGCCGTGTTCGAGTGAATGTGCAGATGTCTGTACAAGAATTTTGTGCAAACTCCACAGTACTGGATTTGTTGGAGAGGGCCGGGCGAGCAAGCTGTAGGTTGACAACATATAGGTTTCCTCTGAAGGAAGAATTGAGGCCAAGACTGAATCACAAGCCTGTAAGTGATCCAAATTGCAAGTTGAAGATGGGAGATGTGGTCGAGCTTACACCGGCCATACCTGACAAGTATCTTACTGAATATAGGGAAGAAATCCAGCGAATGTATGATCGCGGGCTAACTGCATCAGAAATGGGAACTACTACTGCAAGCAGCATGGTTGGCACTAGTTGACCGTTGCTTGACTTTCATATCCATTCCAACATGTTTAGTCACAGTTTATGTTGTATATAGATAAAATCTGTACAGAACAAAAAAAAGTGTTACTACTATGAACTTTGCTAACTTGATTCAATTGTCTGATGAATGATTGATTTATGTAGTTGGTCCAATGGTTTAAGTTTTATTTTGTGAGTCCTGATTTTATGAAATAGTAGTTTTTATCTTTATACTAAGATGAATCTGTAGAACATCATATCAACATTCTACTTTATAGTAGAGTCTCTACTTGCTCTCAGAATCAATGGTTCGTTAACTTGAAATAGCTAAAGAGTATATAACAAATTAAGATTTCTAGTATATCCTTTTTCTTCTTTTATGGTTATTCTTTGCGTGGAGTGTAATGCAAGACAAGTTCGAAACACAGATGTAATATTGTCCTCCTTTAGTTTAAAAACTTGGTTTGCATTCCTTTCTGATCTGACCAATTACAAATTCATTGTTTTTAGTATACATCGGATCTTAGAATAAGGAACGGTTTACAAAATGTTATTCTATTATTATTTTTATTTTTTTGAAGTGATTTAAAGAAGATAGTACATGATATCATTTTTAAATTTATTCTATTATTATTTTGGGACTTTTTTTCAAACAAAGATTCCTTGCAAGAATAATAAAATCAAAACTTTTCATTTGGAAATCAAACACTTCACATTTCATTTCAATAATTGAATTTAAATAGGAGATTATAGAAAGTTGTCCCATTTTTATTCAACTGATTTGATTTGCTTACCGTAACAAATGCTTAAATTGATGAGTGTGGGTGTGGGCAATATGGGTTCCCACATCACGTCTTTCTCTTTCATTTCTTATTCTCTTTATTTTTAAAGCAACTTTAAGAATTACATTATTGGATTGAAATTGTGTTATTTGAATATTTAAATAAATATACTGTCATATACGTTTATTAACATAAATAAACATACTGTTATATACTAAATATAAATTATTAAATCCTATAGTTTATATGCATTTTAAAAAGGAGATTCTTTAATGCATATCACACACACACACACATATATATATATATATATATATATATATATATATATATATATATATATATATATATATATATATATATATATATATATATATATATATATATATATATATATATATATATATATATATATATATATATATATATATATATATATATATATATATATATATATATATATATATATATATATATATATATATATCACATGAAAATATTAAAATACTATTTTTAAGATATATTTTTAGATGCATCTCAAACACATAATCTACATATATTTTGAGTGACGTCCTAGGAATGTGCCGGTTTTTGACCTAGAGATACATCTCCAAAATCTGTTTGTAGATGTATTTTCGTAACATTGTGAAACAGAAATAGAAGTAGAAAACCAGAAAATTGTATTTTGACATGATCAAATTATCATTCATAACATAAAATCAACATTAAATATGTTGTGTCAACATATAATAAAACATTACATTTTAATATCCAAGTGGACGCTTCTATATCTTCGACCGATCTTGAAATTGTCGCTTTCAACTCGATCAAGACTTTTGTTTCAAAATGGAAAAATGTATTCCACATTGCGCTTACATCTGCATCCGTCTTAAGCTCATAGTTATTGAACTCAGTCCTGCCTTCGTTGTTAATTGACTGTGAATGGTTATCGAGCTTCACAATTTTTTGATTATCTATGTAAGATAGGAGATTATGCACTTCGTATTGCAGATCTGCAAAAGAGGTGTACTTATTGAGCTTAAACTTTCGCCCAGGTGTCGCGCTGGAAAAGGAGACGTTTGCGACATACCAGATGATGATTATTTTTCACATTGGAGATATTTTTTATTTGTATGAAATAAAAAACAAGAGCCTAAATTTATAGAAGTTGTAGACAAATGTAGACCATAAAAATTCTATCATATATATCAGTGCTGGTTTCAGAGATACATTTTCGGCACCACTCTATTATCTTAATCCGGATATACATATCCAGAACCTCTCCTGAACCAGGCTAAAAATAGAACTTGTGTGCTTGTTTGACAAATGAACAAATGTTTTGGCAAACATAAAAAATATATTGAAATATTTGAAATTGTATATATTACACTTCATTAATATTAATACACAACCAGGTACACTTAATTGATGACGAAAACTAAAACGAATCAAAAGATTTGTCGTCGACTAAATCTATAACTATGGGTGGTACCCCATTTGACTATTGTGCATTTGATTCTCTTTCAATGTTGCTCAATTTGTCGAACTCTTTCATCCTTTTCAGAAATTGGTCATGCAAAGTCTCAACTTTTATTGTTGAATGAGCCGTCCACTCCACTTATGTAAGTGGTATAGGGCATCCCAAATTCAAATAAACTTGAACAAAGTGTTGTAATTTTGAAAGCCACCTAATACATATAATACGATCATTTGGATGTTGAGGTGGGGCAGTGCGCAACGGGAAAAAGATTTTCGAAAAATTGTATCTTGGAAGATCAATGCATACTATATCATATGCAGTTGCTATAAGATGACCCATTTCAGGGAAACACATCCATTTTCTCCCGGTGTTGGTCCACTAATGCAAGGAACAAGTGACTCATTAATTGTATCAAAGTTTTCTTTCTTTCTGTAAAGCTATCTGTATGATTCTTTATGGGTCCTCAACTCATGGATAATTTTATGGTGGACAAGTGTGTGATTATTTTCTCCTTTACCGAGTAAAATCGAAATAACTCGATAACCAAAATTATCGCCACTCTCAACATTGACGATTTGTTTAATGTATTTGTGCATAAAAACTGACATCTCCTCAATGAATGAAATTTTTGATGGAGGTAGTGAAAGAGGTGGTTTCCTAATGCAATCTCCTTTAAAACACTATTTTTTTTAGATTTTAGAGTTGATGAGTCCGGAAAAACTTTGTCAACATGTTCATAATACGAAGGAGACCACACAATTGAATTGTCACTCGATTAGGCTTGAGCTTATTCAGAGTACCTTTTGTTTTTACCAATTGATATGGTGGTTTCAAGTTAGTGGTTATCAGATAAACAATCTTTCCCAATTGTTCTTTGATGTGGAGTTTCATATTGTCATCAACTTTCAAAAATCTCTCTTGTATCACTTCCCATTCGGTCAATATAGAGGTATTCAATTTACCGTCTTTCATGACACCATCATCATCATCATCAAACCTAAGCCTTTTCCAGTGACTGCAAACTTCATCCATTCTTAACGGGCTACAAAGTTTCACTTTCTTTTCTATAAGACAAGCACATGGGAGACCATATGTTTTCGCAATTGTGTAATCACATTTTACGCTATCGAAGCCTACATTATTAGCTTTTTTAGCTTCGTGAAAATTATAATTTAAACCGATTTTAGATATGTTGCCAATCAACTGAGAATAAATATTGATGTCTTTAAATCTGTGTTCAAAAACTGTGATGATCCGGCTAAATGATGTACGTATCTCATTATATTGGTTCAGGATCATTTGGTTCACAGAGTCCCAATCTCTATACAAATCGACCTTACTATTTCCCAACCAATTCTTCAATGTAGCATGGGCATACTCAACTCAGTTTTTTGATGTATTACCAAGGTGTCTAACCTGATCGGTCCATGCACAAACAATTTTCTGCTTTTAACATATTTCAACAGATCTGGATATTTCTCTCGCATCTTCCTGAAATGTGTAACAAAATCGACATATAACTCTTTAGTAGAATAACTTACTATAAGATTCCATGCATCCATTATTTTTCCACTATCACACCCGCCTTCACCATTTTTCCATCTCCGGCCTTTATCTATTTCCTCCCTATCGCGAGTTTAATCCGACTTCTCACATTCCTTGTTATGTGATACCTACAAAGTAATGCATAAGAAGTATAAAATACCTTTGCAACCGAATTTATCAAAGCGGTATTGCGGCCGACAACAATTAATTTAGGCATCTCTTCTTGGTTCTCATACACTGCGCAACACACCTCTAAGGCCCAAATAACATACTTCTCTTTTTCGCTCTCTAGAAATGCAAACCCGACAGAATAGATCTTTGTTAGGAAGTATGAGTCGGGAGTGTTTTATCGTATCCACAGGGATTGATGAGAATATTTTATGCTTGTCTTTAATGATTTAGTGATTTAAGAAGGGGGGTTTGAAATTGGTATCTATTTTGTAACATGAGTTTGTAAGAAATAAACAAGGTAAAATTGGTTTTAGTTTGATAACAAGCATGCCAAGATTAGGGTTCACTAATCCTTTTTAAATGTATCCAATCAATCGAATATGTAAACTTAGTTTTAACCAATATAATTGCGTATCCTCGTAAAACCGTTCATCTCTAAAGCGATTTCGTGAATATTATTATTTCAACTGTTAAATGATCTCTCTAAATGATACTCGAAACAATAATCATTAAGATCAATACAATGCAAATATCAACTTCCAAATCTATGTCTAGAGTTTGTATAGTTGATAGATGAATAAATTAGATCAAGAATTAAAAAGTTCGTATCTAAAGCAATCCAAACCATAAATATAACAAGATATAGCAAATAACTTCATCTATATTGATCAAAGCTTTGTTCACATACAAAAGATTAAGAAGAATACATAAAATCAGAACTAACTACCTCTAATCTTGACACAAGAGGGGGTTTACGCACCCATTTCCATGATAGCTTGAGCAACAAGTTTCAGAAGAAGGTTGATCAACACCCGAGTCGAATAATCGAGATTAGATGGGAGTCCACCTTCTTTTTGTAAAAGATGGCTAAGAGATGATGAAAATGGAGAAACTAGGGTTTTTGTGCTGAAAAATACAAAACTATGAAAAGTACAAAAGATTAGACATTTTGGCAAAAGTGGCACCAAGTACTTATAGACATGTTGATGTGATGTCACCTTCGCATTGCGAAGCTCTTGTTCGCCTAGCGAACATCCAAAAGTGGCACTTGAAGTGCCAGTGTACAGTTAAGCCGCCCTTGAGATATTTCCACATATTCACTGTGCGAGCAATCCTTCGCACTGCGAAGCCTTCGCTACAAACTTTGCACATCGAATTCTCCTCCAAATTCTTATTGCCTCAGGTCTGGGGCTATTCGCTAGGTCTTCACTTCTTCTTCGCTCAAGCGAACCATTCGCTACCTCCTTCGCACAACGAGTTTTGATGTCTTTTCTCTCTATATAAACAGTGCTAGGTTTCCAATGCACTTCGCTGGCAAGTTCGCTGTGTCAACTTGTTGATGCTTTTCCTAGGCAAATTCGCTAGCAAGTTCGTTGTGCGAACTTGTTGATGTTTTGCTTCTGGCTTGGTTTCCTTGTCAAAGTTCTTGTGTCTTACTCTTCTTATTTTGTGCCTAATTCCCGCACAATAGCATACAAATCAAAGCAACCAAGTCATTTTCAAGCAATGAAGCATATCATAAGAAAAAGAGTGATTCAATTCAATTCATCTGCAAAACGAATGAAAGATGTCAACATTTGATAGAGCAAATAAGCAAAGTTTGGCATTTAACAGTCTTCTCAGTAGAGGTAACACCAACCATCTCAAAAATTGAAAGTCTATACTTGTTGGTCTTGTATGTTGAATCAATGATGAGCACAATAGAAAACATGTTTGAACAACTTGATGGAATGAAGATGAGTCCAAAATATATCACTAACGGTTACTCCATCCTCACATTCGGTACCTGGAAACATGATTTTTATCATCCAAAAGTTTCAATAGTTGTTGCATTTCACTTTTATCCCCCTTAGCTTCTTGTTATATTGGTACCGAATATTGTACACTTGCTTGATATTTGAGATATTTTTGGGTCTTTTATGTTTTGAAGTTGCAAGTACGTTTTTTGGTTGAACCAAATTCAATATCATGTCTGAAACACATTCCTTCTCTTCCGGCATGAGGCGACATGCAATTGGACGACTGATTAACTTTCCATATAAGTCATGGTTATGTAAACCACATATGATATTAAATCTCCATTTCTTATTTGCCAACATATAAGCACACAACTTAAAAGGACACTCAAATTGATTTCCAACATATACCGCTTTCACAACAACACCTTTCGCATATGGAGGCACAACATGTTTGGGGAAAACATCGGGGTGCACCATATTTAATGAAAAAAATTACAATAAAACACTCAATAAGTGCTAATACTGTAAATAAAGCTGAAAAAATGAGAACAGACAGATACCTAAGATGCATTTCCGGACGAGTTTATACAGACTCTGAAGATGCATCTCCGGATTAAACACATATTTTTCAAACTAAAAGTAAGATTGATGTGAGCAATGAGGTTTAAAATAAGTGATATTTACCTGGAATTCCAGCTTCTTTTGCTCCCTTTCATGTGATGAAACACAAGAATGAATATTTGGAGTGAAAATGTGGATTGAGAATGAAAGAACTTTTGGTAAGCGTTTGGAGTAGAAAACAAGTATGGCTGTCTGACCATGCATGCGAGTGTTTTATCAAATTATTCCGTAGATGCATTTTCAAAAATATCTTACATGCAAAGGTGACAGAAATTTCAAAATCCCACCCCAAACCTCCATAGATGCATCTCTAGAAAATCCACTAAGCTACTCAACTATCAATATATTTGTTGAAAATACCTGGAGATTCATCTCTAGAATAATTTTTTGTGTTAATTTGGGGTGGCACTCATTTAAGGCGTCATAAAAGTGATGTATGGTGCGTCTGAAGATGCATCTCTAAAATTTGAGGAACATTTTCGATTTCCTCTAGGGTGCTTTTCCAACCCATAGAGTGGGATAAGAAATTTCCTTTAAAAATATACATAAAATTTGAAAACCAAGACCATCTTGTTAGGTTTATAGTTTGGGATAGGAATAGTCTGGATCAAATTAGATTTTGCTAATTTAAGTCTGACCTATTAAAAATTTCAAAGTTTAGGCTCGATCTTCAACCTATTAAAGGTTTATTTTTAGGCTTCATCTTAATTTTTTCAAAAGTATGATTGACCCATTAGCATATTTAAAAACCTATTTCATTTGAATATATATAAATATGCAATTCAATACACTAACAAATTAAAAGAGCAATGAGATTAAATATTTATTTGCATTCATTTATCCTAACTTACCTAATAATATAAATTTTGTTGACATTGTTCATAATATTTTTTTCAATTTATTTTCACAAATTCTTTAAGATAAATAACTTTTATTTTTGTATTTTAATTTAAAATACAAAATAATAATAATAAGTTTATAAAATAATAATAATAATAATAATAATAATAATAATAAATTTATTCATGGTTATTTAAATAGGTCGATATGATAATAGTCTTTTTAACTAATCACGCTTTTAATTTTTTTAAACCTTTTTTATTTAAAAAAAGTATGGCCTGACTTGAGTTTGTATAAACTAGACCATATGCCTCTATTAATTAGTATGACCTATACCCACATCTATTTACATTTGAAGCTAGAGAATATGTTCAAATAAGTTAGTTTTTAGGAGTTGATTTAGTTTGTTTACCGTTGAATCAATTTGACGTTATTCTTAGAATGAATTAGTTGGAGTTCAACCATATTCATTTCAACTGTTTCGACAAATCAGTGTCAATTTGATGCAAGTGATGATTTGTTCATGTGGGCTAAACAAGTGGATGAATCCACCCGCACCTTAAGTCTCACTAGATGAATGATTATTTTGTTAAAAATATTTTACATGTTGTTTCAAATCAGATCCATCTTACATCTTTAAGCCGTATAGTCTGTAATTCACTTCCTCTGATACAGATAGAAATGTAAATATCATAGACTTCTTCTTCATCTTTCCTCCATGTCAATCGATTTTTTCTAAAGTGAAGCATTCTATAAACATTACCCAATCAATATATCTTTAACCCTCATTTTCCTTAGTTTGAAATTTGCAATTTCGTCAAACATTGCCACTTCAAATTTTGTATAAGAAATTGTCTATTTTTCTTTATATGAAAAGTGAGAGTTATGTTGAATAAAAAAATAATTCTTATCTCCTATACTCAATGTTTTTTAAAACATATATGTATCGCTATCCTTACTCCGCTAATATATACATGCCTAATTTATTTTTGTTATTAATGTTTTTATCTTACATCCTTTGCTTATAAATTTTAAAAAAAAAATAGATTTAAAAATACTTATAATATTAAATTAGCTATAGTTTTAAACAAAGGTATATAAAAAAACATAATCGGTGTACAAGTTACTAAAGGAGCCCTTGAACTTGATGGATTTTATTAACTAAACATTTTTTAAGTGACTTATTGTTTTTTCTTCTATGGTTTGGAAATTATATCCAATCATTACTAAGTCTTAAATGTAAAGATCAATTTAAATCGATGTTATATGATTATAAGACATACAAATACCAAAATTAGAACTTCAAAATTGCTAAGTTATCATATTATTACATAAGTTCACATAATACATAATGTGCCACATATAAATTAACTAAAGTTAATAGAAGATGAAAAAATTCTTTGCAAGATCAAATATCATGACCCGATTGAGCGCTTCTGCGACCGTGATTTAAAACCTTGATCGATTGTTTTATCTCCACAAAAACTCTTGAACCGAGGTTTGCCAATAAAGAACAAGCATGAGCATAACCAAAACACATGCTAATCCGCAAGAAGAGCTTCCGATTCTAAGCACCAAAGAAGGATCATGAGATGGTAACAATGAAGCTCTTGAAGATGATGATGACATAGAATATGAGCTTGATGAAGAGGTTCTTTTGATGGCAATTATAAGTCCAAAAAGAATCATTGGCAAAACAAAACCATAGCTAGTCCATTTTGATTCATAGTATCTTCTATCACTTTTTGAGTTCACATATAAAGGAGATAGTACTACAGCTGAGACTAAAGCCAATAGCATAGCCAGTGATCTTTGTGAAGATCCATGGTTTGTGGAAACATAGGTTGTTGTATCCATTTTATGAACTTAAAGGGAGAAATAATTTTGGGGTTCGTTTACTTGCAGATGAAGAAACCAATTTGGATTTTGATTAGTATAAATTTTTTAACATATATGAGACAAGTATTTATAGAAGGTGGCAAAAAAGATGAAGGTGATGGGCTAAGGAATCTAGATGACATTGGATGACAGGAGTGTGATAGACAAACAGCCGGCCAAAAAGTGAAGAAGATTAAAGAATGGTAAGAATTGATATAAAGGTTTAAAAAGGAGATTGAGTGGAATGGAGGTAAGGTATATTTTCTTGCTTTTTTGTTGTGTTCATACTTCATACTCCTATTTCATTTTGTGGATTAGTTTAAGGTTTAATCAATGTTTATATGCTTTGATATAGCTGTAATCAAAATTATGTGCATTATAAACAGCAATGATTTTCAATTCTTTTTGACAATGTTTACGTACACATGTTATTTTTTCCTTCTTGTTTTTAATTTCTAAAACATTGAGATGACATGCCATATAGGATAACACTACTTTTATTTTTAAATACTTTTTTAAGAAAGAAAAATAGAAACCGGAAATTATGTTGTGAGCATAATCCAATGTTTTATTATGTTATGCAGGAGATGTTAGAAATAATTTATATTTTATAAAATTTACTGACTAAGCTTTGTTAGAGAGTAATTTAGTACTTTAACATGTTGTCTATGTGGTATTAGTTTTCTGTATATAAATAGACTAGTGATAGATGTCATTTAATGTAATTCTTTCTTACAACTTTGTAGCCGTCATTTGCAGAATGTAATTCTCTCATTTTATTCATCTCTTTTAACATTGTGTATCAATAATTGGTATCTAGAGCTCTTGTTCGGATCCACGGGGAAACACGGAAAACACGAGTGAAACGGTGAGGCGTTGTGTGATTGAATTCGTTTCTTGAATTCGTATTGAATCTTGAACGGAATCGTAACAGAATCACATTTTTTGATTCTGCGGGATTGGAAAACACTGTATTTGGTGAGATCTGAGTGATTGCACAAGGTTGAAGATGAACGAAAATGGTGGTCTAAACACTAAGCTTCCAGTGTTTGATGGAAAAACTAGACTCGTTGGATGATTCAAATGCATGTACTGTTCGATGCTCAAGATGTGCTTGATCTTGTCACTGAAGGTTACGTTTCAGTAGCACCAAATGCAATAAAGGAACAAAAGAACGCGCGGAAAGATACGAGGAAGAAAGGTCATTGTTCTACACCATCAGTGGGTGAATGCAAATGTGTTTGAGAAAATCGTTGATTCAACGACGACGAAGGTTGCGTGGGATACCCTAGTCAGGTGCTATGATGGTGACGCATCAGTGAAAAAGGTAGAGCTTCAGTCCCTACGAAAGTAGTATGAGAAACTCAACATGAAGAAAAATGGGAAGGTATCTGAGTACATCTCCAGAGTGATTCTGATCACTAATGAGATGTAAGCTTGTGGAGAAACCCTTTCAGAACAAGTAATCATTGAGAAGGTATTGAGATCCCTTACCCCTCAGTTTGATTACATTATGGTAGAAATAGATCATTTTAAAGATCTGAGCACCATGAGAATTGAAGAGTTGCAAAGTAGTCTAAAAATGCAAAAGTTGCATCTGACTGAGAGAACTTCTAAAAGGGAAGTAGAGCAACAGGCTCTGAAAACAATTTCTGGTAAGAAGCATCAAAAACAATATTGGTCAGAAGCCAGGAGAAGGTATGATGGTGTTCAGAAGTCAGAAACCTCAACTTTTGATATGCAGAAGAATACTCAGAAGGGAAAAAAGAGGTATGACAAGAAGAAGATCCAATGCTACTATTGTAAGAAGTTTGGCCATTTTGCTGCTGATTGTTGGTCAAACAAGGAAAGGAAGTCAGAAGAAGCAAATAAAGCCAGAAGTTCTGATGATGAATCTGTGCTACTAGTGGCTTCTGAATCTGATGATACGGATTTGACAGACTGGTGGTATATGGACACTTCCTGCTCAAATCTTCTTACTGGAAATAAGAAATGGCTGGTTGACTTTGACTATGGTAAGAGGATAAAGATTAAACGTGCTGATAATAAATACCTCAATGCTGAAGGTATGAGAAATGTCAGAGTCGTTCTGAACAATGGGGAAACAACATTGATTCAGAAAGTGTGGTATGTACCTGGCATGAAAATCAATCTGATGAGTGTGGGGCAACTAATTGAGAAAGGTTTTTTAGTTATCATGAAGGAAAATATTCTGAAGCTATATGACTGTAATCAGAAACTGATTATGGAGTTAGAACATGGAAGGAATAGAACATTCAAGGTGAATGTAAGAACTGCAAGCTCTGAATGTCTTAGTTTAACAAGTGTTGTGAAGGAAAGTGAGTTGTAGCACAGAAGATTTGGTCATCTGAATTTCAGAATCTTAGGGCATATGAATCTAAAGAATCTAGTACATGGAATCCCTACAATTAAGAAGCCTAAGAAGTCATGCAAAGTGTGCATGGAAGGAAAGCAACCAAGATTGTCATTTGCGACAAAAGTAGCTCCAAGAGCAAAGCATACCTTGGGAGTAGTGCATTCTGATGTGTGTGGTCGATTTCCAATAGCATCGATTGGAGGAAGTAAATACTTTGTGCCATTTGTTGATGACTTTACAAGAATGACACATGTATCCCTTATAAAGTTCAAACACGAGGCGTTTTCTAAATTCAAGAAGTTCATAATGAAGGCTGAGAATCAGAGTGGTCAGATTCTGAAGATTCTCAAAACCGATGGTGGAGGTGAGTATAACTCCACTGAGTTTATAAAGTTCTGTGAGGAGAATGGAATTGAGCATAAAGTTACTGTTCCTTATACTCCTCAACACAATGGTCTTGCTGAGAGAAGAAATCATACTTTAATTGATTTGGCGAGAAGCATGCTGAAGGAGAAGAAACTTCCTCATACCTTATGGGGAGAAGCTGTTGCCACCGCATCATATGTGCTCAACAGATGTCAAACGAAGAAGCTGAAGGAAATAGTTCCTATTCAGAAGTGGACAAGAGATAAGCAAAGTGTTATCCATCTGAAGGTATTTGGTTCTGTATGTTACAAACATGTTCCTGAAGCCAGAAGACAGAAGCTGAATGATAGAAGAAAAGTAATGTTACTAGTTAGATACCACAGTACAAATGCGTACAAGCGCTATTGTCCAGAAACTAATAAAGTTGAACTCAGCAGAGACGTCATTGTAAAGAAATCAGAAACTTGGGATTGGAACAAGTCTTAATCGAACTTTAATGTGAGAACTTCTGAAGAAAGTTCAGAATTAGAAGTTTTCTAAAGATGAGTCAGAAACGGGAGAAGATTCTAAAGCTGGAGTAAACTTTAATGTTGATTCTAACTCTGAAGGAGACTCAGAAGGTGAAGATGATTCTGGTCCAGATTCTGTTGGTGATTTATATTCTGGTGATAATTTAGATTCTGGTAATATTCCAGACTCTGAAGGTGGTCAAGTTTTTGGAGGGGATCATGCTTCTGAAGATAGAATGTTTGGAGTTCAAGCATCCGAATGAGATTCTGAACGAGGTCAGAGGCCATAGGGAATCAGAAACACTAAAGAATATTTGCAGAGTTTGACATGCTACAAGACATTGAAGTATAGTATGAAGGAGAAGTTATTCAGTGTGCCATATTAGTAGACTCTAAACCCGTAACCATGGAAGAGGATCTTGAGCATAAATTCTGGCTGAAGGCCATGAAATAAGAACTTGATGCCATAGAGAGGAACAAAATTAGAAGCTAATAGAACTTCCAAATGAAAATAAAGCCATCAGCGTCTGATGGGTTTTCAAGTAGAAACTAAAACCAGATGGATCAATTGGCAAACACAAAGTGAGGTTAGTAGAAAGAGGATTTCTGCAGAAACCTGGGCTGGATTATTCTAAAGTGTTTGCACCTTTAGCGAGACATGAAACAATCAAACTATTGCTGACAGGGAGTTCTGAACAATAGATAACTAAGTTCAAGAAGGTGCTGATGAATGAGTTTGAAATGTATGATCTCGGGAAAATGACATATTTTCTAGGGATGAAGTTTATATACTCTGAGAATGGTATCATGTTGCATCAACTGAAGTATGAACTTTAGCTTTTGAAGAGATTTAAGTTGCTGAACTGTAAGGCTTCTATCACACCCACAAATACAAATCAGAAACTCGATTCTGATTCTAATGGCAAGGATGTGGGTGCTACAACCTTCAAATAATTAGTTGGTTCTTTGAGGTATCTGTGTAATACTAGACCTCATATCTACTATGCAGTTGGAATGGTTAGTTGGTTCATGAGTAAAACTAAGTGGTCCCATTATCAAGTTGTTGT
The DNA here is from genome assembly GCA_963859935.3 of Lathyrus sativus. NCBI lineage: Eukaryota > Viridiplantae > Streptophyta > Magnoliopsida > Fabales > Fabaceae > Lathyrus > Lathyrus sativus. The sequence goes on along the minus strand of OZ012738.1, from coordinate 20,080,106 downwards.
CAGAATTCTGAGGTATATCTGGGGAACTCTGAAGTATGGAGTGTTATTCCCTTCTGGAAGAAAGATTGAATCAGAACTTCTGAGTTATTCAGATTCTGATTGATGTGGAGACATAGTTGACAGAAAATGTACTTCTGGGTACTTATTTAAGCTTATGGGAGGTCCTATTTATTGGTGTTCTAAGAAACAACCTGTTGTTGTGCTGTCAACTTGTAAAGTTGAATATATCGCAGGTGTTGTGATTGCGTGTCATGCTGTGTGGATTCTGAACTTACTACAGGATCTGAAGATCAAAGTTAAGAAGCCTCTAAAGCTGATGATTGATTACAAGTCTGCAGTCAATCTTTCCAGAAACCCAGTGCTGCATGGGAGAAGCAAGCATATTGAGACTAAGTATCACTTTCTGAGAAATCAGGTTTCTAATGGAGTGCTAGAAGTTGTGCACTGTAGCATCCAGAAGCAGTTGACAGATGTTTTGACGAAGGCTATCAAGACCGATAAATTTCTTCACTTAAGAGATGAAATTGGTGTTGTCGGTTTTTGGTAAAAATAAATTAAGGGATGATGTTAGAAATGATTTATATTTTACAAAACTTAGTGACTAAGTTTTGTTAGAGGGTAATTTAGTACTTTAGTATGTTGCCTATGTGGCCCTATTTTTCTGTGTTTAAATAGACTAGTGGCCGATGTCATTTAATGTTATTCTTCCTTACAAATTTGTAACCGTCATTTGCAGAATATATTTCTCTCATTCTATTCATCTCTTTTAGTCTTGTGCACCAACAGCAGACTCAGGGCAATGTCTACCACGAGAGAACTAATTTTTCCTTTTTTGTTTGTTTTGTTTTTTAATACTATTTATTGGGAGTTAATTTTGTGAGTTTTTTTGGCACTACAGTAGTTTAAAATCTCCGTTAAATAGTTAAAAGAAATTCCACAAAATAGTTTTTAAAAAAAGGAGAAAAAAATTGTCTTCTACATTAGACACTACCTAGACTCAATGGTCAATCAATTACCTAGCGACCTAACAAGTTTTGCTTGATAAGTAGTTAGTTAGTTAGAGCATTTAACGTTTAGTTATTTACTCAATTCATATATAAATGTAACTAACATTCAACAATATTGAATAACTCATGGATACATATTTTCTTAAATTTGTAACACTGTTATTGAGAATGTTTTGAATCTTGTTGTGAATTACGACAAAATTCAATATCAATTTGTGAGGCAAAGAACAATAGCAACCAAAATAAATGGTCTTCAACAATAATAATTCATACACAGATAATATAACAGAATAAGGCAAGAAAAAACTAAAGGTTTATTTACCCAGTTCGATCAAACGATCTACTCTGGGGGAGAGAGCAACTCTCCAATTCACTATACTCAGAAAGTTGTTACAAGAGATTACAGATGATTTACAAGAAAATAACCTTCGTCTTTAGGTTCCTAAGAACAACCCTGAAGGCGCCCAGGAACAACCCTATTTTCTACCAAAGTGTTTCCCTACCTCTCCAACTCTCAGTATATGAACCACTCAAACCCAATGTGTAATCCAAGGTTTTCTTTGTGCATAGTTGAAATCCTATGCTATACCTTTAAACCCTTGCTCCCCCTTGTTGGTGTAAATTTTAATATTGTCATATACCAAACATATAAGAGATACATATCTATAATAGCAAATACCCAATAAACAAATCCCAAAATCACATGGATCTATGGACCGAATCGAAAAAAGCCTGAAAATGCGAAAACACTATTCACCAAACGGACATCACTATTCACCGTACTGACATCACTATTCATCTGTATGAACAACACTGTTTAACGTACGGACGACACTATTCACCGGCTGAAATTTTTTTCCTCGACTTTTCATCTGACATTCGAAAACTTCCGATTTTCGCGGTAAATACAATCTCCAAAATATGTTTTCTTTCTCTTCATCAACAAAGGTTTAAAGGCACATTTACAACAACCTCCACCTTGACTTTAAACCTTGTTGATACCAATTTAACAATCAACAAAATTGTTGCTCTCTACCAAGTTGAAACTTTAATCAATACCTTTGATCAAATTCAAGCAACCCTTGAATCTTGATCTCACAACTTGCATCCACTTGTTCCTAATTACCCATTTTCTGCTTAGGTAATTTAACAAGCTTACAATCATGATTTTTCAACCATTCTTGACTCCACCTGTTTTCAAATGTCTCCCTGAAAGTTTTTCTTCTTTTATTTTGCAATCCTTCAGTCACATTAAAAACATAATATCCAAGGCTAGCATAACCGCCCCTTTGAGATACTACAATAACCTTCCTTACCTTATCATGAGTGAAACGATAATTAGAGATCTCTGTAACCGTTTCCTCACTATTTTTAGCATCTATAGTAGGAAACTCCATATCAAATTGTGTTTTCTCTGTTCTAGTTTCTCTCAGGTTTCTCCCTTGGTTTTCACTATTCTTCTTCTGAAGAAATTCTCTACCAACCAAGTAAGTTTTTTTAAGCTCAACTCTTTCCCAAAAGCTCAATAACAACTCAATGATAACATGGATTTTAATCCCTTGATTTCTACAAAATTCACTGTGCTCCTCTGAAACTTTCTCAAGGCATTCATAATGCCTTAAACTCAAATCCCATAGCCCTTCCTTGTCATGAAAGCCTCCGCTAGTTAACAATGAATGAATAATAGCATTTGAACCTTCTAAAATATATATACCACATATTTTAGACTCTTTAGCAATAATCAATTCATCACGCGAAATCTTCAACACTCCATGTTCAACTCTAGTACAATAACCTAGATCATCAAACATACTTATAGATAACAAATTTTACTCGAGTTTTAGAACATACCTCACATTATGAATAAGAAGTTCACGATAATTAAACATTTTAAATCTGACTGTGCCAATACCATGAACCTTGCATGCCTTATTATTACCAAGGCGATCTACTCCACCTTGCACCATCTTCAAAGTTTCAAAGTATTCTATTCTTGGACACATCTGATAAGAGCAATCTGAGTCAATGACCTAACTATCTTCAGTTTCCAAAATCGATACTACTAGTGCTTCATCATCCTCATAACTTTCCTCACCCAATGCAACTACAGCTTGAACAGAACCTTTATTGACCTTTCTTTCAGGACAATCCCTTTTAAAGTGATTGATTTTTTGACAATTAATACATTTTACCAATGACTAGTCAGACCTATTTGATTTGGACATCTCTTTACGCTCACCTCCTCCCCTTGACACATTTTAACCTTCACCACTATCTTCATTCTTCAAATCTTTCAACTTTGAAAATTCTTTGAATTTCACCGCCGTCTGAACTTCATCCAATGTAATAGTACCCTCCTTACCATAAAGAAGGGTATCCTTAAAGTGCTCGCAGGATCTGGGTAATGAACCCAACAGGATCAAAACCTTATCCTCAAGATCATCGATAATCTTGTGAAATTCTATGAGTTGCTCAACTATGAATTTGTTCTCCACCATTATGAATGAATACAGTTATTGTTTCAGATACAACCTATGAGTCAAAGACATTGTCATATACAATGATTCAATTTTTTCCCACATAGCAACTGCAGTTTGCTCCCTGGAGACTTCTCTTAGAACTTTATCCACGAAGCACAAGATAATGGCACTTTTGTCCTTATCCACCATCTCGGTCTTCTGTATCCGTTTAAGCTCTGCAAGCATCAATGCTTCACCCTTCAAAGCATCGATACACTTCTCTTGAATTAAAATTGCTTGCATCTTAATTTTCCACAACCCAAAGTCGTTGTTACCGAAAAATTTCTCGATCTTCCATCTACTAACCATGGTGCTCACTTGTTAACAATATCTCTTTGCTCCACGCTCACCGCACCACTTGTTGTGAATCTTGTTGTGAATTACGACAAAATTCAATATCAATTTGTGAGGCAAAGAATAATAGCAACCAAAATAAATGGTCTTCATCAATAATAATCCGTACACAGATAATATAACAGAAAAAGGCAAGAAAAAACTGAAGGTTTGTTTACTCAGTTCGACCAAACGATCTACTCTAGGAGTGAAAGTAGCTCTCCAATTCATTATACTCAGAAAGCTGTTACAAGAGATTATAGATGAGTTACAAGAAAGTAGCCTTCGTCTTCAGGTTTCCAAGAACAACCCTGAAGGCGCCCAAGAACAACCATATTTTCTACCCATGTGTTTCCTTACCTCTCCAACTCTCAATATATGAATCACTCAAACCCAATGTGTAATCCAAAGTTTTCTTTGTGCATAGCTGAAACCCTATGATATACCTTTAAACCCTTACTCTCCCTTGTTGGTGTAAACTCTAAGATTGTCACACACTAAACATATAAGAGATACATGTTTATAATAGCAAATACCCAACAAATAAAGCCCAAAATCACATGGATCCATGGACCGAATCGAAAAAAGTCTGAAAATACTATTCACCGAACGGACAATATTATTCAATGTACGGACGTTACTATTTATCCGTATAGACAATACTATTCACCGTACGGGCAACACTATTCACCGACCGGAAATTTTTTCCCTCGACTTTTCGTATGATTTTCGCGGTGAGACTTGAGTGCGTCAGAGTACATATGGGTTTATTACTTAAGAAGCATTGACAAGGATATCCAGAGTTGACTTTAAGTTTAGAATTTCTTCATATTCTTTCTTAGTTCAGAAACAAAAGGTGTCTAGAGTCTATCTCTATCCAGAGTCAAGAGTCTCTCATATCTAGAGTCCAAGTCTCTTATCCAGATCCTAAAGTTTCTCTTATCCAGAATCCAAAGTCTCTCTTATCCAGAGTTCAAATTCTATTTATCCAGAGTCCACAATCCATTTTGTTCAGTTTCTGACTTGTTCAGAGTTTTCTTTCTTTAACTTATGTCTAGTTCAAATTCAGCTTTCTTTAGCTTATGACATGTTCAGATTCAACTTTCTCTAGCTTATGACTTATTCATATTTTTCTTTCTCTAGCTTCAAACTTGTTCAGAGTTTGCTCCATCCAACTTCAAGTTGTTCTGATTCAACTTTCTTTAACTTCTGACTTGTTTAGATTTAACTGTCTCTAGCTTCAGACTTGTCAGCTCCACACTTCTTCAGCTTAGAGGTTGACTAAGATCGTCCACTTGTTATTTTGTAGCCTCTAAACTTTGTCTATCTTTTCTTTCAGAGTTGATTGACCCTTCTAGAGAGTATAGATAACTCATTCTCTTCTTTAGAATTTTCTTCAGACTTTTCTTCTTCAGCTTGAAGAGCTTTAGCCTTCTCAGGCTTTCCTTTGAACTTTAGAGCCACATACTTAACTTTCTTCTGAGACTCATCCTCTTCAAGATCAATCTCATGACTCCTTAGAGAACTTATAAGTTCTTTCAGAGTCGTGTTTTTCAAATCCTTTGACACCTTAAGTGCTGTCACCACCGAGCTCCATTTTAGGTATGTTTCTGTTGATTTTCTTTACGTGATCTGCGGTGTTGTAGTCGTTGTTTAAAAATTTCATGCCAGCACCAAGAGTTTGAAATCTAGATAACATATCATCAATCATTTTGTCCTCCTTCATTCTGAACACTTCATACTTTTTGATTAAGACTAAGACCTTAGTTTTCTTAACTTGTCATTTTCTTCATGAGTCATTTTTGAAGAATCAAATATAGACTTAGTATAGTCTCTATTTATAATTTTTTCATACTCTGAATAGGAACTAATATTCAACAATATTGCTATGGATCTATGATAATTCCTGTGATCCTTCTTTTGCTGCTCATTCATTTCGCTTCTTTCAATATTTAAGCCATTTTCATCTGTATGATGTATATAACCATCTATTACCATATCCCATAGATCTCCATCCCAACCTATGAAGAAACTTTCGAGTCTATCTTTCAAATAATCAAACTTTTCTCTATCAAATATTGGAGGTTTGGTAGAATAATGATCTTTATCATTGTTTGCATGTGCCATTATGTCTTTCAAAATCGGATCTTTATTTGTCACGATTAAGTGTTTGACACAAAGTAGTCAATACCAGAATCAGAGCTCGGATACCAATTGAAGGTTCAGAAAACACAAGAAAGGGAAGATTGAATTGGGTTTCAAATATGATAGTTTTTCGTTATCCAAATAACATTAACAACAATGATGAAAATGACAAGGTATTTTTACATTGATTTACTGTTAATGAGGTTAATCCAGTCCATTTGCCAGAGTGATTTTGACTTCTCAACAGAACTTAATCCAATAATCAAACTGATTATAATCTCAAAGACTACCCGTCAATGACTTCTCAAGAATTATAACTACATTTAATCCCTTAAAGAATTACAAATCAAAGACTACCCTTCAATGGCTTCTCAAGAATTATAACTTTTCTTAAGTGGTGCTACTGCATTTTTTCTACATTGCTGTCTTGTTTTCAAGTTATTGTTGCTTTACTTCAAGTCAATTGTACCGGATCAAAAGTCTACATTCAGAGTATTTAATCTATTCAAGTTTTTACCTTTATGCTTATTCCAAGTTCTTTTTCTATTGTTTTTTTTAGTACGAATGCCATGAAAATAAGCTTTTTATTTACTGCTCTTAACATGTCAGTGTAAGTTTGTTGAGTCCGAAATGTGAGGATCCTCACGTCGACGGTCTGATAAATTGTATGTTAAATTAATTGAGAAAATACTAATTTTTCAAAAGGGTTTTAAACTTATAACATGCACGCGAATGCGAGCATTTATGAGTTTAAAATCAAGTAACAGATATGAAAAAAGTGGACAATACCTTTAAATTAATTTTTAGTGAGAACTTATTATCTCCTAAAAGGTACTTTGGAGCTGTAACTTGTACCACGTGAAAGCTAACTGCGAGTTTGAAATCCGGTACAGGACACGCGAAAGCGAGCGGTGCCTCTAACTTAATTTTTTCCCACGAAAAATATTTTCTTGTTATAATGATAAACTTTAATCTATGTGAATATCAACTGTGGATGAGAATTACATTTAGGTCTCTCATTAATTATATATATATATATATATATATATATATATATATATATATATATATATATATATATATATATATATATATATATATATATATATATATATATATATATATATATATATATATATATATATATATATATATATATATATATATATATATATATATATATATATATATATATATATATATATATATATATATATATATATATATATATATATATTAAATCCAATGCATCAAACAATTTTAAAACACCTAATACTATCTTCTTCTAAAATAATCCATATCATTCTATTTGCTTAGGTGTACATCTTTTATTAAACTACCAATCAAAACACCATTATCTGCCAACACACATTATTTGACTTTTTCCCTACCAAAACTCTCTTTTTCAGTTTTCCTAATTATCCAATACTACGTTACATGTGACTAAAATAATAGATACTCATGTTTCCAATATCTCACTAAGGTTTGAGTTTCCCTTCTATTAAACTACGAACTAAAACACCATTATCTATCAACACACATTATTTGACTTTTTCCCTACAAAAACTCTATTTTTCAGCTTTCCTAATTATCCAATACCACTTTGCAAGTGACTAAAATAATCCTACTCATGTTTCCAATATCTTACCAAAGTTTGAGTTTCTCCTTCCTACAATTTTCGACAAATCGATTTGGGTTTAAGATTGCAGTATTCATTATGCGTGCGACAATTCTTGAAGAATTCAATTTTGGATATCTCCGATTATGGAGGAAGCGTTGAATAATAATAAAAAAATATTATTTTATATCTAAAAAAATAAAGATAGCTCGATGTCTCCTATTTAAATATGTCTATATTTAAGTATGATTTATTTTTATTTTCCAGCAACCGAATATATATTTTCATGTTTATGTGTTCAATAATCATATATAATTTATTTCTCATGTCATTGTACATTTTATTGGTTACATATATCATTGTACTTTTATTTTACACAGATGAAATAATTTAATATTTTTAGTGAGGGCAATAGTGAATTTTTAGTAGAAATAAATATAAAAAATATTTTAATTCAATAAAATATAACAAGTTGATAGTATATGTTATCCAAATTGATACAAGTGGATCCGTGCCTGGTTGTCGGTGTTCTTAAAGAATGAATATTAATAGTCTTTTCAACAGTTATATTTTCAGATTCTACGATAAGTGAACTGAATATAATTGGATATGGTATTGGTATATTTTATTTTTAATGACTAATGCAATATTTTTAACTCCCATCCTCCCGTTTACTTATATATTTGACTTGCAACACTATGCGGAATTGTGATGACTAATGCAATGTTTTTATCTCCCGCCCTCCCCGATTACTTATATATTTGACTTGCAATACTATGCAGAATTATGATATACGATGACTAATGCAATATTTTTAACTCCCGCCCTTCCGGATGAACCACCAATGAATATCTTTGATTACGGTTTTGATTTGACCTGATCAGAAGGGGATCACGGGCTGGCCACACTCTGTCGGACTGCTACCTGTTCGCCGGTGATGAGGAGGAGAAGGGGGGCGTATCTGCAAGACACTCCGATGCCAAAGTAAGAAATTAGGCAGAGCGAGAGAAAAGTACAGAAAATGGGTAAGAAGTGAATTACCTGACCCTCTTGAGGAAGAGGGTATTTATAGAGAGACCCCAGCGCTGGGCCAACGGTCACTTGTGTTGGGCTGGATGGCCAGGCCCAACCCAGGTGACTGCTAGGGATTACATGGCGTAGTGAAGACCAGGACGTGGTCTTCGCCCTAGTCCAACTGTCTCGTGGTCTCCGGAAAGTGGGTTTGACCTGTTCTTTCGGAGGTGGGCAGTTGAGGGATGACGTGTCCCCGCGGGGGGAGCACGTGGAGAATGTGCGCATGGCACGTTGTTCTCCCCGCGAAGAGGAGCTCGCGAGGTTCCCCGAAAGTACGTTGTTCTCCCCACGGAGGGGAGCACACGAGGGAGCGGGGAGACATATCGTCCTGCTCGTTGGTGTGGGGATTCTGCCCGCGGGGGGATGTTCTGCCCCGACTAGGGGAGAGCACCGAGGGCGTTTTGAGGCACGCTGTCCTGCTCGGCAGGAGCATGCCTTGCCCGTCGATGGGGTCGCGTGCCCGGCCAGCCTACTCAAATCATATTGGGCCTTGGCTGTGTGTTATTGGGCTGGGCCGCGAGGTGAGGCCGGGCCCAGACCAAAACAGGAGCCCCCCAAGTCGAAGCTCTTCGGCGGAAGAGTGAGGACTTGAGGTTGTTTCTTCGGGGAAAGAGATAGCGAGGCGTGTGGCTCGTCGGCTTGTGCTCGGTGGGGCGCGCGTGCGCGAGGGTCTCTTCTTGTCGCCGGGTGCGCGGGACAAAGGCATTTGAATGGACGCGACTGTCAGCTTGCCGCCACGTGTCACGCACCGAGTGGGCGCGAGGGCGGCTACCCTAGGAAACTCAAAGGCCTAGTGTTGCTTCGAGTTCTGCGCCGGGTTATAAATATGGGGGTCCCCGTGCACTTTTTACTTTTCTCCTTTCTTTCTCACCTACGAAGCTCTGTAATTCTTCCCCGTCTGCCATTGCTGTGAATCGCCGCCGCGCCGTTAGTTTCGCATCTCGTTCCTCGCCGTTTATAAAGTGAGTTTTATTCCTCTTTTATTTTCGCTGTTTACTTTGGGTCTGTGGTCGGGGCACGATGAGTGCCCCGAGGAGAGGTGCGAGTTTCTGCCGTATCTGGTGGATTTTTAGGGTTGTTTAGATGAATGCCCCGGGGAGGATCGACTGTTCCGATGAATGCCCCGGGGATGGGCGCTTTCTCCGATAAAGCCCCCGGGGAGGGGCGATAGGTTAGCTTTGAATGCCCCGTGGAGGAGTGGCGGGGAGTGCCCCTCGGGGTCTGCCCGGGTGTCTGTCGTCCGTTCGCGGGACCTTCGTCGTCGCCCTTTTACTTGACCTGCGGTGGAAGGGTGGATTTGATCATGGCCATCGAATTCACCGTTATCCTCTGCTTTTCAGGTGTTCATGTCGGCCTTGATACCGGGGATGATGGTCGAAGAAAGTGAGCCCGAGATCCCAGATTTTGACGAGCGGGTTCTCCGCGTCGAGGAGTGGGTGGCCGAAGAGCCTCTGTTTACCCTTTCCTGCTTCGCGCTTGATGCGTCCGGTGCCTATGCTACTGTGGAGGACCGGGAGGAGGGGGATCCACAGGATTGACGGGTGTACCGTCCCAAAGAACATCATCGCATCTGCTCGAGTTATGAGCGGCAGGCGTTTCCTATGCACGAGTTCTATTTTAAAGAGGCCTGGCTCAGGCTGTCCTTCTCCGATTTTCACTTGGGCCTTTTTGACTGGTTGCGTCTGGCTCCGTCCCAGTTGCATCCCAACGCGCTGGCTTTTATCCGTGCGTTCGAGCTGGTGTGCAGCTTTCTCCAGGTCGAGGCCACGGTGCCTTTATTTTTCCGCATTTTTCATCTACAGCGGCAGACGGTGAACGGGCGGCAGGGTTGGGTCTCGTTCAAGCAGCCGACCACGCTCTTTAAGACGTATAGCGACTCCGTCTGGGACTTCAATGGACGCTTCTTCCCCGTGATGCCGATCACACGGGAAGGGTCAGACTCCCTTTTCGCTGAGGGGGAGCGAGTGGTGGACGGCCAGCGGTTTGTCGCGTGGCTTCCGAAGGTGCATTTGCTGTGGACCCCGAAGCATTTTAACCGTGGAACCGACCGATACATAGTGCGGGCTGGGACCCTTGATGCGGGGGACATGGCTGCCTACATGAAAATAGTGGCGTTTGTGCGGGGTCTGCCGCCGTCGAGGCTGGTGACGCCTGATGGTCGGTATATTCTCGACGCCGAGGGGAATGTGCGGACGAAGAAAAGGCTGATCAATACGAAGATCCTGCTCGGGTGCGCCTCGGAGGCGGACGCTCTTGCTTACCTAGGTGGGGTCGCTCCTCTTTTCTCGTGACTCTTATGTTTTGTCTATCGCTAACTTCTTTTTTATGTTTTTTTGCAGCGAACATGTCTTCCGTCGAAGAGCGGGTGAAGAAGTTGCGCGCCTCGAGGGTTGTCGGGGTCCCGAAGACGCGGGTGAGCCAAATGATCGGGCAGGCAGCTGTGGTCCACAGTGGTCAGAGCTCGTCTTCGTCTCCCTAGGGGAGTCAATCTCCCTCATCTCAGGGGGCCGCGAAGAGGCCAAGAAGCGAGGAGGTCAGTGGTCTGATTGACCTGACGACCGGGTCTGCCGAGGAGGGCTACGCTGTCCCACCCTGCCATCAGCACTCGGGGTAATTTCATGGGGCCAGGTCGCCCACGATTCCTGCTGGTGAAGTGAAGGCTGTTCTGGACGCGGACCGAGAGTCCCGTCGTTGCATTTTGGCGGAGGATATGGCCGCTATGATGAGGAGGAGAAAGGGGGTGTACCTGCAAGACACTTCGATGCCAAAGTAAGAAATTAGGCAGAGCGAGAGCAAAGTACATAGAATGGGTAAGAAGTGAATTACCTGACCCTCTTGAGGAAGAGGGTATTTATAGAGAGACCCCAGCGCTGGGCCAACGGTCACTTGTGTTGGGCTGGATGGCCAGGCCCAACCCAGGTGACTGCTAGGGCTTACGTGGAGTAGTGAAGACCAGGACGTGATCTTCGCCCTAGTCCAACTGTCCCGTGGTCTCCGGAAAGTTGGTTTGACCTGCTCTTTCGGAGGTGGACAGTTGGGGGATGACGTGTCCCCGCGGGGGGAGCACGTGGAGAACGTGTGCATGTCACGTTGTTCTCCCCGCGGAGGGGAGCTCGCGAGGTTCCCCGAAAGTAAATTGTTCTCCCCGCGGAGGGGAGCACACGAGGGCGCAGGGAGACATATCGTCCTGCTCGTTGGTGTGGAGATTCTGCCCGCGGGGGGCTGTTCTGCCCCGACTAGGGGAGATCGCCGAGGGCATTTTGAGGCACGCTGTCCTGCTCGGCGGGAGCATGCCTTGCCCGTCGAGGGGGTCGCGTGCCCGGCCAGCCTACTCAAATCATATTGGGCCTTGGCTGTGCGTCATTGGGCTGGGCCGCGAGGTGAGGTCGGGCCCAGGCCAAAACATGTCTGATTTTCCTTTTCTCTCAAAGTGTCCCCGGATGAACCACCAAGAGATATCTGCGTTACGTTTTGATTTTCTCTTTCCATAAATCTCCAATAGTTAGTTATAATTTCCAGTAAATCGATTTTGAATTACTTTTATCTTTCTAATATAATGTATAAATAATATACACATAACCACTTTTATTAAATTAAAATCTATACACAATTTTCAAACAATATTTCTTAATTTTGTTCTTAACTTGTGCCTCTAGGGCACATATTAGCATTACTTATTAGTATTATTATTGAAAATTGAAAAATATATATGAATAATAAATATATTATAATATTTATAAACATTAAACAAATCAATCCATATACTATTTTATTCTAAATATTAATTCCACATAATAAAATGTTAAGCAAAATTTAATAAACACGTGTATTATTATTATAAACATTCATATCATTAAAAAAAATAAAACTCATGAAATAATGAAAATAAAAATAATAAATTATTTTTTAAATCATGAACGAAAACCCATGATTAGATGTACATGAGTTACACATTTTGGTGAAAATAATAATAACATTTTATACTAATGTAAAGTTTATTATAACTCATAACTCATCCAATTTAAAATCGATTGATATGACCTTTTATTTACATATTAAATAATTTACTAATTTAATTTTGCCATAATTAAGAATTAATTAGATTCTAATTGCATTATAATTTAGAAATAATATTCACTTATTACCATGACAATTATATTTACACGTTTAATAATTAATTTTATAAAAATTAACAATTAATTGAATTTCAATTACATTATAATTTGTAATTAATAATCAATATACATGGTTTAGTTATATATTATTATTATTATTATTATTATAAATATTCATATCAATTTTTTTAATATAACATAGGAACTAATCAATATACATGATAAGTGCTAAATTGTACTGATTTTGATTGGTAATAATTGACACTTATTGGCTTAATTTAACCAATAAACTTTAACTTTTGTGCATATGTTGTATAGTTTAGGTTATAGTGTATATATTTCGTATCTAGGGGTGTTCATGGGTGCGGGTCGACCCGCAAACCCGCCTACCCAAACCGAACCAACCCACTAATTACCCGGACCCATTCATTTACGGGTATATCCGACCCAACCCGTAACAACCCGTATAGATTTGGTTCGGGTATTGGGTTTTAGTTTCTAAACCCATGAACCCGTTGACCCAACCCGTTGACGTGGCATAATTAATTATTATTATTATTATTATTATATTATTATTTATAAATTTTAAAGTTGCTATAACTTTGTAAATTGTAACGTACACAAAGATCTTTTGCACTTTCCTTCCAGTTTCCAATCACACATTAAATTATTATTATTATTATAATTAAACATTATTATTAATATTAATCATGCTTGCTTGACTTATGCACTTCTAGTTTACACTTTACTGCCTTTTTATTTTTTTAATGAATTTTTATTAACTAATAATAATTAAGTATATATTAGAAACTTACTAAACTAAAGACAATACCACTTAACCTAACCCTATTTTTTTACTACGGCAAATCTCAAACGTCACCACTCCTCTTTCTCTCACGATTTTTTTTTCATTTTACTCTCTCACATTCCAATTCCATCTTGCTTTCGAAAATCCACAGTCTATACTCTGACTCTCTCATAGTTTCGTCTCCATATTGAATAAGGTTTTATACTTTTTATAGTTCTACAATATATTTATTTCAATGCAATATATTGTTTTTACAGTATGTACTTCAATAGTTTTATATCAATGCAAAATATGATGATAGGTTCAATATAATGTACTATTTTGTTTCATATGATGCAAAGTACTATTTTGTTTCATATGATGAAAATATATTTTGATGCAAAGTCCTGTTCTGTTTCATATTATTAATTTAAATATATTTTGTTTAATGTTGTTTTAATAATAATTTATATAAAAATTGTTTTTTTATAGAAAATGGAAGTGGAACAATCACAAATTGTCAGTGAAGATGTTGCTCATCCACTTGAACAAGAGCAAGAAGTTCAACAAATACAAGGAGAAGGGTTGTCATCATTGCCACCAAGTGCACTAATAGAGGTAAGCAAAAGAAAACCCTCTAGAAAACCTTCTACAGTTTGGAAAGATTTTAAAAGGGTTAATGATAAGGCTATATGTAAGTATTGTGGGAAACAATATGCTGCAAATAGTGGTAGTCATGACACTACTAACATGCATAAACATTTGAAAGTGTGCCTGAAAAATCCAAATAGGGTAGTTGATAAGAAACAAAAAACTATAGCTATTGGAAAAGAAAGTGAGGATGATCCTAATAGTGTTAGCTTGAAACTTGTTGATTTTAATCAAGAGAGGACTAGATTAACACTTGCAAAGATGATAATCATTGATGAGCTCCCTTTTAAATATGTTGAAAATGAAGGATTTAATATGTTCATGAAAGAGGCTCAACCAAGATTCAAAATTCCATCTCGTGTCACTGTTGCCAGAGATTGTTTATGCTTGTACTTCGATGAGAAAGAAAAATTGAAATCTATGTTGTCTGCTAATAAACAAATGGTGTCTCTTACCACTGATACTTGGACATCGATTCAGAATATGAATTATATGTGTGTTACAGCTCACTATATTGATGACGAGTGGAATTTAAAGAAGAGTATATTAAGCTTTGGTATAATTGCTGACCATAAAGGTGAAACTATAGGGATAACATTAGAGAATTGCAAGAAGGAATGGGGTATCAAGTCTATATGTTGTGTGACTGTTGATAATGCAAGTGCTAACAATTTGGCAATTGATTATTTAAATCGAGGCATGAGTTTTTGGAATGGTCGTACTTTGTTTAATGGGGAGTACTTGCATATGAGATGTAGTGCTCACGTGATTGTCAAAGAAGGAATAAAGGATATTGATGAATCTGTTAAAAGAATTAGGGCTGCATGTAAGTTTGTCAAGGCTTCTCCTAGTAGGTTGGCTACTTTCAAGAAGTGTGCAGAAGCTGTTGGTGTATGTTCTAAAGCATTGGTAACACTAGATGTAGAAACCAGATGGAACTCTACTTATTTAATGTTGAACATCGCTGAAAAGTATGAACATGCATTTTACCGCTTAGAACATGCTGATGTTGCATTTTTAACTAATCTCCGTATTGAGTCGAAAGGATGTCCTAATCGAGCTGATTGGGAACGAGCTCGTATTTTTGTGAAGTTTTTGAAAACTTTTTATGATGCCACACTTTCTTTTTCTGGGTCATTGCATGTTACTGCTAACTCTTTTTTCAAACAGTTGATGGATATTAAAAAAACGTTGAATAAATGGATGCACAATGTTAGTGATCCAATTTTGAAAACCATGACAGCAAATATGCAATTGATGTACAACAAGTATTGGGAAAGAAATACAATAAATTATCTTCTCTTTGTTTCTATTTATCTTGATCCTCGTTATAAGCTTGACTATATTGAATTTTGTTTTACTCGGATGTATGGTGAAAAATTGTCAGAGGATATGTTAAAGAAATTGAAATCTCTCATTGCTAAATTGTTTGAGCACTATTTATTTTTGTATCCTGTTTCTCATGATGGTGGTTCCAATGCCTCATCTTCAAACATTGCCTCTCATTCTAGAATTGAAAATGGTGAAGATGATGAAGATTGGGACAATTTGTTTAGAATGAATATGAAGAAAAAACAATGTGAAGTGCAAAAAAATGAGTTGGAAAGGTATTTGGAGGATGGTGTTGAAGATGATTGTCCTACATTTAATATTCTCACTTGGTGGAAAGGAAAAACAAATAAATATCATGTGCTTTCCCGCATAGCTAGAGATATATTGGCTATCCCTGTATCCACTGTATCTTCTGAATCCACTTTTAGTACAGGAGGTCGTGTCCTTGATTCATTTCGTAGTTCCTTGAATCCCTCTACCGTTGAAGCTTTGATTTGTACTCAAAATTGGATCAAATCTCCTAAGGTCATTGATTTAGAAAAATAGTTGGTTGAATTGGAAAAGGTTGAGTCAGGTATGAATTATATGTTTGAATTTTAAAATCTATTTTATTTTAGTATTACATTACATTATTCTTATTAGTTGTTTGTGTTTACATATATAGAGTTAGCTGGATTAGTTTCTATTGATGTTGGCATTACTGCGGTTGAGCTCAATACAACTGTTACTACTAGATTTTAAGGTATTTTCTAGTGTTGTTTTTTTTCTTCTTCTTTTGACTATTGTTGCTTAAACTTTTAACTGTTGTTGCTGGATTTTATGTTGTTGCTAAACGTTTCATTGTTGTTGCTGGAATCTTTTACAGCTACTGTTACTGGATTTTCTGTTGTTGCTAAACCTTTCACTACTGGTGCTGGAATCTTTTATAGTTGCTGTTAGATTTTGGTGCTATTAGACCAATATTGGACCAATACATCTATGTCATTTTAAGACTAAGTGATGTTTATTTGCTTTTGAATTATTTAGAATTTATGAATTTTATGGAAATGATATTTTATGGAATTTTATATATTATTAAGTGTTAATATATATGATAGTTTACGGACCTACTTTTAAGCATGTGCTAGAAAAGGTAACATTTGAGTATCAAAACAACTAATATATACTGTATATTATTATATATTTGTTTTACATATGTTGATATATATTTGTAATGGATAACATTTGAGTATCAAAATAACTAATAAATTTTTATAAATTAAGGTATATTAATGAAAATATATAAATAATTAATGGTGTATATGTATCTTAATATTTTTTATGACAAAGAAAATACATTTCAAAATTTTAATTGTTATATTTTTAATTATTCTATTTTATATGTAGGATTTGTCTCCACTACATAAATAATTTAATTGTTTGAAATATGCAAAATTATATTGAATTGTGTTATAGATTTTTTAAATTGAAAATAATAATTATTATATACACAACCCGTGGACCCAACCCTACCCAACCCGTAAATATCCGGGTTGATTCGGGTCGGTTTTTAAAGTAGAATTACAGGTTTGATGATAAACCCAACCCATTAAAAGTTGAACGGGTTGGGTAACGGGTTAAGGCGAACCCGGTCCAACCCAACCCGCGTACACCCCTTCGTATCACATAAATATCATTGAGTTTAATTGCTTTTCTCTCATTTTTGTAGGTATATAAGCAATGATATTTTTGTCATTGTCTTATAGATCATTGAATAAGCTTTCCAACGCTTCCGACCACGCGTAAAACAGAGTTACAGTTTAAAAGTTATGGTCAAAACAAGTGCTGGTTTTGTTGTCATGTTCGCTAAGCGAAAAAAAGTTCGCAGTGCGAACATGAATTTCTAAAACGCGTGAAAAACACTGTTTTGACAGTAGAAAATGAGGCATAAGTTTTCTAGGCGAACAATGGTACCTATTTTTTTTTCCTATTTTTCAGCATTTCTTAGGTTATATTTTTGGGAACTTTTTACCCCAACTTCATCAAACACATTCTTGAGTAGATTTAGCTTAGAAACAACATTGGAGGGTGCATCTTACGATCCGAAGTCAAATTTACTTCAATCGGAGTTGACACACCGTGAGATTTGTGTTCTTCTTCCTTCCTCTCTATGTATTTTTTATTTGTTGGGGTTTTGTATGTAAGTTTATCTTGATTGTATGTATATTTATGAATCGTTGTATAAAATCTCTTTTACAACTCTTTATCGATGATTATCTTGATTTTTTACTTAATGGGTTTGGATTGCTATAGACATATACAGTTCGAACTCGATCTAAGATGAACATCTGTTAGATTCTAAACTCTAGACGTAGATTTAAGACTAATATTCACGTGGGTATCGATTCTTAATGCTCCGTGTTGTCGAGTTGCATGAGACATCACCGATGAGACGATACAGTTGATCTCTCGACTTTGCGTTAGACATAACTTCTGGAAGAACATCAGAATCAGAAGGAATATCTGGAAAACCATCAGATAAGTTCTAGAATAACATCATAACAAAGACTCAATCTGAAAAAACATCAGAAAGAGAAACAAATCCGGAAATAGGTCGAATAGATTCTGGAAAAACATCAGAATCACAAAAGAATATCTGGAAAACCATCAGATAAGTTCTAGAAGAACCTCAAAACAAAGACTCAAACTGGAAAAACATCAGAAAGAGCAACAAATTCGAAAAAATATCGGATAGATTTTGGGAATACGTCAGAATCGACAAGAGTATATGGAAAACCATCAGATAAGTTCTGGAAGAACATCAGAACAAACGCTCAATCTGGAAAAATATCAGAAAGAGAAACAAAGGAGTTCTGGAAGAACATCAGAACAAAAACTCAATCTGGAAAAACATTAGAGAGAAAAACAAAGGAGATATCCAAGAATGATGTTGGATAAAAAGGATACCAGACATCCAATAATGGATTTGAATGAAAGGGATAATCACAATATTTGAGAGAGGTAATAGGTGTAAGACAAGGACAGACATATTCAGGACAGTAATTGGGTAAGAAATGTCATATCTGGAAGAACGTCAGATAGACACAACAAAAACTGTTTGGTAGGTGCCAAGTGAGTTGGACTTTCACCACAAGATATGGACAAAACACAACCTCGGGAGAAATGAAAATGAGGATGAAACACTCATGATAAGCATATGTATAAGAATAATGCTATGATATATGATCAAATGCAAATGCAGATGCCGACGACAAGGCTCAACTCTTTTGGTGAGATGACAAGGTTGGAAAACTGATTCCTCAACACATACATCACTGCCATTCTGCTTAGGGACCCAAGATGTTACTGCTGGACATATCTTTGCCACATTTCTAAACTGTATTAAGTTGATGGTCCTTGTAGGAAGGATGCATAGCTGCCTAGGGATCCTTCAAGTAAAATGCCCCCAGATTAAACCGTCTGTTATAGATGAACTGATAATTACTTCAGCTTGAATGATTATGTAGATGACTGCGTTACTGTGCGCTTAGAAAGCTTGCCCCAACATGAGTCTTGAAGGATCTTCTGGATAAACTAAACCTGAGAAGGACTTGCCCCTGAACCACATATCTTAAATTGATTCTCAATAGGATCTGGATGGAACTTGCCCCTGACCAGATCACTTGACCAAATTTCTCATTGTTTGAAAATTCCTTAGAGGAAAGCCAGTTTGCAAACAAAAATATTCATATAAATATGGTAATGCAAAGTTCATGCAACTTTTGAAATCAAAATCATTTTTGAAAGATGAAAAATAGATTAGTCGTTGGTCAAAACACGGTGGTTCAAGACGCTCAAAGTTTAAAACAAAGGTGTACTGCAAAAATAAATGATTCGCAAAATTCTTTTGGAGTCAGCTTACGCAACCTTACTGTAGTACGCTTTCAAAATAGCCTTGTTTCAGTTAGGTCTTTTGAGAGTTGTAATGTGGCCTGGTTCACGGTTTATGAAACAAAGGATAAATGCTCAAAATTTATTGTACCCACCCAATCTACATGATAATCTTCAGTCCTACGCTCAGTTAACTCGTATTATGCATTCAGGTTCCTATAGGTTAGGAATTACACTGATAGTAGCAATGATGGTTCAGAAATCAAGGGACCTATGAAAAGGCAACCACTACTTCCCTATAACATTTAGTTGTTTTGGCATTAAGGATTTACATGGTGAAGATTTTAAAGGTCACCTCTTTTTATTATCCCTAACTTTTGCCTGAACTGTTTCTTGCGAAGATTACAGTCAGCGGGATGCCCCAGTTTTGCCTAAGTCTCCTTCATAGGTTTTGACTTAGTGGGTTTTTTCTTTTGATTTTTTTTAGAAGAAAGTGACTACCTGGATTAAATGATCACGGTGAACCATCATCAGCTTTTGACTTGGAAACATCTTTGGCACTTACTTATTGTGTGTAAAGGAAAATTGTGACTGCGACCTTTATATGAAAGGTATATTGCAGGAAAGCACAACCAAGTTAACTTAGAACTACCCATGCCCCAGGTTAAGATTGCAGATTTTTTATAAAGAAAGAAACTCCAACTTCTAGGCTCGAAGGGGTGACAAGGGAATAACTTCCTTATTTCTCCAATGTTGTGGGATTGAAACAATGCCTTACATCGTCAACAAAGTTTAATTGAAAGCATACTGACAACAGTTATGGGTATAACGTTTTTGTCATCCTCCCTCCAATCTTTGCATAACCAAAAATTTGGACAAGGAGTAAATATTTTAAAGATAAAGCGTAGAAATGCAGATAATGGACAAAATGTATTGAAATCAAAAGTTGCAATTCTCATTTCATTGGTATGAAAGTACAAACACTAATCAAAAGCAAACAATTAATAAAAATAAGGAAAGTACAAACAACGAGAAACAAAAGGCCTAGTGACTAAATCAGTACAAAGATGAGTCGTGCTGCTTGAAACACTGGCGTTTAGGAAGATAATCTGCTGAAGTCATATCGAAACTTCACTTTTGATGCACTGGCAAAGGATTTTTCTGGACATTTGGATGACTATCCTTAAAATCAAGTATTCCAGCTCTAACCAACTCACGCACTCTAGCTTTCAGTGTAAAACAATGCTCCAAGTCGTGGCCTGGGGCACCCTCATGAAAAGCGCACTGGAGATCAACCCTAAATCCAGCTGGAGGAGGATTAAGAGGAGATGGTAAAGCCCTTGTAGTGATTAACCCTTGTCGAACTAGGTCAGGATATAGTTTCGTGTAAGTCAGGGGAATATGATCAAATTGATTCCTATTTCGATACTGGTTCTGTCTAACAACAGGACGCTGAGGAGTCTGAGCTGGTTGTGGAGCAGCAATAGTAGCACTAATATGATGATCAACAGATTGAGGTCCGTGGCGAGGCCTTCTTGATTCAGTCATGATAGCATTAGTCTGATCCTCTTTCCTCTTCTAGAAATTCCTATAGGGCTTCTTTGCCCCACTAGAAGATTCAACAGCTTTGGATACCTTACCATTTTTCAAACCCTCTTCTAACCTTTTGCCAATAGTCACCAGATCTGTAAAGCTTGAAGAGACACTCCCAATCATCTTTTCCCAATAGAAAGGATACAAAGTATCCATGAACATTCTTGTTAGTTCCTTCTCTGCTACAGGGGGTTCAACTTGGGAAGCTAACTTTCTCCAGCGCTGAGCGTATTCCTTGAACAAATCTCTTTCCTTCTGAGACATACTTTGAAGTTGACGGTGATAGAGAGCCATGTCCAAATTGTATTTGTATTGCTTCATAATAATGTTGGAGAGATCCTGGAAGCAGTGGACGCTGTTATGCTCTAAGTTCATATACCATTTGAGAGAAGCACCACTCAAACTATCTTGAAACCAATGGATGAGCAGCTTCTGATTGTTGGTGTAAGCTGTCATCTTTTGGAAGTACATGACTAGATGGGCTCTTGGACATGAGTGACCTTGATACTTCACAAACTCAGGAGTCTTGAATTTGGCAGGCAAAACAAGACCAGAAACTAGGCACATATTGTCTGCATCTATGTTGAAGAAATCAGTACCCTCGACAGCTTGGAGTCTCTTATTTATGATCTGAAACTGTTCACGGGTAATCTCAGGCTCAACAAAATCTTCATGGTCTTCCCCTTGAACACCGACAACATGGTACTCATAGGGAGGGTTCTCAAAGGGAGCTTGGACAGTCTGGTTAACAGTGTGGACCACAGGTCGGGGCTCGGCAAGGACGGGAGCTTGAAAAACTGGTCTGACAGTCTGACCAATCATAGCAGTAGATGCAAGAGGTGGAGAGTAGTTAGGAGGTAAACCAAACTCGGGCCAAGTAGATGGTGGCAATTGAACATGAGGTGGATAAACACTTGAAACTTCCGGAATGACGGTCCTCTGTGGTGGCTCTCCTCTGGCAATCAGTACTTGAAGCATCTCGGTGAGCTTGGTCATGCCTGATTTTAACTCATCGATCTCTGTTCGGATTTCCATATTATATGTATCTTGTTCTGACATCTGGAGTCTATAGTTAGCTCTAGTTCGATATTTGTGTCGAGAAATCAGCTTGACAACTCAAAGGTACACTGGAAGACGAGAGAACCGAGAATGAGAAACCGGGGAAAAAATGCAATGCAAGACATGATGCTAATGCAATGCAATGGTTTGAAGAACTCCAATGGTCGATTGTAAATGTTTTCTAAGAAACGTTGGAAAATGTTTTAGACTTTAAAATGTAAGACTTTTTGAATTTGAAAAGGACTGTTGAATTCCTTGAAACTAGGAATGATATGATGCTTTATGGATGCAATACACACAAGAAAACAAAGGTCCTAGGTTAGAGGAACGATGAGTGGAGTCAAGGTCTACCCATCCCAAAAAGGTATGTACTATGGTTAGTTGTACCTGCAGAACAAGGTTCTAAAGAGGTGCCCAAAGTCATCAGCTCATCTCTTGGATATTATCAATTTCTCGACTGACTGGGTGGTTAATAATATTCTCAAGAGAACTTCTTTTGAGTGTAGTATCGTTTAGCAACTATTTTAGGAATACTCCCTCATAGTTCTCGCACTACGTCCTAAATAAAGGCCAAGTGGGGTTAAAGGTAACTACGGTCCTCAGTATCACAGGCTTCAATCGGAAATAGTAAGTGTTTTCACGAATACTCGTTCAACATAACCATTTTTGAAAGGGCCTCAACTGAGCGGTGATTCTCAAGTCAGCTTGGTCGGGAGTCACTCCCTATAAGCCTCGTCGAATATATCACTTTCCAATAATAATTGCACTCAAGTCTGAATGTAGGACTTATCTCACAACAAGGATACTCCAAGCAAGGTACAACAAATATATATGTACAAACAAATAATAAAGCAAAAATCAAGCATAAAAAAGATAGGGATAACCCTAAAAAGATAAGAATCATTCGTTCCCCAGTGAAGTCGCCATTTTCTGTTGCAGTGAGAATAAGATATCAAATTATTAATTAATTTGAATCACAAATCTTTGATTCACAACCGGTCTTTAATTTATCCGAAGGAAAGGTCAAAGAAAAGAAAAACCCTATTTTTGCATCGTAAACACAATGTTGAGAGAGATCTAAAGTTCGGGGGTTGGTTAAGCTTAGGGAAGATATTAGCACCCTAAACTTCTATAGTACTCTTTAGAATCCTCTTGTTTTAATGTTGCTATTTTGCTAAATTATTTTCTTAAGGATATATGCTAGGGGTTAAAAGTTAAAGAAAAAGACCTAAGGGTTAGTCCTAAGTTTACTCGCCAAGACTCGCACCTTGTGCCTACGTATCCGAGGTAGAGGATGG
The DNA here is from genome assembly GCA_963859935.3 of Lathyrus sativus. Taxonomy (NCBI): domain Eukaryota; kingdom Viridiplantae; phylum Streptophyta; class Magnoliopsida; order Fabales; family Fabaceae; genus Lathyrus; species Lathyrus sativus. The sequence continues at coordinate 20,056,705 of OZ012738.1, read as the reverse complement.
AATCAGAATAACCGTAGTTACCCTCGAAAGGGAGGAAACGAAACTTCTTGATTGTGGTCAAGGTTTCAATGGGGAATAAGCGTTCTTAAGGAAGCGCTTATGTGGAGTGCGGCGACTCCTATTTCTACGTTGTAAAGAGTTGAATTAAAAAGGGTAAAACTAGGTATTCCATGACGGGAAACCTAATATGGAGTGCGGCGACTCCTTATCCTAATGCTAGGGTAAAGGGTAAAATTGTCCATGACAGAACGCCTAAAATGGAGTGCGATGACTCCTTATCCTATTGCTAGGGTAAAGGGTAAAACTATCCACGGCGGGACGCCTAGGCATTTAGGGTTTAAAAAAGGAAAGAGTCCAAGGTAAAGACTATTGACTCGGCGGTCAAACGGCTAGACCTATTCCTTCGGAGGGAATCTTATTGGTAAAAGATTATAATGAAAAATAAACGAACAACAGAAGTGAACTATGAGAAAGTATGCACGAATAATAACGCAATTGAAAAGCGACGATGTCCTCGCATAAATTACAATCATGCAAAATGAAAGAATAATAACGAAATAAAAGCGACGATATCCTCGTATAAATTACAACCATGAAAATGAAATACAAAAAATATGAAATTAGTAACTGTACAAACGAGAAAGCAATGTTAGAAACGTCTTACACTTTAAACAAAATTAAACGGGGTAAATCCGCAATTATGCAACAGTTTAATTCGAACCTGAAATTGAAATGCTAGACATAAGTTCAAGAAAGGGTTTTAAAATTAGTTGAAGAATTTATAACAAGAACTTTAATTTTATAAGTTAACTTTTTAAAAGTTTGGGAATTTGTTAGAAATTAATGTTTACAAAAATTTGGATTTTAATTAGAAAAAAAAGAATTGGATTAATAAACTAATAATTAAATTAAAGAAAATGTTAATTTTAAATTATGAAATGTTAACTCTTTGAATTAAGAAACTAAATTTCAAATAAACTCTTTTTTAGTAAAGTATTAAAAATAGTTTTCTACAATTAAGTGTTTTAAAGAAATTTTAAGTCATGTTTTAATTACAAGTTTTAAAAAAACATAGTGTAAATTTTAGTTTTTTTTAAGAATTAGTTTTAATTTTTAGGATTTGAAAATAAGTTTTAATTATGAAACTAAAATGGTTTTAATTTTTATGTTTTAAAAATGAATTTTAATTAAAAATTAAAATAGAGTTTAGGTTTTATTATAACATTAATCCTTATTAATAAAGTTAGCAAATCTGAAAATTAAAAGAATTAAGAAAAAGAAAAAGAAAAATAAAAAATAAGACAAAATATAAAGGGGAAAGTTGCTGAACGTTTAGGGTTGTAAACCCTTTTCATCCTCTTCTTCACGGCGGCCGCGACTGGTTCTTCCCCAAGGAGACCTTGCTGCGTTTTCTGGTTTTCCTTCTCCGTTCTCATGATTTTTCTTCTTTGTTGGTTCTTGCTCCGACCGTTTTGCCTTCATGTTGCCGCGAAATGCTTCTTGTCTTCTTCTTATTGTGTTTACCTAAAAAACAAACAAAAAGATAACAGTTTCAACATGATGAACTTACGATTTTTGGGGTTTATTGACGGTTGTTGATCCTTGCAGATTCTTATCTCACGACCGATGATGATGAGTTAAGGCCATGGGTTTCGGTCTGTCCGCGGTTTTGATGCTTCTGGGTTCTTTTTTGATGAACTCACTGATGAACTTTTTCTTTTCTTCTGAACTCTGGATCCCCCCTTTCATTTGAAGAACTTATGATGTTCTTATATTAATTTTCTTCTTGATATTTTGGGCCGGTGTTGCTACGATTTTCACGATTTTTGTGGCTGTTTTTAGGAGATTTAATGTTTGATTTGTTTGTGTTTGAACTGGATTTGAGGAAAGTTGTTATGCTTCTGATTTGGTCTTATTTTAGTTGTTGGTTGAACTGGATTTGAGGAAAGTTGTTGCTTTTATGATTTTGGTGATGAAATTGTTACTGTTGCTGCGAAACTCATGGTTTTGGAGATTTTTCAAGAATTGTTGTTGCTTATTGTTGCTGTGGTTTGGTCCGTTGTGGCTCAGAATTTTTTTGGGAAATTTGTTTGTGACCCGTTTGGCAAGAAAAATCAATTTTTTAAAATAAGTTATTTTTTCAAAAGCACTTATTTTCAAAATCACTTTTCTTAAAAAGCACTTTCTCTTTCTCTCCTAGACAAATTAGAACAGATAGTGCCGAACTTGTTTCGAGATCGAAAAAAATAAGTCGGGAGCTGGCGACGACCTCGTCGTTGTTGCCCTCCCGACGTACCCAATGTTGAGCTTTTACTGAGGGTATCGGAACCGAAAAAACCAATTTTAATTATTTCTATTATTTTCATCAGTTATTGATTTGTTTTGCAGGTTCGAAAAAAATCGAAGTCAAAGAATCAGACTCGAAATCTAGAAACTAAGCATTCTAGGACTTAGGAACTTTTGTAAATGTAATTTCTTTTGTAATAAAAAATAGAATTCAAATAATAAATTCAATTCTTTATTTTTCTGATCCAACTTCTTCGATTAAAAATCATCCGATTAAAATCTTCAAATAATTCCTCCGATTAAACTCAAACGAATAAATTCATCTGACTAAATTTATTAGATTAAATTCACCAGATAATCCGTCTGATTAAGCTCAACCAAATAAATCCATTTAATTGAATTTATCTGATTAAATTCCTCCAGATACATTCATACAAATAAATTCGTCCAACAAAGTCCATCCGCTTTAAATCCGTACCAATAAATTCATCTGCTTCAATTGTCCAACTAAATCCACCTGACCAAGTTCATCTAATTAGAATTCATTCAATTAAAAGTCATCTGATTAAACTCATTCAAATAAATTCATTTAATTAAATTTATCCAATGAAATTTATCCGATTAAGCTGTGACATTCCAACTCCAAATTCGACAATTAATCATTTTGCAAGATTTGAATATGACATGTCTGCTGAGTTCAAACAAATCCCTTTGCGAATTAATTCATATTTGATAATAAAGTCAGTTAATATAGCCTCCAACGGATAAGCAGAGAAAATCAATTAACCAGCGAAACAAATTGTCTTCCGCCTTTAAAACTCAAATCGCATCTCGAATGATTTAACTCGGTAACCTGAATCAGCTCGACTGATAATCATGATCAAACCAACAGATGTTCATTATAAATTCATCACGACCCGAAATTCCCCCGTTTCTCTCAAAATCAACTGCTAGGTAGCAGAAATCAGGAAAATGTGCGTCTATTAAAATAAATTCTTCAAATTAAGCAAATCCTCGCACCGATTTAACCTGAATCCACTGATATCCTAACATATTCAGCTCCATACGGTCTCGAAATCACACAACATTTCTGAAATCCAACTGACGACTGAATCTCGACTCTTGAACTAAATGTGCTTTGTCACGGGAAATCTGACGTCTAAAACTGCCGTAAAATTGAGCTCCTCCTCAAATGAGTCACATGACTCGGAGATGGAAACCCTAATCACTTGAAGAACTCCTGATGACGACCTATCTTTATGAATGGTCGGTAGACTGCAAATTAATGACCAACAACGGGATTTTCCTGCTAAACTAGCAGACTGAATAAACTGGTTAAGGGTTAGTTTATAATGCAATGCAAAATGAGATGAAATGCGAAATAAACCGACTAATCTAAGGGTAAAATTTGGGGTATGACAACAGTTAATAACACAAAAGTGTACACAGACAGTAATAAAGAAAGCATAATAAATATACAATCATAATGTAATTGGTTCACATTGAGTTGATCTAGTCTGAGTTGGTACACCCTTACCCTATTCTGAATTGGGCCGGGACCTGCCCCTCAGGCGGGCAGGCCCAACCCAACACTATGCTGATGACGCCCAACAAGTTCCAATCCCTCTCTATCGGGCACAAGCCTCAATAAGGTACCTATGACGGGCAGACAACTCCCTTCACGGGGAAGCTCACGCGTTTCCCCCACGTTCTCCACGTGCCCCCCACGCAGGTACACATTATCAGGTAACTACCCACCTCTGAAAGAGTTGGTAAGCCCACCTTCTGAAGATCATAGGATAGTTGATCCAGGGTGAAGACCACATGCTTGTCTTCACTACGCCACGTAAGACCTGAGAGTCTGGACCAATACAGTGTAATCGTTGGCCATGGGCAGGGGGCACACTATAAATACCCTTTTTCACTAGAGGGTCAGGTATCTTATTTACAACACTTTTTCTCTGTACTTGCTCTTTCTAAACTCCGCTACTCACTTAAGAATCGGAGCACCTTGCTGGTACACACCCTCCTCCTCTACAACACCGATGAAGGCAACAACTCAAAACGTGTGGCAGGCTACTGCTTCCTTTCTGATCAGGTGGGTCAGTGGTGGCGTCTATGGGAATTTTTGCTTCCCCGTTCTTTATCCTATTCTAGCATAGTCACTCAAGGACCAAATCAACCTTTAGCTTCCATTTCGATCTAGCCAGAGTCCCTCTCCCCTGCTGACGAGGCGCCACACTCGTTTAGAGCAATCTCAGTAGCTGGTTTCCCATAAACGGGAGAGGTCGCCTCCCCGGAAAAGTGACGTTCCTCGGCTCAGAATAAGAACAAAGCCGCAGGGGACTCCTCTAAACCAAAATCCCGACCGAATAGTCCCCCACGCCGATATAGAAACCACCAGGGGTCAGCTTCCCCCTTGCTGTCACCCCTCCGAAGCAACGAAGACGTCCAGCGCTCACCGCTATGCAGGACCATCAGGGAGGCCACACTGCTCGTTAGAATGGAAAAACCCTTGATCTTTGCAATGAACGATGACACGACCGACCCGGAAGACCATGTCGAAAGCATCAACGCAATGCTCGATTACAGGAACATTCGGGGAGCCATGGCGTGGTACAAACGCCTCGCGCTTGACTTTATAACCTCTTGGGGAGAACTATAGCGGTATTTCTCCAGACACTTTACGGCGCCATCCGAAGACAGAGGCAGCCCTGGAAGCCATTAACCAGAGGAAGAATGAGCCTCTCTGAGATTAAATAAAGAGGTTCAATCGCGAGGTCGTTCAGGTGTCCACCACAGAAAATATGAAGAAATTCTTGATACAGAGAGGTATAAGACCACACTCTGACTTCGCCAAGTCTGTTAGGATCGCACGTCCCCGCACCTTGAACACCCTTCTCCACAAATCTCAATCATACATCGAGTACGACGAGATAAAGGCCACAAACACTGCTCGGGACAGATTGAACCAGGAGGGCTCCAGAGGTGCCATACATGAGGAAACCCTTCCTCCTCGACGCAACGAGCAAAAAAGGCATGAAGACCGACCTTGCAAACAGAAAGGACTAGCATGCCGGTTCACTGAGTACACGCTACTCACAGCTCCACGCAAGCGCATCCTGACTGAATGTATCAATTCAGAATTTCAGAGGGGCGGTGTCCGGTTCCTAAAATCGACACCCCCGAAGCCCAACGTAGAGAAATCCAAATACTGTCGGTTCCACCAGAGCCATGGACACATCACGGAGGATTACATCCACCTTAAAGATGGAATTGAGATTTTAATTAAGGAACAACATCTGAAACAATACACCCGTCGAGGTAAAGCCCCCCGACCTGAGACCCACAAGGCCAAGAAGGTCGAAGAAGCGTCAATTCCATTCGACGAAGCGGGACTGCAGGTGGCCCTGTGTGTCTTTCGACTAGAAGATTTCCTCCTTTTTAGCGAGCCCACTAGACCACTGTCCGCCCACAGTCCGTGGGAGGATTTCCCTGCCATACTGGCGATATTCGATGAGAGCCTAACAAGTTATTGGTCGGGTCGCTCAAGAGGAAGTTCGAGGAACTCATTGACAAGAGCTCGAAGATGAACGCTACCCTTGACAGGTTCAAAGGGAAATCAAACCCGATCACCTTTTACCTCGAGTAGCTTCTCGGGGGGCACCCAACTCCAGCATCCCCCTCCTGATCAAAGCTCAGATGAAGAACTTCGATGTTCGCCAAATCCTAGTCGACCAAGGGAGTTCGGTGGACATAGTGTACACCCACCTATTCACGACCTTGTAGCTCGACGAGATCCACTTGACCCCATATGTGTGTTCCGACCTCCAAGGCTTCAACAACACCACCACTAAGCCTTGGGGATACGTGGAGATGCTCATCACGTTCGGGGTCGAGGAGATGGCCAGACATGTGAAAGTCTGCTTTCTGGTAATTGAATGCCCCTCCTTGTACCAATGCATCCTGGGACGAACTTTGGCCGAACTGACCACGGTACCATCAACAGTCCACCTGAAGATGAAGTACTACACAACCAGAGGGTGGGTCGTCACCCTCCACGGGAACATTGAGGCGGCCACAAGATGCTTCGAGGAAGCACTCAAAGGACTCAGCTCCATCAACGTCACCCCTAAATCAGCCGGTAGACCAGCCCGAACGGAGGAGCCGAAGCCCCTCCCACACGTCAACTCTGTCGACCTCGACAAACAGGGACAAGGCGAAGAGTCCGAAGACACGCCTCTGGCAGATAACAGGCATCTCTCTCACCCGACACGCCTCATTCTAGACGGATACTTCAAACTCATCACGCTAGGAGATGATCCCAGAAGAAGCGTAAAGTTCGGCACGAGACTGCTCGACTTAGCAAGGAAACAACTCAAGGCTTGCCTTTGGGAGAATGTTGACCTCTTTGTCTGGAGCATTGTTAAAATGCTCGGGATCAACCCCGACGTAGCATGCCACCACCTCTCCATAGATCCGGCCGCTAGGGACATAGTTCAACGTAGGTGTAGGCAGTCTCCCGAGAAAGCGGATGCTGCTGAAAAAGCTGTAAAAGACCTCCTAGAGGAGAATTTTATATCAGAAGGCAAGTACATAACCTGACTATCTAACGTTGTACTAGTTAAGAAACATAATGGAAAATGGAGAATGTGTGTTGACTATACCAACCTCAACTGGGCATATCCCAAAGATGCTTACCCATTGCCTAACATTGACAAACTCGTCGACAATTTTGCAGGTCTTAAACTATTGTCGTTCATGGATGCTTATTCGGGATGCAACCAAATCCACATAGCAAAGGCCGACAAGCAACACATGACCTTCATGACCGAGTCAGGAAACTATTAGTACAACATAATGCCCTTCAGTTTGAAGAACACCGGGGAGACTGATAACACGAAATCATATAGATATTTTTATGCATAATTCAACTAAAGTTTAACCGTTTTCGATCCGATTGCGGGTTATTTCCGTGTTATTTGTCTGATGTTTTGCAGGTATTCAACGATCACGTCTAAACAAGGAAACATGAAGAAAAGAAGCAATCTCAGATGAAATACAGACGAAAAAGGAGTGAAAACATCATGAAAAGCGCATGAAGCTGTTTTTGCTGATGTGACGACCGTCACAGCTACATGACGAGCGTCACACGGGTGACGACCGTCACACCTTGTGACGACCGTCATGCAGGCAAAAACGTCCCACTTCAATTACACGTTAAAGAATCAGTTCCAATTCCCACATAGTGGACCACGACTCCCTAAATTATCTGCCTCAAAGTCCATCATCTTCAATGATAACCGTTGGAATTCCACTTCTATAAAAAGGGAAGAAAGGGACCTCAGAAAGGGTGCTGCATTCATACAACGAAGTGCTGCCAAATTTATTTCCAGAGCATATTTTCCAGCAATATTCTTATTTGTTTCTCTTTACCTTTCCTGTATTCCATTTTTCATTCTTCTGTAATTTCTACTTTCACTGTACGATCAAATTGGCATTAGAGATCAGAATCCTGCCAACATCTGTGGAGGATCTGCCCAAAGGCCAATTGGAATATTTACAGGTTTCTCATTTCAATCGATTCTAGT